>VMDO01000286.1:186399-313090 GCA_007922755.1 Pedetes capensis | reverse complement strand
ACCAAAACACTTTTAAGCTGCAATCTAATGCAGGGGGAATCACAATCCTTGACTTCAAACTTTACTACAAGGCAGTGGTTGCAAAAACAGCTTGGTACTGGCACAAAAATAGGCCCGAAGACATCTGGAACAGAATAGAAGACCCAGATATACCTCCACACACCTACAGCCACCTTATTTTTGACAAAGGAGCAAAGCAAGTAAACTGGAAAAAAGACAGCCTCTTCAACAAATGGTGCTGGGAAACATGGTCATCCACATGCAGAAAAATGAAAGTGGATCCGCATCTCTCAATATACATGAGAGTTAACTCAAAATGGATAAAAGATCTCAACATAAAACCAGAAACTTTAAAACTTATAGAAAGCAAGATAGGCAATACACTCCATCATACAGGCATTGGAAAAGATTTCCTTAATAGGACCCCAATTGCTCAAGAAATTGCAACAAGAATAGATAAATGGGACCACATGAAATTAAGAAGCTTCTGCACAACAAAAGAAACAATTAACAGAGTCAAGGAAACCTCCACAGAATGGGAAAAAATCTTCGCATTTTATACATCTGACAAAGGTCTAATTACTAGAATTTATAAGGAACTCAAGAAAAAAAAAACCCAAAAACCAAACAACCCAATACACAAATGGGCAAAGGAACTGAGTAGACAGTTCTCAAATGAAGAGGTCCATAAAGCCATGAAACATATGAAAAAGTGCTCAATATCCCTAGCCACTGTTGTTGTTAGGTGCCGTTAGGGAAATGCAAATCAAAACAACGCTGAGATTTCACCTTACACCAGTAAGAACGGCCAATATCAATAAAACAAACAACAACAAATGCTGGCGAGGTTGCGGGGAAAAGGGAACACTTTTACATTGTTGGTGGAGCTGTAAATTGGTGCAACCACTATGGAAATCAATATGGAGGTACCGCAAAAAACTAAAAATAGAACTACCATATGACCCAGCTAATAACACTATTGGGAATTTACCCAAAGGGAGATGGGTCATCATACCACAGAGACACCTGCATCCCCATGTTCAATGCAGCGCTTTTCACAATAGCAAAGATATGGAATCAACCAAAGTGCCCTTCAACCGAAGAATGGATAAAAAAACTATGGTATATATACAAAATGGAATACTATTCAGCAATCAAGAAAAACGAAATAGGGTCATTCGCAGCAAAATGGATGGAATTAGAGAAAATTATGTTAAGTGAACGAACACAAGATCAGAAAGAGAAACAACATATGTTCTCATATGAGAGAGCTGACTCAAAATTACAAGAAGGAAAAATCCTACTCAAAGGTCAGATCATAATAAAAGGGGGGGAGGGAAGATAAGAATAAGGTCAATATAAATGGACTAGAAATCGCATGTAGTTGTTCTAACAAGATAGAAACAAAGACCACTACAGGAAAAATTTCTATCTTAAAACAGAAATGGAACCCAAGGACATATAGAAAAATACTACATAGTAAAAGATAGAGAAGACTTGAATGGGAAACTTAGATGGGAAGGGGGGGAGGGGGGGAAACATAGAGGAGGGTAAGGGGTAACCTATATTAATAATCTTTATCAAAATGCATATATGAAAATTGTCACAATGAAAAGCATGTCAAAATGAATCACATTATGATGTACATTAAAAATTTCTAATTAAAAAAAAAGAACTGAAACCCTTCTAACTACGTATGAAACCCTCTTTCCTTTGAAGAAAACTTTTCCTCTATTAAAAAAAAAAAGGCATGGTGGTGCAAACCTGTAATGTAATCCCAACACTCATGAGTTCAAGGCCAATCTTGGCTACAGAGTGAGTTTGAGGCCAGTCTGAACTATGTAATGAGACTCTATCTCAACAAAGGCAAGTATAAATAAGTAAATAAATAACCAACTCTATCTACCCACCCCTTAAAATACAAAACTGTAATAATACACTAAGGTAATCCCACCACTTGGGAAACAGAGGTAGGAGGATTGCAAGTGCAAGGCCAGCCTGGGCTACACAGTGAGACCCTGACTTAGAAAACCAAAATAAAAAGAGAGAGAGAGAGAGAGAGAGAGAGAGAGAGAGAAAAGAAAAACAAACCATCAGAGCCAGAAGGTCAGAGGCAGAACACTTGCCTAGCATGTGCAAGGCCCTTGATTCAATCCCCAGAACCACAAAAAATAATAATCAACAGTAACAAATTTTAAAAAAATCATTTTCTCAGTGAAAAAATAACTAGTAATATGCTGGTTATAATATACACGCCAAGTACTGAGACTCTGCACTGAAGCTTAAAATACAACCAGTGGTGTACCAGCCAGGTGGCTAGCCAGGTTTCATTCCTAGCAATCAGTCTCTTTCCATTCCTCAAAAAAGAATCTTATAAAGAGCACAGTTAAGGGACCAGCCCTTCTCCTAATCCTCCTATCACAGGCCTGCTGGGATGAGATAAAACAAAAAGTTCCCAGAGGACCTAACACTTCACATGTTGCTCATGTGGCCGAGACTGTCACTCAATTGGCAGACCTCACAGCTCAGTGTAACACATGGGGATCTCTCAAAGTCAAGCTGCTCCTCAGCCAGTGACTTAATATCCCTATCCGTGCAGCTAATGACATCTGCTGCAGACCAGTGGGAGAATAGATTGTTTCCAAACTACCTTCAACTAATTGTTCCAGGAAAAAGGCTTCTCAGCATTTCAAAGTTATTTCGATGTGGACATATCTGTCCTCAGAGGGCAAAGATCTTGGCTGAATGGGGGCACATTCCCTGGAGGTCCAAAGGAGGAAAGTGTGCAGTCCAGGCAAGGGCCCTCAAGGGAGAGGCATACCCAGGATCTCTGGGTTCCTGATGACAGAGCCGATCTGCCGGAGGGCCTGCTGTCCAGCCTTCTGCACTTTGACATGGGAGTCAGTCAGCACCTCTGTGAGCTTGGGCACAATGTTGGGTAGGCAAGATGACAACTGTTTGGGAGCACAATAGGCCATCGCCCCAAGCAGCTCCACTGACCCTGCAGGCAAAAGGCACATGATCAGCAGAGACTGAGCATTTGCCAGCCAGTCACCTCTGCTGGCTGCATAGGCCAGGGATATCCAGTCTTACTCTCTTGCAGATTGTGCTCCAGCAGCCCCTGGGAGGAGGGCAGACAGGACAAAAGTCTCCTGAGGCCTGCTGAGCTCTGGGATCCCAGGTGACAGGCAGGTGGTATGGGCAAAAGATGCAAGACCAGGATAGGGACACCTGGCTTAGTCCTAGCAGTGATACAAGGTCAATTCACTGAATTTTTCTGGCTTTGATTTCCTCATCCACAGATGAGGAAACTCATTTAGACCTGTGATGATTCAAACCACTGGACAAAGCCTGAAGGACCAAAGAGGAGGCCAAGTGGGAAGGCCCCAAACCCTGATCATCCCCCCGCCAGATAGCTCTGCGTAAGGGTTCCAGGTAAGATTTTGTGTTTAAAAAGTTTTACTAGGGATAGGGGGAGCTTTAAAGCCACAGAATAGTCTCTGAGCTACGATTTCCCAACTTAGAGCTGTGATTCATTTTCACAGATTTGTTCTGGGCATGAAAGCACACAAACTATAGAAGGACCAGGCTGCCTAAAGGCAGAGTCTTGGCCTTGTCCCTGGGCTGGGGATGCCACACACAGAATAAGAGCTGTGGCTACCTGGATGCCTGCTGCAGGTGGTTTTCAGAACAGGAAGGTAAGGAAAAGAGACAGAAGGCAGCAGCCTTACCAGCTTTGGTCCGCCAAGATTCCTCCTCCAGAGCAGCCAGTAAGGAGGGGAGCACCAGCTTCACCCCATGAGCACTCAGGTTGCTCATCACAGCCTTGGCACAATCATCTGCAGCCTCAAGGGAGGAGAGAAGACATTATTCAGAGGCCTGCTACTAGTGAAGGTGCTCCTTCAGTGACCAACACACACTTGGATCTGTTGTGTCAGACCCTGTGCCAGCTTCCACAGGAACAGCCAAGAACACATCTCGTAAGACGTCCCTACTGGACAGAACCAGAGTCCACACTTGTAACCAGTGCCCCAGGTGCGGGCAGAAGGGATTCTAGTGGCTGAGGTTTGGCCTCACTTCTAAGACTCCCCTGGCTGAGCCTCACACCCAGCAGCTGCCTTGGGAACATGGTTCTCCCATGGAGCCTCAGGACTTACCTCACGGACATACTGGTTCCCATCCCCAAAACACAGCAGGAGATGGGGCAGCACATGAACCACATAGGGCTCGAAGAGCTTCCCCAGCATGGTGCAGAGCATCTCGAAGGCAAACAAGGCTCCTGGCAGGGAGAAGGTGGGTCAGCGGGGAAGGAATGCCTTATAGGGGCTGCCGCATGGATCAGAAGGGGCTGGCACCCTCCTGCCACCTCCTAAACCCATAGGAACACTCAGGGTATCTATGGGACTAAAGTGCTGCAGCCTCAGTCTCAGCACCCAGGGCAGGGATGTGGCAGGATGGAAAGGAGCACAGGGAGCCATATGTCATTTCTTGGCACCGATAACCAGAAAGGCAAAGCCTCTCTCACCTAAGGGTACTGCAATAGTTAGAAATTACAAAGTGCAGGCCAGAGCGAGGTATGGTTGCACAGGCCTATAATCCCAGCACTTGGGAGGCTAAGGAGTAGGATCTTGAATTCAAGGCCAGCCTAGGCAACTAAGGGAAATCTTGCCTCAAAATAAAATAAAAAGGCTTGGGACATAGCTCAATGGTAGAGTACTTGTCCAGCAATCCAAGAAAGAAGAAAGTCCATGCCAAATCAGCAAGGACAGGGTTAGGCTGGATCACACACACAGCTGCCCTCTCTGAAGGATACACTCCTGCCCTTCAACTGGAAAGGAAATGCTAGACTCCCTCCTCTGGCAGCGTGGGCACTGACTTCCCATGTTGGCAGCAGTGAGCTCACAGACACCCACCCTCTCGTCGGCGGAAGTTCTTCTTATCCTGGATAGCATCGGTCAGCGCTGCCATCATTTCCTGCTGCTTCAGGGAGAGGATGCCCAGGCCCTTCACCAGCCCTGCCAGGCCATATGCGGCCCCTTTGCGCTCTGCGTATTTGTCTGACTCCAGCAGCTGCTGCATGAGCCGCTGGATCATTCCTCCAGCGTCCTCCTTGATGGCAGGCACGAGAGGCGGCAAGCAGCTGGCCACAGACTCCTGGACCTGTAGGAGGGGCCCATCTCATCACTGCAGCAGGCTCAACGCCAGGCTGCTCCCACATAGCACTAGCAAGAGATGTGCCAAACCCCATCTCAGCCACTGCTGTGGCCACCACAGCATCAGAGAAGCAGCACACTCACTATGATCCACGTGCTCCATCAGGGTGCACACTGGAATCTATCGGTGACATCAGCCTTACAGTGCTGTTCCTGTTCTAAATGGAGCACTGAGGCCTGGACATGTAGGCAAACCCCAAAGGCTGGGGCCACCCAGAAAGAAACATCTCCAAAAAAGTACCCTACTATAACACCATGAAACAGCCTGTGTCTCAGTTTCCAAACTTGTCAAAGTCAGAGGGAAATCAGGCTGGGCCAGGGCCAGATTTGGTGGTACCAGAAGACACTTAATCCTGCCTTCCAGCTACAGCTCAGGAAGCTCAACATACGAGTAGCAGAGCTTCATGCTTCTAGCTTGAAGGTGGGGCTCTTTTGCGGGTTGCATTTTCTGACTAATTGACAATTTTGGAAACTTCAACTATGCATTTTATGAGGACACTCTAAAGGGTCCAAAATGCGAATCATAGAAATCCTATGTGCATAGTCTTCAACAAAGAGAAAAAGGAAATTGTTTGCACTGTGGGTCAACATCAGCATTAAAAGGCACCATGGAGAGGGCCAGGATAAGGTCTGACATAGCAAGAGCCCATTTTTGTTGTTTTTCTTTAAATCTTTGTATCCTCAGTACAAGATTTACACTAAACACACACACACACACACACACACACACACACACACACACACACACACACACACACAGACTGCTGGCAAATGAGCAGAAGAAATAAAATATCTGAGAGATCTCTTAGAAAAAGTGTCTGCCCAGCCAGAGGTACCTTTCACTATAAGCCAGGCTCTCCCTGGAGAGACAACTGCTTGCTTATTAGCCCACTCATGCTCTAGATCCCCACAGCCTGTCTGCAGTGGATCCCAATTCCCCAGAAGCCTCAGGCACCCCAGGCCAGATGCCACGTACCTGCTGGGAGGGGGTGGAGAGGGCAGCAATGAGCTTGGCAACGATGGGCTTCACTTTGGGGTCGCTCTTGTCCAGGTGCTTGGCCAAAGAGCCCATCAGGACGACCACACTCTGCCGCACAGCATCATAGCTAGCATCATTGGGTGCATCCTTCAGGAACTCCTCAAACACTGGCAACAGCGAGTTGACATTCTCCTAGAAGGCCCAGCCCCCCAGAGCCACAAGTCACCCTACAGGCTGCATCAGGACAACCAGACTCAGGCTGGCTCTGGGACAGGCATTCTGAGGAGCCAGCCAGCCAGCAATGCCAGCAGGTTTCCCAACTTTCCAGCAGGACTACAGCAGGCTTTTAAGAAGTTCACATCCTCTCAGCGTCTTTTTGGATCAAAAGAAATGGGAAAATACTCTCCCATCAGGGCCTCATGCCCTGCCAGGATTTCTGGCACTGAGTGTCTTTAGATTCCCTGCTTAGCCTCATCCCTCAGCTGGCTGAAACCTTCTTACCTTCCCATGGGCATTGAGTGTCGCAAGGGCAGCATCTAACATGCACTTCCGGACATCTGGGTTTCGGTCGTTGAGGGCATCAGGGACAAAAAATTGAAAGAGTGGCTTCACCTGAGAGCTGTCCAAATACTGAGAGAGCTTGTTCAAGGCCAGGGCCAGGCCACACCTGGGAAAGAGGTGGGAGAACATGGGCAGGCTGAGGGCCAGCCAGAGGCCTCCCATGCTGATGGGATCTGCCAGCACAAGAGGAGGGTGAGCCAGACCAGCAGCCAATGCTGCTTCGAGGCAGGACCCAGCATGAAGCCCACCACCCAGTGTTTGCCCAAGGTTCTGGCACAACCCATCTGACAAATAGAGACCAGAAATCTACCTTGAGTTTACCTCCTACAATGTGTTCTTGGGCAGGGGACACACACTGCCTTTGTTTTCCCACATGTGACTACAATGCCCATTCCTCTATGTTCAAGGCAGGTTGTGAGAGGACAGAGGTGAAAGAATCAGATGTGAAGGCCCTCAGAAGGGAACATATTCTACAAAGGCAAAGTGCTATTATTCTTTTCAGCAGTAAGAAGGTCCCTAGGGCCAAGAATCTATGTCTTCTCCCAGCTAATGGTCTGGAATAAAAAAAGAAATAAACCAAGACAGGCCTGTACACTCCACACCAGCACAGGAAGCCACACAGGAGTGGAGAATGTGGGCCAACCCTTCAGAACCAGGACTACCATATGTTCAGGACGCCTACACTGTGGGAGACAAGTGTCTCCCAAAGCCACACCCGCTCCCAGGCACCTGCCTAACCCTCCAGCTACAACTTGTAGGAGCTGAGGGACAGAAACAAACATTCACTATGCACTTCACACAGTGTTATCATTAACATGTGGTTTCAATCACCTGCAAGATAGGTTCTGTTACTGTGCCCTTCCCACAGATGAGAAATCAAAGGCTTGGACAAAAGGAGCACCACACCCATGGGCTCAGAGCTGGTACCTAAGGGGCTCGCACTCAACTCGGGTCTCTGCCTCTTTCCTGCCACTTGTGCCACTCACTACCACATGCTGCCTCTTTGCAGTGCCCATCCCAGCCTCCCTGTGGCATCTCAGAAAGCTCAGAGTGGAACAAGATCAGAACAGGGATTATACCTGGCTTCCCACTGATCTGGAGGAGATTCTGAAATCACTCGTCCCAAAGCATCCAGCACTGGAGGTGGCCGCTGCAACAGAAAGTAAGCAAATGTCCCATAGTGCTCTCTCCTGCCCAGTGGGCAGAATCACCACCCAGGCACCAGGACTGTGAGGCAAGAAACTAGTCAGAGCCTTCCTGAGTCACTGTGAGCCCCGAGATGCCTGTCAGGAGTTGCCAGGGGCTGAACAGAATCCATGCCAGCCTTACAACACCCCACACCACAGCAGCTGCCCAGGTTACTCACATAGAGCTTCTCTTGGTAGATCTCCATGAGCCTGCCCATGACCTCCGCTGCCTGCCGCTGGTACCGTGCCACAGCCTGGGATAGGGCTTCAGCCCCAGCCTGCCTCACAGCTGCCTCGTGATAGATCACATCATCAATCAGCAAGGAACATAGGTCTGGCTGCAGATCGAGTCTCATGGCCGACCAGAGCCTGCAGCAGACCAAAGGTAAAGCTGGTCAAAGAAGGAACTACAGAACCTGCCCTGGCAACCTCAGCCTTAGCCCATCACTCACTGGACACTGAACATAGTGGGTGTAGTTATTTCCTTTGGAAGAGACAATAGGCCAGGAAAAAGCAGCTTCTCGCTGGCTCTCACCTCTCAGCCAGCTTCCGGATCTCCTCCTCCTGGTCAAATTTGACCACCCAGAGCCTCTGCAGGAGGTTCAAGCCATTCTTCTCATTGTTATCAGGTGCTGGCAATACCAGGTGGAGCTCCATCAGCCCCTGGGAGGAGGAGGGATTGGACTACGTGAGGCTCTACCTCTCAGAGCCTCAGTCCTGCCTACTCACCTCCCTCTGGGCTGCACTGTCCAAAAGGCAACCACTGGCTGCATACAGCTATTTAAAAGTAAATCAATTAAAATTCACTGCGAGTTACTCATCTATACCAATCATATTTCAGTGTTCAATAACTGCACTTGGCTACTGCAGCAGACAACACAGGTAGAAAATATTTCCATTATTGTAGACAGTTCCACTGGATAGTGCTGGTCTGGGAAGTGCTGGGAATCAGCTCAACTCACACCTGTTCAAGGTCTCCTCAAATAGTGTTTTTGGAGGCTAGGGGTGTAGCTCAGTGGTATAGCACATGCTTAGTAACTGCAAGGCCCTGGGGTCAATTGCCAATGCCAAGAAATAATAATAAAAATAGTAGTTTTTTTCTTTTGTGAAATGATGATGTATAGCAAATTTTTTTCAATGTAAAAATAATTTAACTCTAAGAAAATAAGAAAAGCTTAGAAAAAGTTTGTTCCCTTTGTTGAATCTACCACATTGCCACCATTTTTCACATTTTACCAAGTGCCATTGAAAACACTGTCGCATATCAATAGCAGGAGGCTGCAGGTTGGCATTTGGGGCCCACTATCTTATCATTCTGAGAGGATTCTTTAGCTGTGATCCAAAAGCCACCCAGAAAAGCCAAGTAGAAGTACTCAGCTGAAGAAAGGTACTAATCAAGCTGGGTGTGGTGGTGTATGTCTACAATCCCAGCACGCAAGAGGCTGAGGCAGGTGGATCTCCACCTGAGTTCAAGGCCAGCATGGTCTACATAGCAAGTTCAAGGCCAGCTTGGGCCACAAAGCAAGACTGTGTCTCAAAAAACAAACAAAACAAATGCACTAATCCCATGCATTAGGCCACCTATAACAGTACCAATATCCACATTTCAGTTTGACAATTAGGTGAAGCCTTCCAAGCAAGATGATACAGTGATACATGACATGCTTGTTAGCTTTCCAGTTCTCAGTAGGACCCCAATGCATGCTGTGATCGCCTCTCCTTGCCTCCATGTGAGATTCTCTCACAAACCCATCATGTAGCCCTTGCATAGTCACAAGGGACACTGCAGTGGCCTCTGGAGGGAGTGGGCACTCACCCGTAGTGCAGTCTCCCGCACGCTGGCACATGGGGACTGCAAGGCACAGAGCAACACGTCTACCTCCTCCTGCTCTGCAAAGGCACAGCCATCCTTGCCACTGCTGCTGGCACACAGGGTGGTCAGTGTGTCTGAGGCCAGAACCTGAGGACATCAACGCACTCGTTCAGTTCAGCAGGGCATTCATTTCTATGAGGCTGCGCGATGGGCTGAGCAGCCCTCAAAGGGCTCTGAAGTAAGAACACCCATTGCAGCTAAGACGCCACCACCATGCCAGGCCAGTGGCAGGACCCAGGCGAGACCCTCATGGCTGAGAAGAGTTGGCTATCTCTCAAAAGCAGCCCCTCTGCTCAATGCCAAAAGGGAGGGCTGAGACAGAACAAGGACTTGACCACTCACACCAAGGTCAAAGTCAGAAACAGTCACAACATCAACCAAGTAGAAAGCAGATCACCTGTAGGCGGGGCGTGCCTGTCCCGATCACCCAAGTCAGCAGATGCAGCATGGCCACACGAGGGAGCAACTCTGGGCCGTTCTGGCAGAAAACAGCAGACAGGTCAGGGTGAGCTTGTGAGGAAGCTCTGCAACCACATCCAGTGATCAATCAAGTGGCATCCTCTCCCCCACAGGAGAATATTCTGGGTTATATACCCAACTCCACTGAAGAATCCTCATGGGTTTACAATAAAGTCCAGAGGTGCTAACGCCAGCCAACCATGAACCTCAGGAATTAAATCTAAATAAATTCTAAAGCTTGCTTGAAATTCACAGACCATGCAATACAGATGGACCACAAACATAAGAGGTACTCAACTTCACAAGCAAGAAGAGAAATGAAAAATACAATGTATCACTCATCATTTGCTGAGGCTGAGCTAGGTTTGGAGAAAAGGGAACTTGGAGAGGATAGCTCAGAACATGCCACATAACCCAGCAACTCAATATCCAACATGTCCTACAGAAATGCTCCCATGGATGTCCAAGAGACATGTATGTGCAGAAGGCACATCACAGTGCTCTTCAAAACAGAGAAAAGTTAAAATATTCATCAATAGGCAAAACATGGTACATAACATAGCTTAGGATCTCATGCAGCCATTAAAACTGATAATGCTGTGTCAGCGCTTACTGACATGGATGAAAACCCAGACTAGAGTCATATAAAAGAAGCTGTATAGCCCACTTTTGCGCTGAAAAGCCCCCCACACAATGTGGGCTGTTGTTGTGGGTATAAACATAAACCCTCTATTTCCCTGCCAGAACTGTTCAGAGGGCAGGAAATATCAAACACGCTAGCTTCTCTAGGCCCCTCAAACCAAGGGGAGAGCAGAGCTCCATACCAACCTCGTCTACACGCCCAGGTGGGGTTCCAGGGGAGGCCCTCAGCTGGGCGTGAACAGTGAGGATCTGAAGAATCTGGGCCATCTGCTCCTCCTCCTCCTCGCTGCGATGGGGCATCTCAGTGAGCACCATCTTCAGCAACGGGAAGACCAAAGAGAAGGCTGGTGCAGACAAGGGTGCAGCATCTGCAGAAGCAAGTGGCAGACACAATCCTGAGCGCAGGCAGCTGGCACAAGGCAGGTTGGGGAGGGAAGCTGGACACACACAGTATGACAACAGAGATGATGGCCAGCAGCCCAGTGTTAAAGTTGATCCTGCCTCTACCCCAAACACTGCCCAGTTCTAGAGCGTGAGACTGAGAGAGGACGACACCAGAGTAAACTCTCAGCAGGGTCACAGCGACATACAGAATACCAGGAAAGGACTCAAAGTCCCCCACCTACTCCAGCCTCCATTCTTCACAGGAGGAAACTAAGGCCAAGGAGAAAAGATTCACTCAAGGCCGCAGGCAGGAAGCCAGAGTGACACCATAGCTCCTGCTCCTCAGCCCAGCTCACACTCCCCTGTGCCCTTGGTCCTATCTCTGTCCTTACCTGGCTCACCTTTGCCCACCCTGCTGGTGATGGTGTGGGTGTGCAGCAGCGTCACTACCCTCTTCACAGCCACTGACAGCTCTTCCTGGCACCAGGACTTATCTAGAGCACACTCTGGCTTTAGCAGACGCAGAGTCACGTGGCTCACCAAAGTGCCTGTGAAGACAAGACCCAGCAGGAGTGACTCGCAGATACAGACTCTGGCCCTGACACAAGTGATGGACCCAGGGCAGAGATGCCTTGCCCCTCTAGATTAATACTGTCTTCCACTTCACCCAAATGTCTTCAATCTAATTTCTTACTCTATCTTCACAACAGTGCAGAAGAATAAGGAGGTAAGTAGGAGCTGGCCTTTTAGTGTTTTGTTTGTTTGTTTGGAGATAGGGTCTCACTGTGTAGCCCATGCTTGCCTTGAACTTGAGGTCTTTCTGCCTTAGTCTCCTATTACAGGTGTGAGCCACCACACCCGGTTAGGACTGCTCTCTTGACAATGAAGAAATTATAAGTGTGCGGAGAGAGGGCACAAGTCACCCAAAGGTTATTCAGCCAAGAGTAAAGCTCTAGTCACACGGTGCCTCCACCTTCTAGGCAACAAGCCTAGCCAGGTAACACTTCTGGCATGTTCCATGTGCATCACTGACTTTTCTACTTGGAATGGTTTGCAGATTCTGGCCTTCTCCATGGAGATGTACCCTTCTAGCCTAGAGAGGAAATCAACTTAAGGCTGGCAAATAACCCACAAAGTAAGACCACCAGCCACCCTACCTCATCAGTGTGTCCTCAGAGCTAACAGAAAGCTAAAGGTCACAAAGACCTCTGATCAGGACTAACATGTGGCTGCTCAGCAGCTCTGGGCTGCACTGACCAACCACATTGTCAAACCATCCTCACTGCCACCGACCTTCTGACTTCATAGTTTTAAACCTGCTGCAGAGGGCTGGGGATATGGCTCAGCTGGTACAGCACTTGCCTAGTTGGCACAAGACCCTGGGTTTGATGCCCAGCAGCACACACACACAAAAAAAACTTGTTACAGAAAGATGAAAAGGCCAGGTGTGTTGCACACCTGTAATCCCAGCGGCTTGGGAGGCGGAGGCGGAAGTAAAAAAGTAAAAAAAAAATGGGCTGGGGCGCAGCTCAGTGGTCCAGCACTTGCAAAATATGCAGGTGCGAGGCCCTGGGTTCAACCCCCAGTACCTAAAAAAAAAAAAAGAAAGAAAGAAAGAAAGAAAGACGGATGAGAAGCTGGCTAGCATCCAAAACCTGATCCTTAGAGAGAAGGCAGAGAAGATGCAAACTGGAGAGAAGAGGCAGCATATGCTCCTGAGCATATCCAGCTTAAGGTGCCACAGACTGCTTCCAGGTAGAAGGAAAATTCAGCCACATAGGCACCTCATGCCTCCCCACAAGCACTTGGGGGTGTTCTCAGCCCACCTCCCAAACTGCCCTGGGTCATCCCCACAGCCAGCAAACAATGACTAACCCAAGGCCTTGAGCTTAGGGGGCATGACACAGGCAGCCAAGGACAGAAAGGGGCTCTTGATCCTGGGAGCAGCCAGGGGAGACTTCAGCAAGGGCAGGAAGGAGCCAACCAAAACAGGGATGTACTGGGTCAGGCCAGATGGGTTCTTGGTCAGGATGGCATCCAGCAGTCCTAGAGCCGCTTCTAGCTCCCCATCCAGCTGCAAACAGAATTGACAGTGGGGGGCAGGTCAGCAGGGCCCCAATCTGGTACAGCAAGGAATGGGGTTGGCCTCTCCAGCACCCTCCTGGCATGAGTATGAGGTAGTGGCAGCCACGTACCTCCTGCAGCCGCCGCCGGATTTGTGCCTCCTTGTCCAGCTGGGCCTGCAGCATCTCCTTCTGCTTACTAGTCAGCTGTACCTCCTCTTTTATGCCTTTCTTCTTCTTTATCTCCTAAAGGGTCAGGGTTAGCAAACCAATCCATCTCCAGGGAATAGGTCTGTCCCCCTCCCAGAGGAAGGCGAGCTTGCTTCCACAAGGAACACCAGGTGGCTCCAAGTCTATGAGTGGGGGCCCAAAGCCCACCATGTGGCCTCCCTCATCCCCAACAAAGTCCACAGCCACTGGAGGTCTACAGAACACACACAGCAGTAGAGATGCATTTTTTTTTTAACTCTCTCCTAACAAAGACAAGGAGAAAAATATGTTGGAGAAATAGAAGGTTCCTCAATGACCTTCAAAGGGCACTCTGGTGGTCACATGGCTTCAAATTCAAAACTTTAGCCCCTCTCCCACCCAGACTTTCCCTATAGCAGCTCCCCTACAATGTAAGCTGAAGCCTGGAAAAAGCCTGCTCAGGTGGCAGGAGATAATAAGGCAGAGAAATCACTCATTTTTCCAACACCTACATCATGCCAGGCACTGTTCTAGATGCTAGGGATGCTATGGAGAAAGCTAAAGTGCCTGCCCTCACAAAGACCACAGTCTAGCAGGTAAAGGCAGATGAGAAACAAATGAACAATTACATAAACAAGGTGAAGGCAGAATATGAAAAATATTATGAAAGAAATGAGCTGGGAAGAAAGCAAGGTCTACCGTGGACAGAGGGTCATCTCTCTGAGAAGGGCCTGTATGGCCCTATATGAAAGGTAAGTACTCAACCTCACACCAGACACAGTAACACACACCTGTAATCCCAGCAATTTGGGAGGCAAAGGCAAGAGGATCCCAAGTTTGAGGCCAAAGGTGGCCTGTATAACTTAGCTAGACCTTGTTTCAAAAAATAAAACGGGGTACAGCTCAGTGGCAGAGCACTTGCAAGGTATGTGCAAGGCCCAGGGTTCAATCACTAGTACTGCCAAAAGTAAATAAATAAGATTTTTAAAAGAACTTATCCTTGAAAAGACCAAGGGAAGAGCACAAGGCTGAGACAGGTGAGAGGATTCCCCAGAAGCTCCACAGCCCCAGGCGCTGAGCCTGCTGTCAGGAGCCAAGACGGAGCCCAGACTTCAAGGAGCTGGGCATAGGTATGGGGTTGAGCATCAGCACTTATCAAGAAACTGGTTTTGCTTGAGTAGGGGGCAGAGGAAGCTGCAAAGGAAGGGTGAACAGAGTATGGCTGGAGGACCAGAGACAGGCTGAGTGAGCCATGGGCCTCAGGATGCAGGAATACCCTACATGCAGTAAGAGATCCAGCAGCCTGAGGCCACCAAGCTCACAGGCCTCAATGAGATGCCTCTGTGGACTCACCTCCTTCAGCTCCAGTTCAATGATCTGCTCCTTGAAGGAGTAAGCTTTGTTCTCACGTTTCATGTTGGCCTTTTTCGTGCTGTCCTGCTGGGCACTGAAACACAGAGCGGCTGATCAAGCAGTTCACAAAAACCCACCAGTCCCCTCAGATTCCCACCAGCCATGACCTCCCAGCTAGCCTTAATCTCTTTGTGTATGAGTGTAGCGTGTCTCTGTGTGTGTGTGTGTGTGTGTGTGTGTGTGTGTGTGTGTGTGTGTGTTGCTAGAGATAAAACTCAGGACCCTGCACATGCCAACCAAGCTTTTTACCACTGAGCTACCCCTCCAGCTAGTTTTTTTTTTTTTTTTTCCTTGTTTGTTTGTTTGCTTGGGGTGTTTGAGATAGGGTCTCAATGCAGAGGCTGGCCTCGAACTCACAATCCTCTTGCCTCAGACACCTGAGTCCTAGGATTATAGGTGTACATTACCATACCCCGCTCCCGGCTAGATTTTAATTACTGTGTGAAAGACAGTGCCAGATACTGGATATACTGGCATCGAGGGCCAAAGTATCACACCAAGAACACAGCAGGTATTTGCCCAATTAATGGACAAATTGTTTTGTTTGTGCCTCACAACCCTACAAAGAAGGTGTCCCCACCATACAGGCAACAACACTAGGGCTGGGATAAGAAAAGCAACTGAGCCCATGAGCAGGGTCTGACCTCTGGATGATGGATTTGTCGAACAGCTCCCCAGCAGGAGTCTGCATGATGGCAAACTCCTCTCGTGTCACCAGGCACAGCGCAGGGTTCTGCACAGAGGCAGTGATGGTGCTGATGAGCTGTGGGAGGACCAGGTCCGGGGACAAGATGGAAAGGGAGCCCATGGCGTTCATGGAAGACTGCCAACAAATGCAGACAGGATAAGGCTGTGCCACGACAGGCATCAGAGCAGAGTCTCTTCATGCCTAAATGGCCCTGGCAGTTGGCTCCTCTCCTTCTTGCCACTGCCTTGTTCTCTCTGAGCACTGCCCACCAGAGTGGATGGCTATAGTATGTGCCTGCCTTTCTTTGCAAGCCTTCAGTCCTTGGTTGGCTAACAGCACTCTGATTTGGGGACAGGGGGTGGAGAGACACTCTATCCACACCCTCAACCTCCATGACGCAGGTGGAGCTGCCCTCACCCTTTCCAAAGGCAGGCAGACCAGATCAGACTAGACCAGAACACCAGACAGGCTAAGGGACAAGAACAAGATGGGAGCCAGGTCAACTGGGGGCAGTGAGGGAGAACCCTTACTAGCTGATGTTATTGGAAAATGTACTTTCCCCACTGGAGCTGATGAGGGCACAAAGTATGGGCCTGGAACTCTAGCACATCTCTGAGACTAGAGATACTGAGAATACAGCCCGCAGCATGGAAGGCAGGGACAAGAGACAGATGGATCCAATGGTGCCCTAAGGGCACCAGCTGAGTCCCTGTAGCACCATCAGTCCTAGCTAGTCACATCCTTGGACTTTATAGGTAAATGAGGCCATAGGTTTCTTTTTGTGGAACCGGCTTGCATTTCTATAACAACCAAGGGTCCAAGCCCACATTTCACCACTCTTCCTATTTCTTTGAGTTCTCCCTTCTTGTACCCTCAGAGGGGAGTCTCTCCACCCCCGACCTGAGGCCAGAAGCAGCTCTCAATCCCATTACCTGGTTCAGGGGACTCTGGGTGGTCATCCTGGGAATGATCTGATCCAGGTGCCTAGTGACGAAGGCTTCGGGGTCAATCTTCATTCTGGTGAGAAGTGCCGGCCAGAGTGCAGACCTCACTGCCGCTGAAGGGGAGGATTCTCTTTGAAGCATTCTGCCAAGCCGGCCCTCCCCCTGCCCAGCAGCGCCCTCACCTCTCCCATAGCCCCTGTAGCCACAGACCTAATGATGGGTGGTGGGAGATGATTAGCATCTCCCTGGCCAGCTGCTCGGTGTTGGTGACATCACCCTCAAGCCCTGGCACCCCGGAAATGATACACAGAGCCTCCTGCAGCACCCGTGGAGACACATAGGCCTTGCCCGTCTCTGTCACCTCCCCAGCCTCAGTCACCAGAGCCTCCAAGGGCAGCACCTGTGTGGAGACAATGCATGAGCCCCACTGCTTGGAGCCCTGTGCAGGCATGGCACACAGGAGACAACATGGCAGGGACACCAGGCCTCTCATAGTGTTCTGTTGGGTCCCTGCTGGAGTGAGCCTGATGTCCAGCTTCCTGCACTGGGCCCCACAGGCCGAGAGATGTGCCTGGAGGGACAAAACACCTGTGACTACGCGCCTAAAAAGCCTGTGGGGGAAGAGAAGAAAACGGAGACCACATGTGTGTCACTGGCCCACATGCCACAAGCAGGGTTAAGGAAGGAAGCAGTGAAATACAGCACCCATAGCCCAGAAACAGGACTTTCGGGTCTACTTCCAGCTCTTCCTGGCACTGCCTTGAAAGGTACTTTGAAAAATCAAAAAGGAGAATAGATAGAAAATTAAGTGCTCAAAATTATAAAGGAGAAAATATTCAAAGAGAAAAACGTTGGGGTACATGTCAAAAAGCATGGGAAGGGGGAAAGTGTCTCTAAACCAAAAAGGAATTATATGAAAGATGTTACCAGACCTCAAGGGTGGGAAGAAAGTTCTGGCATCACACACACTAAAAAAGACCAGGAGCGGCCCAGCCAAAACCCCAGCGCATAAACTTGTTGGCTAAGTAGGTCCAAGAGCCCCAGTTTTAAGGCCCAGATGCCCTCACCTTGTGAGAACTGAGGACAGTCTTCAGCTCCTCCAAGAGCCCATAGGCCAGCTTAAATCCCCCAAGAGAGGACAGCAGCTTCCGAACCGTCTGCTGAGCCTGCCTGCGCACATGCCAGGTGCGACTCAGGAGCACCGCCACTAGGGCCCGGTGGTACTGCCTGCAAGCACAGGGACAGATGGTCATGGGGGAGCCAGGAAGCAGAGCTTTCCACAGCCAACCCTCTCACTCAAGTTCCCCACTCCTCAGGCTCCTTCCTGCCAGGGTTTGCCTTGCTCGTAGCCCATAGGACAAGATAAGCAAGCCTCACGTACTGAACTTTGTTGCCAGTGAGTCTATGGGGGTGGTCAAGGAAAAGTCGCTCAGTCAAATGCAACACAGTAGACAGGGCTGCAAGGAGAAAAAACAGGGAAGTGTTTTTAAAATAGCAAAGTACACACACACACAGAGAACTGGAATGAACTAGAAAATTAGCAACAAAATGTAAATGTGAGTGTCACTGGATACAAAGTTGCAGTTCATTTTTAAATTTCCTACTCATGAACACGTGTATTTTGGAATAAGATTTACACTTATTTTAATTATTAAAAATTACCTCTGGGCACAGTGACACATGCCTATAAACCCAGTGACTTGGGAGGTTGAGGCAGGAGGATCATGAGTTCAAGGCCAGAGGTAGCCTGTGTAATTTAGCAAGGCCCTGTCTCAAAAGAAAATTATAAAATGGGCTCAGAGCCAGGTGTGGTGGTGCACTCCCGTAATCCCAGCAATTTGGGAGGCAGAGGCAGGAGGATCACAAGTTGGAGACCAGAGGTAGTCTGTGTAATTTACCAAGACCCTGTCTCAAAAAGTAAAAAAATGGGCTGGGGGTGCAGCTCAGTGGTACAGCATTTGCAAAGCATGCAGGTGCGAGGCTCTGAGTTCAACTCCCAGTACTGCAAAAGACAAAAAAAAGGGCTCAGGGTGCAAGACAGTGGCAGAACACTGTGCAAGGCCCTGGGTTCAACTCACAAGTACCACCAAAAAAAAAAAAAAAAAAAAAAAAAAATTACCAGCCGGGGGTGGTAGTACATGCCTGTAATCCCAGCATTCAAAAGGCTAGAGCAGGAGGATCATGAGTTCAAGGCCAGGCTAAAGTACATAGCAAGTTCGAGACCATCTTAGGATAGATACACTGTCTTAAAAAACAAAAAGAGGCTGGGCATAGTGACACATACATGTAATCCCAGTGTCTCAGGGAGCAGAGGCAAGAGGGTCATAAGTTCAAGGCCAGAGGGAGCCTGCAAGAGCACTTGCAAAGTATATGTGAGGCCCTGGGTTCAACCCCAAGTACTGCAAAAAAAAATAATTACTATAAGATGGGCATGGTGGCAACGAACACCTTTAGTTCCAATTACCCAGAGGCCAAGGCATGAGCATTGCTTGAGTCTAGGAGTTCAGGCAACATGGAGAGACACTATCTTAGGGAAAAATAAACAAACAAAAAAAGGGCCAGAGTTAGAGGGCAGTATGGGCCACATTGGGGCTGGGATTTAGCTCAATTGGTAAAGCGCTGCTCTGCAATCTCTGAGGTCCCAGGTTCATTTCCCAGCACCGCAAAAACAGGAGAAGGATGTGGCAATCCACTCCTGAGGCAATCTTGAAACAATCAGCCATTGAAAACCCTATGAGGGTCGCTACAATTTGGATACGACTCAACAGCACCTAACAACAACAATGAATGGGCCATATGGTGAGACCCTATCTCTAAAAAAAAAAAAAGTCACCATCTATAAAGTCCTAAAAAGAATGAAGAAGCTCATTTTGCTCATTATACACTGATGTGGACTGATATCCGGGTCTAGGAAACATCATGTGTTCAGCAGACACACCACAATCTATGTAAGGTAGAGAATGGACATATAAAGGTATTTACTTGCATGCCTGTGTATCAGTGTATACACACATATATGCAAATACATATCAAGAATACAGAAGCAGCTGACAAAATTGGTGACCTATGGCCAGAAGAACTAAGTGACCAGACATCAAAGCAGGGGTGCAGTTCTCAATACAGACTCTCTTGTATCTTTTATTTTTGAATTACCTGAATGTATTTCTTAAAAGCTTACTAAAAATATTTAAAAGCCAGTTGTAGCTCATTAATGTGTTGTGATTTATGAGTCAAAAGATTTTTTAAATCATTAATTAGTGGCAGACTCCTCCAGAGCAGCCGAGAATTTTACACATACATTTAAAGATCAATTATTCCTTTTCTGCTAGGACAGAAAACAGCAGTTTCTGTGTCTCTTAGTGGGGGTACAGAGCTTGCCACACTACACCAGTGCTTCTCAGCAATTCTTAACACAAGAAAACCTGAGACAGCCCCAATTACCCAATCAGCTATAATTACAGCTAATATCACAGCTCCATAGAGTCACTGCTCTGTCTCCGTTGTTCTCCCAGGTCCCCCACTTCCAGAGCCCAACACTTACAGGAATGAACTCATTCCCACAACAGCCACGCTGTTGTCCAGATCACTCCAGTCTAGGTTTTTGCAGAGCTGCCTGGCCATACAGGCAGTCAGGAACAGGTCCTGTCTAAAGACCTGTCAAGAGACTTGGCTCCAAGCAACTCACCATCCTCTGAAGCCATGAGAAGGAATTTTTCAGAAGTAAAAATCTGCTTCTTCTCATCCACGACCAGCTGCCAAAAACTGCTCAGTTTGGCCTCTGCAAGAAACCCAAGTTCACTCTATGACGCAGCACACCATGTTCCCCAGGTCTGGGACCCTCCATAGGGAAGCTGCCAGGGCAGGCTTTGTGAAGGACCCTAGCCCTGGGTCATTCCTGGGCTCCCTGCTCTCCTGTTTTGAGAGTGAACCTCAATCCTTCTGGCACCTCTGCCTATATGAAAACCTCCAATGGCTCCCTGCTGCCAGCAGGAACCCTAGTGAGTGACTATGGCTCTGGAATTGCCCACTATCCAAACACCGAGAAGGAATATCTGAGGTTCACACTCAGCAGCTCTCTGACTGGAGCTATTTGGACTCATATGTAGCCACTCCCCCATACAGTGAAATCCTTCTGGGCCCCCAGGGCTCTAGTTCAAATGCTTCCTCTTCATAGTCTTTCCCATTTCCCAAACTACCATACATTCTTGAATCTAATCTGCAACTCCCCTCCACCCCCAGTACTGGGGTTTGAACCTTGGTCCTTGAGCACACTTTGCAAACTCTCTACCACTGAGGCACACTCCCAGCCCCTTTTCTATTTTTTAATCTTGAGACAAGAGTCTTGCTAAATTACACAAGGTACCTCTGGTCTCTAACTTTGGATCATCCTGTCTCCACCTCCCAATTCGCTGGGATTATAGACATGTGTCACTGCGCCCAGCCTAATTGACACCCCTTCAACAGTTTGAGAGCCATTAAATCAGATGCGGATTAGAACTGAGTGCAAACTCAATCTGCATGCGATTCTAATCCACATCTGATTTTGTAACTCTCTAAAACTATCGAAAGGGTGCAGATTAGATTTGAGAGTATACAGTAATAGCAATATCTCCTTCAAAACTGCTCTGAGGTCACATACTGCATTAAGCTACAGAGGTATTTTTGCATCTCCTTGCTCTTGCCATAGAGTAAGCACCCTGAAATTTGCTGAAGTGAGGTCATGTTCTTCTTTGCATGAACCTAAGGTAGCCCGGGGCCTTGGTACACACACAGCAAGCATATAATAACTAACTAAACTCATTTCCCACCACAGGAACCAGTTCAGGTATGTGCACAGAGAGTAGGAGGCTGCTATAGTTTGGATCTGCAGTGGCCCCCAAAAGCCTATGTGTTAAAGGCTTGGTCCCCAGTCTATGGCACGACTAGGAGGTAGTGGAACCTTTAGGAGATGGGGCCTTATGGAAGTAAGTTAGGTCACTGGGTACATGCCTTTGAAGGAGATACTAGGACCCTAGCCCTTCTTCCCTCTCTCCTTTGCTTCCTGGCCATGATGTAAGCAGCTTTGTCTCCCCCCCGCCCACTCCCTGTCATGATATTCTGCCTTGCCACAGACTCAAAAGCAATGGGCCAGCTGACCATGGACTGAAACCATAAACCAAAATAATCTCTCCTCTTTTAAGTTGATATTCGCAGGTATTTTGTCACAGCAACAGAAAGCTAACACAGAGGGAGACTAAAGAAAGTATGGAATACTAGGTAGCCACAAAAACAATGACAAGGCTCTTTTTATCATACTGATTTGGAATCATTCCCAAGATGTGTTCAGTACATAATATGATGTACACAATATATGTTTATGTTGCATTACACATTGACTATATCTGAACACATAACTGGCAAAACTGGCCAAAGAGGAGAACTTAGTGGTTGGAAGACAGAGCTAAGGGGAAACTTCATATGCCTTTTGTATTTTGTAAATATATATTTGTATTTTTCAATATACTTTTTATACCCTATAAAAATATAAGCAACTAAAGCAAAAAGCTCCAATACTCAACCCAGGTCAGCCTGGGCATCATCTACCAGCCCACATCCCAGAGCACTGGAGCAATAAAGTCAAGGACAGTAACAGAGTTCCCTGGCTTGAATTGCCATGATGACCCTTAAGTTCACCCCTGCAGAGGCCAGGCAGCCCTGTGGGTGACAAGCAGGTCCTCAACATCAAAGCACTCCTCCCAAAGGCACTGAAAAAGGCCTAGTCATCTACTCTCCTGGACAGCTCTGCGCCCTTACCAGCCTGTGAATCAGCCGCCGAAAGCTTCGAGAGCAACAAGGCTGCAGCCACTCCTTCGGTGACCACGGGAACCTGAGGGCTCTGGGTGGCTGCCTTCTCCACGGTCTGGGCAAGCAAGGGCAGCAAGTCCAGGGCCTGTAGTAGTGTGTCACCTGCGGAGAGAGGACAGTGCCCTCCAGAACATCCTGACCTTCAGTGTGACAAGATTACTTGAGATAAGAATCATCAACCCAGGTGTTGTCAAATATTGTAAAGAACGGGAGTTGGAATCTGGGGCTTAAATCAAACGCTATAGCCATAAAGTTAGAGGTTGGAGAACCCTTATTATTTCCATAGCCCAGCTATTCATCTGATGGACGAGGAAAGAGAGACGTTAAGTGAGTTGCCCAAGGTAGCACAGCCGGTTGTTGCAGAGCCAGTGCTAACACAAAGTCTATCAATTTCAATCTAGCACTCTTTCCCATACCAGACAACTTGTGAACCCAGATTCCAGAATCTGCTGACTATAAACTCAACCTTTTTTGTGTGTGTGTGCAGTACTTGGGGGTTGTATCTAGGGGCCCACCCTTGCATGCTTTCCAAGTGCTGTGACACTCAGCTACACCCCAACCCACATTTTTACTTTTTATTTTGAGACAGGGTCTTGTTAAGTTACACAGACTGTCTTTGGTACCAAACTTATGATCCTCCTGCCTCTACCTCCAAGTCACTGGAATTACGGGTGTGAGCCACAGCTCCCGGCTAAGCAGTCTGTTTCTAAATTGAGGAGGAAGCCAGGCACAGTGGTGCACTGCATGACTGTAATCCCAGCTCAGTGGGAGAGCACCTACAAAGTATATGTGAGGCCCTTCATTCAACCCCTAGTGCAGCACAAGAAAAAAAAAAAATCAAGGATGAGTTCACCATCTATCTAATTTATTAACTGTACATTTCTACCTTTAGAAATCTATGACTTCAAACAGCACCCTCTTTAGTTTGGCATAATCCTCACAAACCACTGAACAGAGATAATCTATGACTATAAGCTTGCAGATGTGTTTCAGGAGAAGATTCAGTGCAAAAACCTGTCTGGCTATATTCTTCCCTAATCATTATGAGGTACATAAGTACAAAGTTCATCAAACAAAGCACATTTCATACAGAAGGGTGTCCCTTTCTAGAGGTGGCTCTGGAATCTGATATTTCTTTAAACACAGCTCATAAATTTAAAAGAAATATTTTATGCCAGGCGTGGTGGTGCACACTTGTAATTCCAGTGGCTTGGGAGGCGGAGGCAGGAGGATCGCAAGTTCAAGACCAGGGGCAGTCTGTGTAACTTAGCGAGACCCTGTCTCAAAAAAGTAAAAAGTAAAAAAAATGGGCTGGGGGTGCAGCTCAGTGGTCCAGCGCTTGCAAAGCATGCAAGTGCGAGGCCCTGGGGTCAACCTCCAGTACTGCAAAAAAAAGAAAAAAAAAAAATTATTTAAAAGAAATACAAGCCCATGTCAGAGGTGGAAGTCAGTGTTAGAGGTTATCACTTGGGAATTAAGCTCCTACACAGACTTGAAGTTTCCCCTGGCTCTGCCTGAAACACAGGTAAATGCCCATGCCCATGTCTCCAGCTCTGTTACCATTGAAAACAGAGCAGTGGCTATTCTTAATAGATTCAGAGTCAAGTTCACATAAAGTTGGGCCTTCTTTATTAGTCTTATCAGAATCATTTCCCCATGATCACAGATATTGCAGTGACAAAGTTCTGATTATAGGTCCTTACTGAATGAATTTGATAAGGGGAGAAGCCAGGATTTGCTGTGAAGATTGGGCTCTGATTCTGGGGTTTACAGTAGATGAATAGACCCGGGGGCTTAGATGGAAACGATGCAAAATAAGGTGGGCCAAAAGGGAAAGCAGGAATGGCGAGAGTAGCCCAAAGACTCAGTCACCCCTAAGGGGAAGCCTGGATACTGGCCAGTGGGAAGAGTCTTACCTCGGAAGGAGGCAAGCATGCACTGCAGATAGGCATGCCGCACCGCAGACGTGGAGGTTTTAAGGCTGAAGGCTTTCTTGAACCAGTCAGTGAGCTTCCTCGGTACTTCCATCGTGAACCGGTTGCACCAGAGAGCCAGGACAGAGACGGCATGTACCAAGGTGCCTTCATGCACTAGGGCAAGTGGCACAAGGCCTGTCAGTCTGACATCTTATAACCACACCAAATCACTGCAAAAGTGCAAGGAAGCAAACCGGAGTCCCAGGAGAGGAAGCAGTGACACTTCAGACAACTCCCAGCCTTGCCAACTGAGGGCAGTGTGCCCTAAGAGCGGCTCATGGAAGGTTCTGACTGAAAAGCCATAGTCAAGGATGGGTCTGGATCACACCCTCCCCAAGATGCACAAAATTACCTTCCTGTTGGAGGAACGGGATGAACAGCTCAGCCACTGTCCCATTCAGGATTTGACCAGATGGCCCAGACACCGCATGATGACTGACGCTCCCAATCCCTGAAAGGCAGATTCCCTGCTCGGCCCCTCGTCTGCACAAAACCACAACAGGCAAGCTTCCTGCCAGTGCCACCTCAGCACACTGGGTCAAAGACCCCTTGTTGAGTCCCTTAGTAGCCATGCCATTACTGACCCTCCTTTAATTGTCCCACAGTCTTGCCTTTTACAGAAGCCAGCCCTCTTGCCACGCAGGCAGGCAGCAGAGTCCTGGGAGGCAGGCTGGCACAGCCAACACTGTCAGAGAGTCGAGATTCAAAGGACTCTCCTTACCTGAGGGTTATGTTAAACCTCCCCCATTACTATACCAGACTTCCAAGACCTGGGGAGGAATCCCCTACCTGAGAGGACGCTGATCTTCTGGGCTACAATGGTAAGCTTTCCCTCTGAGCCTGAGAAAAGGGAAGCAAAGGTTCAAGTTCACATCAGTTTCAGTTTCCCAAGGGGGTGAAGGGACATATGATAGACAGAGATTCCAGAAGTAGCCTTTCTAGTGTGAAGCTGGGTTTAAAATAACACTTACTACCTTTTTGTTTTCTCACTAAAAAAGTACTCTGTTCTTACAAAAAAAAAAAAAAAGAGAAAAAACAAAGAAAAAATGTTTTAAATCTCACATGTTCCCACTATTCAAAGACATTAAAATCTGGGTGTATTTCTTTTTATTTTTCCTGCCATGCATATATAAGCATATACATTCAAAAACCCTGAGATCATCCCATCTATACTGCCCTGGGTATGCTTCTGTTCACATCACACAGGCATATCCCAGATAGGCATCACTCTAGCCACATAGCCTTGCTACTAGCAGACTCAGAATCAAGTCTCCACCAGATCCACCAGGGGAATGCTGAGGGCACACCTCAGCCATCAGGACCAAGAAGACCTGCTCACCTCCCAGGATCGCAAACAGGTGCCTGGTCAGGGCCTCCATGGCCGAGGAGTCACTGCACTGGTGAGCCAAGTTGCGCAGGGCCAGCACGGCTTCATCCATCAGGCGGGAGCTGTTGGATTTCAGCTGATCTGGACACACAGAGCCATTGCTCAGGGGCTGCCAACAGCTGAGCATCCAGACTTCAGTGTCTTTCCTCAGCTCCCAGCTCTTCAATACTGGTTCTCAGTTCCCATTATAAAGGACCCCAAGAAAGACACTCTGCCCATGTGTATGTAGTTAAAGCATTCTTTCTAATTTGAACTGTCCCCTAACCTCTTTTCAACAATTACAAGTACAACCAAAGCCAAAGGTAGATTGTAGAGCTAGAGAGCGGTCAGTATACTCACTAGCCAGGCCTTTCACGATGTCCAGGGCATACTGGCTGAGATCAAGTGTCACTGAAGCTAGTAAACTAGAGATGGCTAAGGGAACAGAAAGCATTATCTGTCAGTCTCAGGGGTCAACGTCCACTTTTATCCTACTCCCCAGCAAATACCACCAGGCCTGCTGTCTAACCACATGGTGACATGACCACCTTTCATCTCTATAGGGCTGCAAGAATGTTGCACCCTCAAAACAAAGCTCTGCTGGAAAGCTGTATACTACCTCAAACCAATCAGAGAAAAATTGCCCCTCCATCATTACAGACCCAACCCTCCTCCTCTATGGTTTCAAGTACCACCCTTTATACCAAGTTTAAACTGTCTAGAGAAGAGGTTCTTAACCCCAATGGTCTCCAGAAGGTTCTTGAACCACTCCAGTTATATGCAGAAATTTTTTTTTAATTTATTTTTATTTATTTATTTATTTATTTATTTTTTGGGCGGTATTGGGGGTTGAACCCAGGGCCTCGCACTTGCATGCTTTGCAAGTGCTGGAGCACTGAGCTGCACCCTCAGCCCAGTTTTTTACTTTTTTGAGACAGGTTCTCACTAACACAGGCTACCTCTGGTCTTGAACTTGCGATCCTCCTGTCTCCGCCTCCCGAGTTGCTGGGATTACAGGTGTGTGCCACCACGCCCAGCTATATTCAGTATTCTACATGGATACACTTCTGTGCATTCTTCTAACAAGAAAGCCCATGACTTTCACTATATTCTGAAAAACGTCCCTGATCTCTCAGCCACGGCCCCAGTTAGGTATCAGTGAATACATTTCCCACCCCCAACACACATGCCTCCAGCTGCTAAGCATCAGGAACAGCTCATCAGGCAATTCATCCCCTCCCACCATTCTGTTTGACAGGCACCTACTTTCAATAACATTCTCTGGACTCCTCAATAAGGACTTCTGTATGGTAGGCAGTATCAGATCCTTAAACTCTGAGTGGGACATGTATCGGAGCAGAGGGGCACAGTTATCCTAAGAAGAGAAAGGAGTCAGGCACTCAGCCTTCACAGAAACAGACCAAAAATGAAGGGGGGTGCAAGAGTTCCAGAATTTAAGATTGGATTTGGCTTGTCTAGGCAGGTAAGATGTACTACCTACTCACCAACAGGTACTTCGGAGGCTTCACTTTGCTCATCAGGACATTTTTCACATAGAAATCCAACAGGGCACTCTAGAGGACACAGATATCTGACTAGATCCTGACCCTTCCACGTGCTTGACCACTAGCCTAAGAAGTCCCTCCCGTTATAGCCTCCAAAAAATACAAATCAATGCCCCAAAATCTCAGTGTAAAGTGCAGAGGTCCCACTGGTCCTGTCATCCATTTAAAGCTTTCCATAGCTTTCCACAGCTCTTGCAATGAAGTCCAGAGACCTTGGCATAGCTTCTAAGGCCCTGCCTGCTCCCACACAGCTGCACGTCCTACCTCTCACCCACTCCCACCATCAGCTCAACCCCACTGCTGCCTTCTCTGCCCAAAATGCTCTTCCTCACCTCTTCACCCACACCTCTTCACCCTCAAAGTGCCCTCATCATGGAGACATGTTTCCTGAACCCCAGTCTATCTACATCAGGCCCCCTGTTGCAGAGCATCACAGCTTCTTGCACTTCTCCTTTGTAGCATGTATTATAGTTACGACTGACTAGGTGATGGCCTGTCTCATGTCAGATTCCTTTTCAGATTCAGTTCCACAGGAATCACAGCTCCCTTACTGTATTACCAACACCTGGTACAATGCTTGGCACATGGTAGTTGCCCAATTGAGATGAATAAATGTCTGCATGAACCTGCAAATTATTATTCTAATAACTATGCCAGGATTCACCATAAGCTAGAAATGCAGGGAAAACTTCCCAACTCAATGAAGTTCATCATCATTGCAAAAAGCCAGGGTCTAAGGTGAGAAAACCAACAAGTCTGAGATTAAACCAGAAGCTTTGGCAAAGCAGGGTCTCCTATTCCTTCCTCTAGTGAGTCCATGCTGCAGCAAACCCACTGCCACTATGCCTGGCACTTGCCTTGTGCTGACTGACCACATCCATCTCTTTGTGGTTCGTGCAGAACTGTACCAGCAGCCCCAGCATGCCAGCATAGTTCTGGTTGGGTTCTAGGCTGAGGATGGCTGACAGGTACTGTTCCACCAACCCTGGATTCTGAAGAGGAAGTGGAAGACAGGTGGATGAGAGAGCAACAGGGGCACAGAAGCACCACTGCCCACCACCTTCTGTCGGCTCCTGTCACCTCTTTCCACAGCCTGGTGAGCTTCTTCACAGCACTGTCCACAGCATGCTTGTGGGAAGCGCCCAGCACCTCCAGCAGCAGCAGACACTGCACCTCCACCTGCCAGGACCAGCAAAAGCTCAGGTCAGGATATGACACGAACGGTCATCCTATTACCCCATAGCATGCCTGAGATGTTCCTTAGGCTCTCTGAATCCTGGCTTCATCTTCACTAGACCTCTTCCACTCAACTCCAGTGAGAGGCCCCTATGCCTACTCACTCAAGTGTTTATTGAATAAATGTTTGGTGAGCACCTACTAAGAGTCGGGCAATGAAAACACATGAGGAACAAGATAGAACAAGGTGCTTTCCCGCAACTTACAGCCCAAAGGGAGAAAAAGACATTAAATAAGCAAAGACACAAATGAATACATAATTTCAGTGAGACAGGACCAAGCAGACAGGACCAAAGAACAGCAGTGTTGTTTCATATACTTCTTATCTGCCTGGACTTGTCCTTCAGTAAGGATGAAAAGTGGCTAAGTGGCAGGCACTCTGCTATGGAAGTGAACCTCAAAACAGTGATTCCAGATTACATGGAGCTCATTGTTCAACCCAGAACAGGGCATATCACCTCTGCGCTCAGCTAAAAAACCTCAGTGACTTTATGTGCCACAAACACCCAATGCTATCAGTGAGTAGTGTGATTTGCCACCCTGAGAAAAAGAATATGCATATGAAATCAGTGATGCGGAATTCCACTTGCAGATGTATAAAATGGCATGTGTTATACTTTACTCATTGTGGCACTGTCTGTAGTAAGAAACTATACATAAGAAATAGCTATCAACAGAGGACTAGTTACTCATACTGCTGTACACTCAAAGGATTAGTAAGCAAAGAATGAGAACCTCTGGGGCTTGGGATGTGGCTCAGTGGTGAGTACTTGCCTAGCATGTGCCAGGCCCTGGGTTTAATTCCCAACACAACAACAACAACAAAATTTATATGTAACAACTCTAGAACAAATTCTAAAACTATTTAAAAAAAAGAAAAACACAAGGTCAAAGAAGAAAATATGTATCATGTGGTGTCACTTTACTAAAAAATTCTTTGCTAACACACTGGAAGCCCTGAATTCAATTCCCAGAAATGAAAAAACAAACAACAAAAACTACTTGGTCACGTCTACAGAGAACATATCTATAGTCAAAATAACTAGTAACAGAAGGGACCAGGTTGGACAGGGGTAGAACTGGGAACAAAGTTAGCATATTCTTTTATACCTGTTGAACTTTGACCTCATTTTGTCATTAAAAAAGTCAAGCTTGCTGATATCCCATTCAGAGCTGTCCTGCTGTTCCCTCTCCCTGGGATGCTCTAACCCTGGATCTGAGCATGGCTTGTCCTCTCATATCCTCCATGTCCCTCTCAGAGATGTCGCCTCCTCAGAGGAGCGTTGCTCCCACCATCCTCCTCCACTCTCTTTTCCTCAGCTTTTCCTGCTTTTCCTCAGCACTACTTCAGGCTCTATTGTTTCCCTGCACTTTTGTCTACTGTCCACCTTCTTCAGAGTGTAGGCTCCATGGGAGCAAGGGGCTCCTGTGCCTTATTCACACACTAGCCACAGCTTCTAAAATAGTGCCTAGCACATGGGAGGCCCTCAATGCATACTTGAGTGGCTGAACCAACTACAATCTGCATGCATGACTGACATCAGCGACCAGGAAAGACAAAGTCCAGATTCTAGACACACTAAAACTAAACTGTCACAGCTCCTGGTGCTTTACCTGTCCCATGACACTATATTTCAGGGATGACACCTCCCAATCACTAACCCACAAACAGGTTCATTTACCCCAAATAACAGTTATAAGAACTAAATGGAGATTAGCCAGAGAGATTGCCCATGATGAACCATCTTATCAGAAAGCCTTTTGGTAACCAGGAAATCCACACTCAGAAAGGGACTCAAGAGTGCTGGCTCCCACCGATTATAGCATACATACTACTTTTAGGGTTTCATGTTCTAATCTATCATGAATCAATTGCTGAAGGCTACTCCATGATTGTCCCCAGATGTGTGGTGCTGGATAAGCTCCCAAGGACAAGGCCATCTGTCTGACTGGCTGGCTGCTCCATGAAGAAGTGCTTTCAGATTTCTAATACTGCTGGTCATTTCCACCCACCTATATGGCATTCTACAGTCTCTGTGGCCTCTAAACACTTGACTGGGGCTGTCTTTATAACAATGCTTTGAGGCAGGCAGGGTGGGTGGTACTTCTTTCCAATTTACAGATGAGAAAAAAGGCTTAGAAGAGACTCAGCCAAATCTCATGGCCAAAAATCAGATCCATACCAAGACCATAAGATGCCTTTTCATTAAACTATAAACCATTCCTCCTGACCTGTACTAAGTGTACCTAAGCATTTAAAAGAACCTCCCCACCTGGCCTACTAGACCATCTCCACTTAGGAGGCATGTGGAAAGGAAGAGCAGGGAATGCACAAGGAGTAGACACTGAGGAGAAAACTGAAGGACCAAGACACATGGTGAAAATTCCACTCCACCAGCCAGTCCAACACTGAAATCCAAACACAGGGAAAGGAATGATTAGCGGGTGGGGGTACACATAATGTACATTATTATATTTTCTGGCTTCCTTGCTTTTTGGCCGTCTTCCCCATTCTGGCCTGTCACGTCTTCCACACACATATGGACCATGTTTATTATATTCCCAATGACTAGCACTGTGCCTGATGCAGACAAGCTCAAACATATTTAACTCTGAAAAGGTCACAGCTGATATGAGAGATATAAACAAACTCTTTTCTTAAATATTGTTACACATATCAGGTACACAGGTTGTATATGACTAATGGTAAGGTCTACTAATGTTTAGGCCATCGGTTTGGTTATAATATGTTTTGTAAGGGGGTGTGGAATTCAATAGTAAATTGTATCTGAGATATATTGCAGCCTCTAGAGGATTAATAAGCAGATGGACATGATCATATTGCCCTTGTGCCCATCTACCAGTCACAGGCCTTAGGATCATTCAAAGTGATTTGTCAGACACACTTGGAAAAGCCCTTAGCACACAGAAGGGGCTTAAACGCCGTCCAACTCTGTGTGGAGCGCTGATCCTCACTGCTCCAAAGACCCAGGAACTCACCAGTTTCTTCCAGATGTCTCCCTGGCGCTTGGCTTTCAAGGGAAAGACAATGCGCACTAGAAGGCAGGTCCAAGTCAGGGCCAGCAAGGCGGCAGAACTGCTGCTCTTACTGCAGAGGTGAGGAGAGGTGAGAGGTGAATGCCTAGCAGCAGCCTCCACCTGGAGGACAAATGTTCACGCCAACACCCCACATAGCATGTTGGACTCTCCCTTGAACTAATGGGGCAGAACTCAAATTCTGCCCCCTCAGTCATATGTGACAACTCAGAACAAGGAGTCTGGGCCTCATTAATCAAAGTCCCATCTCTTGATACTTGCAACTATAAAAACAAAAAGATGAGCAAGACCCTGTCTCAAAATAAAACAAAAAAGAAAGAAAAAAAGATGACTTTCCCTTTCCTGTGCTTTGCTTCCACCGCTTCCCAATCCTGCCATTCAGGAAAGTGGTTTTCTCCACTAGGGCTATCCCCGCTCTTCCCTTCATTAAGAGGCAGACTCTAGGCACCATTCAGGTACACAAGGCTAAGAACGACGCATGCTCCAACACATTCAGTGAGGCTTATCTGCCCCAGCCCAACCTGAGTTAGATTCCACCAATCCTCAGGGGCCCATGACCTTCACCTCTTACCTGGGAACACCTGCTTTGGAGCCGATGCCTGAAGACTGTAGAGAGTGCAGGAGGTTCTTAGCAGTGGCCTCTGGCTGGGCCTCCGCCAACTGCTGGATAGCTGCCTGCAAAGCCCTGCGGGAGGCTGCATCTCTATGAGAAGGAATGAAGGGAAAAAGTGAACATGTGGACTCAGGAGGGACAGGGCTGCTTAGGCCAAGCACTGATCTTTCTCAGGAAAAACTGATGGCATTACATTCCAATGGATCACAGGCAATGAGATTAGGAAGTAAACAGATACATCCACCTCCTCCCAGAGTTCTAAAAGTAACTAGTAATGACAAATAAGCCATTAGGGTATAAGGGCAGCACGTACATTTATGGAACACTTCTAAGGGCTTCAAACTAGGCCAGGTGTCTTTATCTGCATGATTAATGACAGTGTACATACACTGAGCATTCATGACAAGGCAGGCACTGTTCTGGCACCTTTACTAACCACCACCTAGGAGGGAGACAATGGTATCAACCCCGTTTTGAGATGAGGAAACTGAGGCACAGAGAGGTTAAGTATCTTGCCCAGAATCCAGTAGCTAGGCAGTCTGGTTCCAATACTGGGTTCTAACACTACCCCAGATCATCTCCCTGTACAACATGCTCCAGACACTGGGCCTACGGTTAAGATTCACCTGTATCGATGCAGAGTCAAGCAAAATAACTTGCACAGCCCTTTCACTGCTCCTTCTGGCAAATCTGAAAGCAAAGATCATACAGAGAAGAGTCAATTAAAATGACATGGGGGCAGGGGAATAGCTCAGTGTAGAGCACTTGCCTACAAGTACAAGGCCCTGGGTTCAGTCCCCAGCACCTAAAATAAAATAAAAACAACATGATAAGCATCTGCTTAAGCCAGGCATTCTGCCAAACAGGATCTTGGCCACTGGAACTCTGCATTCTCTATATCTTTGAGATAAAATCCTCAGGAGGAAAAAGCAACAAAATGTTTTAGTGGCTGTTGTTAGGCTGTTGAGTTGGGTCTGACTCATAGCAATCCTATGTACAACAGAACCCCTCAATTCTGTGCCAGGCATACAATCTTATTTATGTTTAAGTGCATTGTTGTAGACACTGTGTCAATCCATCCAGTTGTAGATTTTGGTTTTTGTTGACCTGTCACTCTCTCAAACATGATGTCCTACTCCAGGGAATTGATCTCTCCTGACTACAAGTCCAAAATACATAAAACATAGTCTAGCCTTCCTTGCTTCCAAGAAGCTCTCTGGTTGCACTTCTTCTAGCACAGACCTATTGGTTCCTTTTTGCAGTCCATGGTATATTCAATATTTGTCTCCAGCAATAATTCAAAAAGCATCAATTCTTTTCCCGTCTCCCTTATTCAACATCCAGCTTTTACAACCATATGATGCGGCTGAAAATACCATGGCATGAGTCAGGCATACCTTTGTTTTTAATGTGACATCTTAACTTTTCAACACTTTAAAAAGGTCTTTTGCAACAGCTTTTCCCAATGCAATGCATCATTTGATATCTTAACTGCTGCTTCCACGGGTGTTGTAGAACACCTGTAGAACCAAGTACAGCAAAATCGTTGACAACCTCAATCTTTTCTCCATTTGTCATGAAGTTGTTTACTGACTCAGTTATAAGGATTTTTGTTTTGTTGAGGTTGAGGCGCGATCCATACTGAAGGCTGTTCTCGGATCTTCATCAGTAAAGGTTTCAAATTCACTTTCAGCAGAGTTGTGTCATCTGCATAACACAGGTTGGTAATGACTCTTCCTCCAATCATGATGCTACGTTCTTCATAAATCCAGCTTCTGAGATTTGCTCAGCATAGAGATTGAAGTGGTATGGTGAAAGGATACAGCCCTGACACACACTTTTCTCAACTATAAACCAGGCAGTGTCTCCTTGTTCTATTCTAACAACTGCCTCCTGGTCCATGTACAGATTCCTCATGAGTATAATTAAGTGCTCTGGTATTCCTATTCTTCACAGTGCTATCCACAATCTGTTATGATCCACACAATCAAATGCCTTTGCATAGTCAATAAAACATAGACAGATATCTTTCTGGTATTCTCTGCTTTCTGCTAATATCCATCTGACATCAGCAATGATGTCTGTGGTTCCACACCTGCTTCTGAATCCAGCTTGATTTTCTGGCATTTCCTCATTTATATACTGCTGCAGTTGCTTCTGAATGATCTTTAGCAAAATTTTACTTGTGTGAGATATTAATGATATTGTTTAATAGTAACCATGGTTATTGTGCCATGGTAACTGGGATGTCAGGCCTTCATGAAACCAACACCCACATTTGGTTGGATCCCCTTTCTTGAGAATAGGCACAAATATGGAGTTCTTCCAGTCAGTTGGCCAGGTAGCTATTTTCCAAATCTCTTGGCATAAACAAGTGAGCACTTCCAGTGCTGCATCTGTTTGTTGAAACATCTCTATTGGTATTCCATCAATTCCTGGAGCATTGTGTTTCACTAATTCCTTTAAGGTGGCTTCCACTTCTTCAGTACCATTGGTTCCTGATCATATGCAACCTCTTGAAATGGCTGACTATCCACCAATTCTTTCTGGTATAAGGACTGTGTGTTCCTTCCATCTTCTTTTGATGTTTCCTGCATCATCTAATATTTTCCCTGTAGAATCCTTCACTATTGCCACTCGAGGAGTGAATTTTTTCTTTAATTCCTTAAGCCTGAGAAAAACAGAGCACATTCTCCCCCTTTGGTATTCTATCTCCAGCTCTTTATATGTTATTTAATATTTGATTGTCTTCTCAAGCTGCCCTTTGAAATTTTGTTTAGTTCCTTAAATTTATCTTCCTTTAGCTGCTCAATGTTCAAGTGCAAGTTTTAAAGTCTCTCTTGACATGTCATTTGGTCTTTTCCTTTTCCCTATCTTTTTAATAACCTTTTACTTTCCTCATGAATGATGTCTTTGATGTCATATGGCAGCTTATCTGGTCTTCGATCATTACTGTGTAACACATCAAACCTGTTCTTGAGGTGGTCTCTAAACTCAGATGGTATATATTAAAGGTCATACCTTGGCTCCCATACACTTGTTCTAATTTTCTTCAGTTTCAGTTTGAACATGCATATGAGCAGTTGATGGTCTGATCCACAAACAGTACCTGGTCTTGTTCTGACATTTGATATTGAGCTTTCCAATCGCCTCTTTCCACAATATAGTCAATTTTGTTCCCATACGTTCCATCTGGTGAATTCCATATGTATAGTCACCGTTTATGTTAGTGAAAAAATGAATTTGCAATGAAAAGGTCATTGGTCTGACAAAACTCCATCACAGGATCTCTAGCATGATAGTGACCAAGGCCATATTTTCCAAAGACTAAACCTTCTTTGTTTCCAACTTTTGCAGTCCAGTCACCAGTAATCATCAGTACATCCTGATTGCATGTTCAATCTATTTCAGATTGCAGGAGCTGGTAAAAATCTTTCTTATCTTCATTTGTGGCCTTAGTGGTACATGCATAAATGTAAATAATAGTCATATTTACTGGCCTTCCTTGTCGGCATATGAATAATATTCTATTACTGACAGCATTTTACTTCAGGATAGATCTTGAGATGTCTTTTTTGATGATGAGTGCAATCCCATTTCTCCTTTATCGTTCCCAGCATAGTAGACCATATGATTATCTGATTTAAAATGGCCCATGCCAGTCCAGTATAGCTCACTGATGCCTAGAATGTCGATGTTTTTGCACTCCATTTCCCTTTTGACAATTTCTAATTTTTGCAGATTCATACTACATACATTCCATGTTCCAATTATTAATGGGTGTTTACAGTTGTTCCTCATTTTGAGTTGTGTCACATCAGCAAATGGAGGTTTCCCAGGGCTTTACTCCATTCTTGTCATTAAGGTAGACTCCACTTGGAGGCAACTCTTCCTCAGTCATCTTTTCAGTGCCTTCCAACTTGAGGGGCTCATTTTCCAGCCCTATATCTGACAGTGTTTCTCTCCTATTCATAGTGTTTTGGGTGGCTAATTGTTTCAGGAATAGGCTGCCAGGTCCTACTCCCTAGTCTGTTCTATTTTGGAAGCTCACTTGAAACCTGTCCACTACAGGTGACCCTGTGAGTATCCATGAGTCAGACACAACTCGACAGCACCTAACAACAAAGTGGTAAGGTTCCTTTTTAGGGTCGCAATAGCGGTGAACTGAAAGGAGATCACAGAGGCCAAATGTGAAGTTAATAAGCTAGAGTTTATTTGTGCCCAGGTGTGAGCAGGTTGAGACTGGCAACGAACATTGGCACTGACCCCGGGTGAGAGAAGGGGGAGAGCTTTCAGTGGGTTTTTTGGGGGGAGCAGGCAGAAAGCCCCAGTGGCTAAAGGGAGGTGAGTAGGTGGTTAGCATAGTCTTGTATCTGTTTAACAGTCCATAGCTGGCCTCTTGTGGTGAGAACCGTGACCTAGGTGAACCTCTGTTTCTTCTAGTTCCTTCCTGGTTATTATGCCATAGGATGGCAGGCCTTTGTGAAACCAACCAGCAAGAACATCTATTAATCTTGTGGCTTTTACTTAGCTTCTTTTCAAGAAGAAGACAAGTTAAGCAGGGGGTTGGGAAAAGAGGCTGACACAAGCAGGGGGTCGGGGTTCAGGGAGGGTCTGCATAACCCTTCACAAAGTAGGACTCTACAGAACAGCTTGGAGTAAACATCTGCTAAATGAATGAGACTAAGGCAGTGCAAGTAGCCTCAAAATCTTCCCTGCTAAGGACTGAGTGTTTGAGGCCAGGAGTAGCCTATACAACTTAGCAAGATCTTGTCTCAAAGTAAAAAATTAGAAAAGGGGTCGGGGGGAACAGCTCAGCGTTACAGCACTAACCTAGCAAGTATGAGGTCCTGAGCTCAACACCCCCAGTACTGTAAAAAAAAAAAAATCTTCTCTGCTCTCCCTAGAGCAGAGGTTCAGGAGGGAGTGCTTCTTGACTGGGGTGCTGGATACATGGTGTGTTGTTTAGTTGTGATGATTAAACAATCTGTTTGTTTATGATACATATATCTTTATGTATGGTCTAAGACACAGTTTTAAAAATGGTACAAGCCAGGCCTAGTGGCACATGCATGCCTGTAGTCCAGTTACTCAGGAGGCTGAGGCTGAAGGATCACTTGACCCCAGGAGGTCAAGGTCAGGCTGAGGTCAAGTGAGACTGCAAAGTCATAAATAAATAAATAAACAAATAAACATAAAGCCAGATTAAAGTATCACGAGGGGCCAGAAAAAGAAAGAACACCTATAATTGGAGTGGTTAGCCCTCTGAGCTTGGCCTAACAGACAGTCAGCTACCTGGGCAAATGGAAAGAGAAGGAATCACGTGCTAAAGGGTGTTAGCAACACAAGCAAAAATGCAAGGGTAAGAAGCTGGGCATGGTAGTAGACATCTGTAATCCCAGTGACTCAGGAGGCAGAGGCAGGAGGCTTGCAAGCTCAAGGCCAGAGGCAGCCTGCGTACCTTAGGGAGAACCTGTCTCAAAAGAGTAGCTGCGTATGGCAGCACGTGCCTATAATCTCAGCAACTCGGGAGGTAGAGGCAGAAGGATTGCAGGTTCCAGGCCAAAAGCAGCCTACATAACTTAACAAGATCCTGTCTCAAAATAAAAAGTAAAAAGTGGGCTGGGGTGCAGCTCAGTAGGAGAGTAATTGTAAAAGCATGAGGCCCTGGGTTCAACCCCCCAGTGCTATAAAAAAAAAAAAAAAGTGCAAAAGTAAGAAAAGGAGCTGGTCTAAGCATTTCACACACCTTAACCCATGCAATCCCCGTCAGGTGGGTCTGTTATTAAGCCTGGCTGAAGATGAAAGCAAACAGTAGGAATCCAAGCAGACCCGCCAGAGGGAAATGGGCAGCTGGCTGAACAAGAATGTGCAGGAATGCCGAAAAGCCCACCTAGAACATGAGCTACATCCCACACAATGGGGATGCTTGAGTGGGGAAATGTACCCTGCACTGTCAGGTACCCAAATACCAGAGGGGAAACAAGCGAGTTAGAGGGACCCCCTTCCCCCAGGACTAGCAACACTGTGGAAAAGAGAGTAACTGGGGCCAGAAACAGGTGGTGGCCCAGAGAATGGCAATAATCACAGCTAATGTACTCTATGAGCTGAGCTGGGGTTTAGCTCAGTTGGTAGAGCGCTGCTCTGCACTCTCTGAAGCCCTGGGTTCGATCCTCAACACCACAAAAAATGGGAGGACTTGGCAGTCCACTCCAAAAACAATCCTGAAAAAACAGCCACTGAAAGTCCTGAGGGTTGCTGAGTCAGACATGACTCAATGGCACCTAACAATAACAACATTGTGAGCTACCACAGCCAGGCGATGCGTTAAACACTGTCCGTGTGTTCCTCATGTGCTCCTCACACCAACGCTGAGAAAGGGGTACTGCTGCTGTCTCCAGGCTCTAGGCAAGGAAATGGCCCAGAGGGGGAAGTAACCTGAGCCAGGTCACACAGCCTGTATGTGGCAGAACCATGGCTGGAACTCAGGGCCCAGGTGAGCCCTTCCTCACTGACTGTGGTACTAGGGGAAAAATCACACCCAGGAGATGCTGCCTCACCTCGGGAAGGCTCAGCATCTAACTCTACAAAGGGAGGACTGAGAAGAGCAGTGAGGCCTCAGGGCCAGGCTGGGCAATGAAGACCAACTGCTTCTCACACAGTTCTGAGAAAGTCCTCAAGGCCTCAACCTGGGTGCAAACATCTCACTCCTCCTTTGGGTGACTCACTTGGTTATCTGCTACCCTTAAAAAAGGAGGCCAGAATAACTACCTCTATGCAGTGGCCCCTCCTTGGACTCAGAAAATTAGGAAATTGAGAATTAACAAGTTCATGAAGGAGATGGTTAACTTTCCACAGCCAATGTGCAAGTCAAAGGCTACTAAGCACTTTACAAATACAGCTCATCCTGAATTGCAATTTCGGGGTGCCAAGAAAGGAAAATTACCCTCACAAGATTCAAGGTGGTTCATAAAGTTCACCCATACCCATCAAATTCCTCACTCCATGAACTGAAAAGAGGGATGCAGTATTTGGCAGTTATTTTGCAGGGAGAGCCAATCATTAAAATGCAGCACTTATGTACAGCTGGCATTGTCACAGGGCAGCCTTAACTAACTAGAACCTTTTTTTTTTTTTTTTTTGTGGTACTGGGCCTTGCGCTTGCATGCTCTGCAAGTGCTGGACCACTGAGCTGACCCCTCAGCCCATTTTTTTCTTTCTTTTTTTTTTTTTTTCACTTTTTGAGACAGGGTCTTGCTAAGTTATGCAGACTGCCTCTGGTCTCCAACTTGCGATCCTCCCTCTTCCACCTCCCAAGCCGCTAGGATTACAGGCATGCGCCACCGTGCCCAGCACTAGAACCTTCTTGAGAATGTAACCAGGAAGACTTCTGAGGCGATCAGCAAACTCATACACTACAACACTGACACACAAGAGGACATCTTAGAAGCTCACACATAGCAACTGACTCCATTACACACCACCTTAATAAGCATGGACACATTGCTCCTTAACAAGCATAGACACGTTGCTCAGGCAATATCTGGTCAGAAGCAGCGAATGAGAACGTGGAGTAAGAGCCGTAGGAAGTAGGTTCACCACTAGTGAAAGCTGACGGGACCAACTCCAGAGCCATGGTTCTCAAAAGTGAGCAAACACAGGAATCACTGGAGAACTCATTAAAACGCAGATGCACTAGACATGGTGGCACATGCCTGTAATCCCAGTAACTCGGGAGGCAGAGGCAGGAAGATAGCAAGTCCGAGACCAAAAATAGTCTGTGTAATTTAGCGAGACCCTGTCTCAAAAAGTAAAAAAAAAAAAAGGGGGCTGGGGTGCAGCTCAGTGGTACAGCACTTGCAAAGCCTGCAAGTGCGAAGCCCTGGTTTAACCCCTAGTACTGAAAAAAAAAAAAAAAAAAAAAAAAGCACAGATGCTGGACTTGCCCCCACGCTTTCCAAATCTCAGGTGATAATGAGCTGAGAATTTCTCTAACAGTGTAATCCCAGCACTAAGGAGGCTGGAGCAGGAGGATCAAAGAGAATTCAAGGCCAGCCTGGGTGTACAGAGTGAGACCCTGTCTCCAAAAACCAAAAAAAAAAAAAAAACCCAAACAACTCTTAACAGGTTCTGAGGTGATGCTGACATTGACATTGCCAACCATGGGACCATGCTGGAGAACCCAGTGCTGTACAGTGAAACACTCGCACCAAAAAGGAACTCCAAGCCAGGCGCAGTGGTGCACCCTTGTAATCCCAGCATTCGGGAGGCAGAGGCAAGAGGATCACTCCAGGCTAAGGCCAGCCTGGTCTACATAATTGAGTTCCAGGTCAGCCAGGACTACATAGCGAGACCCTGTCTCAAAAAAAAAAAAAAAAAAAAAAAAAAAAGACCAACAACAAAAAAGGGAAACTCCTAAAACTAATGAAGATTTATTGGATGACAGTGAAATCATTTTACACATGTCTCACGGGGTAGGTCACAGGGATATCCTTCACTGATGGGGCAGGATCGGGATAACTAGATGTACCCAGAATTTCCCGTCATGGGCTCCCTAGAACCTCGACAGGTTTTCAGCAAAAAGAGAGGTGCAAAGAAAACACGGCATTAAACAAAGTTTAAGCCAGGTATGGTGGTAATTAACCCCTCCATGTTCAAGGCCTGGCTACACAGTGAGTTCCAAACCAAACCAGCCTGGGCTACATAGCAATATCCTGCCTCAAACAAAATAAATAAATAAATAAAACTTTAAAATGAACAAATAAAATTTGGGTTTTTTGGGGGGTTTGTTTCTTGATGTTTGGATTTCTTTGGTTTTTCTGTTTGGTTTTTTTCTTTGCAGTACTTGGAGGTTGAACCCAGGGCCTCGCACATACACTGCAAGTGCTCTACCACTGGGCTATACCCCCAGCCCATTTTTATATTTTGAGTCAAGATCTTCCTAAACTACGCAGATTGCCTCTGGCCCCAAACTCACAATCCTCCTGCCTCTGCCTCCTGAGTCACTGCGATTATAGGTGTGCATCATCGCACCCTGCTTAGAAAGTTTAATATACTTGCCGGGCGCAGTGGCGCATGCCTGTAATCCCAGCGGCTTGGGAGGTAGAGGAAGGAGGATCGTAAGTTCAAGACCACAGGCAGTCTGTGTAACTTAGCGAGACCCTGTCCCAAAAAGTAAAAAATTGGGCTGAGGGGTCAGCTCAGTGGTCCAGCACTTGCAGAGCATGCAAGCAGGAGGCCCTGGGTTCAACCCCTAGCACCACAAAGAAAAAAGAAAAAAAAAAGAAGTTTAATATACTTAAAACACCTTGTTGTCGATGTTCTAAGAACACATTAGAAGACATGTCATCTAGCTAAGCACTGTGGCACAAGCCTGTAATCCCAGTGACTCCGGAGACTGAGGCAGCAGGATCATAAGTTGAAGGCCAGCAGCAGCCAGTGTAACTTAGACCCTGTTTCAAGATAAAAAGGCAAAAATGGGCTGGTGGTGCAGTTTACTGGCAGAGACTTATAAAGCATGCATGAGGCTCTGGGTTCAACCCCCAAGTACCAAAGGAAGAAAAAAAAAGAAAAGAAAAGAAAAGAAAGAAAATATATGTCATCTCTCAATCTTACTGGATCTTGAGATCCTTTACTGGCCCATCACTTGTTACTATCTTGCTGACTTCCATGGTCACACATTGAAAAAAATGGTGCCCCAAGCTGTAAAGAAAATGTGTTGCACCAATATATTGCTCAAGAAAGACAGCTAACATCTTTTAGAATTATTTCCTATCAAAATGGCTGAAACTGTAAACAACTTTGGCACTAAATGGACCAATTCTCCACTAACCCAAATGTTTCAACTCTTTCAAGGGACGCTGCAACAATAAAGTGAAGGCAAAAACCATACAGAGCGAGAAAAAGAAGGTCATAGTTCCAAAGAGAGAATGTATTTTTTAAATGGGACATCCACAGTATACAAGGGTAAATAAATACCTTTTCCAGCAACACACCTCCCCAGTTCACTGAGGATTTCTCTCCGTTCCTTCACACTGGCTGTCGTCACCTTCCCTGCAAAACGCTTTAGTGTCTCAGAAACCTGTGAAGGAAAACCAAGCCCACAGAGAAAATTTCACCAGGGTACAAAACAAATGTGTGCATGCATGTACTGCCACAATGACAATCAAGACTGAAAATTCTTTGTTTTACAAAGCTGCCTTAATGGATTATAGAATTTTTAGCAGCATTCCTGGCCGCTACCTGCTAGCTGCAGTCCATAGCAGCTCATCCTCCTCCTGCTCCAGTTGTGATAATCAGATATTGTCAATCATCTCCAGACATTGTCAAATGTCTCAGAGAATGGGGCAGGTAAATCATCCCCAGTTGGGATGTACTATTTTAATCCAACCAGTCAATATACCTTAAACGTGGCAAAAAGAGTCAAGACAAGCCAGGCGCTATGGTGCCTGTCTATAATCCCAGTGACTCAGGAGGCTGAGGCAGGAGAATCACAAGTTTGAGGCCAGAGGCATCTTGTGCAATTTAGTGAGAACCTCTCTCATAATTAAAAAAAAAAGGGGGAGCTGGGCACGGTGGCACATGCCTATAGTCCCAGTGACTCAGGAGGTTGACGCAGGAGGATCACCAGTTCGAGGTCAGAGGCAGCCTAAGCAACTTAGCAAAACCTTGTCTCAAAAAAAAAAAAAAAAAAAGCAGAGGGAGGGCTAGGGGTACAGTTCTGTGGTAGAGCACTTGCCTAGCATGCACTAGGCCCTGGATTCAACCCCTAGTATAAGCAAGAAAGAGAAAAGAAAAGGAAGAAAAGAAAGAGGGAGGCAGGGCACTTGGCAAAAACATCTGGACAGAAAACATATTTTCAGAACTACTCAAAAGCTAGGGAGGGCCTATTATGTGCGAGCATGGTCACCTTTTTTTTTTTTTTTTTTTTTTTTGTGGTACTGGGGGTTGAACCCAGGGCCTCGCGCTTGCATGCTTTGCAAGTGCTGGACCACTAAGCTACACCCCCAGCCCATTTTTTACTTTTTGAGACAGGGTCTCGCTTAAGTTATGCAGACTGCCTCTGGTCTCGAACTCACGATCCTCCTGCCTCCGCCTTCAGAGCCACTGGGATTACAGGCATGTGCCACTGCGCCTGCCCCTTTACATTATTTCACTCAGACCTCCCACAGGGGAATCTCAGTATCCTGGCCAGTTTACCACAGCACAAGCACATTGGCTAAAAGTGAAAGTTAAGAGCCTAGATCCCAGTTCTGCCTCCTCTTGTGGAAATCAAGTCAAATAACATCACCTTGTAATTTTCAGTGTCTTCATCTATCTGATGCAGATAACAGCACTTACCCCACATGACTAGTATGGAAATTAATGAGTATGCATAGCATTTACTCTCATCCCAAGCACAAAGTTAGCTACTCATACTAACAAGCCTGTAAGGGAAGCATCAGTAGCCCCATCTTATCAGCAGTGAAGGAACTACCTCCAAGACAGGCCAACAGAAGTCCTGCTCAGAGGGGAGCCTAGAGACACAGTGCCTGGATTTCTGAAATTAAACAGGTCTATAAGCTGATGCTAACAAGTCCTTGGCTGTCAACAGTCATCTGAGTTAACACAGTTGTAGCTTAAGACCTGGGGGGGGGGGCGGGGCGCAGTTTGTGATTATTCCTAAAAACCTGGGAAAATCTGCTGCCAAGCAGTATTCCACAAGCTACAAGGTGGGCATGTGGTGGACTGATGGGCAGTAGAGCAGGCCATCCTAACTCATGTAGCCAACACACTGGTGAGTATTTTTCACAGGCAGCCTTTCAGGCCTGAACTCCTCAGCAAGAGACAGAAGCTTGAGGCCAATGCTCAAGGAGCCAAAAGCAGGTCCCACATACTTTATTCCAAGATTTGCTCTCCACTACTAGGGGTTACTGGCAGTGGGGCTTATTAAAGTGTCAACAGAGACTAGTTGCCAATGATTACATGTCACACAAGGACTACATCAAGGCAACAGTAACATTGTGCGCATGCCCCAGTCCCTGTCTCCTTATCTCAGCCTGTTTACCATTTCAGTCACCTGGCTAACACAGCCCTAATCAGTAGCATGGGACAAGGGTGCATAGAAATACAAAAACCAGTCCCTCACCCTCACTGTACCCCCTTGGGTTGATTCTGATTGATATTTCAGTAGTCACCTCCATATTCCTAAATATGGAAGTGCTTGTGGTAGTACTTCTTGATTTTTCTGTTTTACTGCCATTTGACCTTTTCTTCTCTGACCCCACAACACACCCTATTTCCCTAATAACAGTCCTCAGTTCCATAATGGGCCAGTTAAGCAGTGCCTGTATTATACATAAATGGTATTCAACTTCCATTTAATAAACTGTTTCTTAACCTGCCCAGCATTCTTATTTCCATGAAGTAAATAATTGTCCTTTTCCTTCTTACCTCAGTTTGACTTGTTTATTCTTATTCATACGTCAACTCAAATTTTTGGTTACTTATTTAAATTTCAATACAGGTCAGGCATTACAGCAAAGTCTGTCCTGCTGAAGGAGTCTCTCTCAGAGTTCTGTTCTGCCCCAATATGGCAGGTGATCCTCTACAGCACAGGTACATTTTGTCACCCTGGAAATATACTCTTTATGTCTGGATAAAGCACATACTGATTTTGGGGAGTGCTTGCAAGTGTGAAATGTTCTGGCCTCATGCGTAAGTTTGCGTAGACTCAGAATTCTATGTTGAAATCATTTTCTTTTAGGATAATTAAGATATTTCTCCACTGAGTTCTAACTTTGGGTAGCAGTTGTGGAGTCCAATGCCATTCTGACCTTTTTAATTAAAAAAAAAAAAAAAAAAAAGACAGTGTCTATGTATACCAGGTTGGCCTCAAACTCACAATCTTGTTTCAGCCTCTCAAGTGCTGGGATTACAGGCATGGGCCACCAAGACCCAGCTCCAGTTCAGGCTTTTGATCCTTGGATAAGACCTGATAATTATGCTGGGAAGCTTCCAGATCCTTTGTTTCAGGGTTCTAAGTTCATTTCATGACAATATACTTTGTTCTGGGTCTATTTTTATCCATTGCGATGAGAATTTTTAGTTTAGAAACACATCTTTTAGTTAGAGGAAAAGTTTCCTGAACTATTTTGACAATTTCCTTAGACACTGGTCCTACACTGGTGGTCACAGCACAGAGGTTCTACACCTTCCAGTGTCCAGAGAGAAAAATCTCTAGTCTTTTATCTGTGTGGAAAAACAGAGTTGGAAATCTGACTGCATCTGAATCTGCCTTTCAACAAATCCTTCTTAACCTAGCCTCTCCCGATTCACCTTCACCTTTACATTAACTGACACAATCAACCCCTATCTTTCAGAGATTCTGCAATGTATTTTAGGTTGGTTCTCATGTTTCCTAACTATTGGATTAGGACTCATTTCCTTGGGAATGTGAAATTCTTCATCACTCATTGTCACTTTCCAGCTTCCAAAAGTTTGCTAATATGGTCTGTGTTCCCCATTCCCAATCCTTTCTTTTGCTTTTTTGTGGTGCCAGGGCTGAAATCCAGGACTTTATGAAGGCTAGGCATGTGCTCTACCACTGGGCTATACCCCCAGCCCCAAATTATTTTTTTAAGTCCTTTACTAGTTTTAATGAGGCTTGAGAAGGTAAAAATAGATCCATGTAACTGGGTGTAGTGGTGCATGCCTGTAATCCCAGGTCTGGGGTGAAAGTGGCAGGAGGACTGCTCCAAGTTAAAAGCCAGTCTAGGCTATTTAGCAAGTTCCTGGCCAGCCAGGCTACAGAAACAGACTGTCTCAAAAAAAACAAAACAAACAAAAAAACACAGATGCATGTATACCACCCTCTTCCTAAAATTCCCACAAAAATGTGTTCTAATATGATAATATTAAATTCTTAACTATAATTTCTTTCACAAAGATGAAAACTTTTTGAGTTCAAGGATCTTTCTCTTAATCATAAAATGAGGGGCAGGAGGTGTAGCTCAGAGGTAGAGCACTTGCTTAGCATGCACAAGGTCATGAGCTCCATCCCCAGGAAAAAAAGAAAACAAAGAAGTGTTAGCCATGCTAGATCTTGTCACAACAAAACTGAGGAAAAACATACTAAGATCCTTCAGAGAAGTCATGTTGGTGAGATCAGATACACACAATTTTTAAGTTCACATGTGTCTCTCTAGAGTAGCATTGTACAGTACAACATTTTGTGATAACAAAAATGTTCTCCTGCATTGACCAATACAGTAGCCATACCACCTCTGAATTGAAATGTGGATAGTGCAAGTGAAGAATGGAATTTTTTAAATTTTATTTTGTTTTGACTAACTTATGCAGCCATATGGCTACTTAACTGTCACATGGCTAGTGGCTACAATACTGGACACTGCAACTAGAGAAGATTCTTTTATACTTGAGTACTGTTAAATATCCAGTACATTATTCCCCTAAAGTTCTCTAAAAATACCCAGCAGCTGGAGATGTAGTTCAGTAGTAAAGCATTTGCCTGGTATGTGCAAGGCCGTAGGTTTAATCCCTCGCACTTCTTAAACAAATAAAAATAAAAACACCAAAGTTTTTTTCCTAGGATTTAATGTTAATACAACTTTAAACAAATTACCAGCACCTTGCTTGGGAAGACCCTCACTAAAAGTCCTCTGAATACCAGGCATGATGGCTCACACCTGTAATCCAAGCACTAGAGAAGCTAAAGCAGAAGGATCACAAGTTCAAGACCAGCCTGGGCTACACAGTGACCCTGTCTCAAAAAACAAAATGTCTTCTGAATATTCAGGTTAAGTGGTCCTTCTTTGGCTTAGGGCCTATAAAAAGCAATTACTCTGAGGGCGGCATGGTGGTGTGCCCATGTAATCCCAGCGGCTGGGGAGGCGGAGGCAGGAGAATCGCAAGTTCGAGACCAGAGGCAGTCTGCATATCTTAGCGAGACCCTGTCTCAAAAAGTCAAAAAGTCAAAAGAGAGAAAAAAAAAAAATGGGCTGAGGGTGTAGCTAGCTCAGTGGTCCATCACTTGCAAAGCATGAAAGCACAAGGCCCAGGGTTCAATCCCCAGTACCACACACACAAAAAAAAGCAATTACTCTCACCCTGGAAATCCAAGTGAGCCAAACTGTCCTTTAGATATCAGTTTCTTTTCTTCGTAATATTGTCTTTTCACCCTAAAACACAGCTATAAGAGAATCTGGAGAGGAAGAAAAAGGTTTCCCCAAGTCCTTCCTGAACTGCAAGGTGTTAACACTCAAAGGTTTCAAGACTTCTTCTCAGGTGGCGGCAGTTCTTTTTTCTAACCCTGGACCCAATAATACCAACCAAAATACACAGTCTTATTTTACCTCACTAAATCCTCACGACAATCCTACAAAATAGGAATTATTTCAATCCCACTTTATAGGTGGCGGAGTTAAGTCACTTGTCTAGTGTCTCACAGACATCAACGAGCAGGAACTCAAACCCAAATCTGTACAAATTCAGACTGCGCTCTAAGTACCCGAACATAGTAGGTGCTCGAAAAACGTTTACCGACTACAAAATTTTAAAAATATCTGGCACTGGCCCGGAGCTGACTGTCAGAGGGCTTTGGGAAAACGGAAGGAAGACTCCGAAAGGTGAACTTCTGCAACTACGGGGTCAGAAGAAGGCCCCGCCGAGCTCGGGCTGCCCCTGCCGAAGTCGGAGCCCGTGACTCCGGGAGCTCGGGGTCAGTCTGCGCCGCCCGGGCCGAGAGCCGTGAGGAACCAGCCCGAGGCGGCCCAGGGCCGCACCCTCCGCAGCCGCCACTCCCCGCACCCTTAGGCCGAGCGGTGCGGTCCAACGACCGCAATCCGCGCCCCGCTGCTGGTCTCGCTGGCTCTGCAGAGGCCCGCCTCACCTGCGTATCGGCCGCCATCCTGCTGGCGCTGACTCCGGAACGGCTTCCGGAGCGCTTCCGGGTCACGGCGGGGCCCACGCGGCACTGGTAGGGCAGGAGTCTACTGGGGTTCGACCTGGGCCTGGCGCCCCCGGGCGTTACGGCGGCCACTGCAGCCGGGCCTGGACACGGGCAGCCGGGTCGCGGGCTGCCAGGTCCGATTTTTCAGTCTGGGACTCTGGTTCCTGTCATCCTGGCCCCAAGGGAGCCGTAGGTCTGAGGATTGTAACGTGGTGAGGCCGCCATGCAGCCCTGACCCACCTGGAGTCCGCAGGTCCAGAAGGGACACCTCCACGAGTCCTTATCCTGAGGACTGCATTCTTAGCTGCTATACGTAGGGTGGTTATGAGTCGGACCCAACTCGATGGCACCTAACAACAATTAAGTCTTGCTTCCTAGACCGCAGGAACTGAACTAGGTAAAAGGAAGAACTAGCCTTGTGTCCTTAAGGAGTTTTCAATTAAGTGGGGGACCTTTTGGAGAGGGTTCGAAAACCAGGTAGATGAGGCATCGGGGAAAGGATGCAGGAGCCGGGAAGTCGGCCCTGAGGATGCACTAGGCTAGGAGTATAAGCCAAGGTCACAAGGTGGGAACCTAGGGGTTAGGGGTAGGAAGGAGCCTCTTGGTCCATGGACAGTTGTCTAATTTTTACATTGTGTCCAAGTGGCATGTGGCCGCTCTGTAGACTACAATAGAGAATGAAGTCTCCAGTTTAGTTGTTGCCCTGCACTGAACAGTGGCTTTCAAAACCTTTGACGGAGACCTAGGTGCAACAAATACCTCAATACAGATCTGTAAGTGAACCGTAAGCTTCATAACAAAATGTCTAGGCTTTCAGTAATCAGGTACTGCTTTCTCTTTAAATACTGGACACCACCTACTCATGAATTGGATTACCAACCAGTTTGAGAAATCCTGCTCTTTAGAACTGACCTGACATTTGTTGAATGCCTGTATGAAGACATTAAACTACTCTGTTTTAGAGGAACACAGGCTAGTGGTTTGATGGCCATAGGAATAAGAATTCTAGTATAATAAAAATACAGTAGTCCTTTCCACAGTTTTGCTTTCTGCACTATTACCCAGCCAACCTTAGTCTGAAAATATATGATGGAAAATCATGGAAATAAACAATTCATAAATTCTAAATAATGTACTATTCTGAGTAGAATGAAATATTGCGCCCTCCCAACTGTGATTGATCTTTTTGTCCAGTGTATCCACAGTATATAAACCGCCCACCCAGAAGCCATTTGCTATCAGATTAACTATAGTATCTCACCGCTTGTGCTTAAATAACCCTTATATTTAATTGCCCCAATTTTATTACAACATATTCGGTCTAGTGCAGTGGTGCATGCCTGTAATCCTAGCAACTCTGGAGGCAGAAGCAAGAGGATTATAAATTTGAGGCCACAGGCAGCCTACTTAACTTAGCAAGACCTTGTCTCAAGATAAATTTAAAAAGGGGCTGAGGGTACAGCTCATTGGTAGAGCACTTGCAAAGTATATGCAAGGCCCTGGGTTCAATCCCCCCCATCAAAAAATAAAATAAAAATATATTTTATTATTGGCTGATCTGTCCTTAGTTTATAAAATGATAGGTACACACAGGAAAAAAAAAAAAAAGTACAGCTGGCCCTCCATGCAAAAGGGTTCCACACCTAAGATTCAACTGCAGTTTGAAAATATATTAACAATCTTTTCATTATTCACTGAACAATATAGAATAACTGTTTATACAGCACTTACACTGTATTAGGTATTGTAAGTATCTAGAGGTGATTTAAAGTATATGGGAGAGCCAGGCAGGGTGGCAAACATTTGTTATCCCAGTACTTGGGAAGCTGAGGCAAAAGGATTGAGTTCAAGGACAGCCTGGGCTCCACAGCACTCTCTGCCAAAAATAAACATATATGGGAGGAAGTGTGTAGGTTACCAGTTTATGTCAACACAGCATTATATATAAAAGACCTAACATCCAGATTTTGATATCCAAGGGAATTCTGGAATCATTCTCCCAGATACCAAGGGATAGCTGTATTGTTTACACACACAAACAAAGGTTTGGACCGTTTCAGGCACCCAACTGGGGCCTTGGAATCTCCTACAGGTATGTGGGGTGTGTGTCTCAGTTTGAATATGCAGTGCCCCCCAAAAGGCTTGTGTTGAAGGTTTCATGGTCAGCATGTGGTTCCAGACATTAAGGTGATTGGACCATGGATACTTTGACCTAGTCAGTAAATCCATTGATAGATTTCATGACTTGCTGATATTGGGAGGTGAAGCCTTGGCAGAGGGTGACTGGGAGCACACCTTTTAAGAGTGTATCATGGAGCAGGGCATGGTGGCACATGCCTGTAACCCCAGCAATTTAGGAGGCAGGGGCAAGAGGATCCTAGTTTGAGACCAGAGGTAGTCTGCATAATTTAGCAAGAGCCTGTCTCAAAAAGTAAAAAAGTGGGCTGAGGGTACGACTCAATGGTACAGCACTTGCAAAGCATGCAAGTGCAAGGCCCTGGGGTTCAACCCCAGTACCACAAAAACAATTAAAAAAAAAAAAAAAGGGATGTATCATGTCCCTGTCCTCTTACTGTACCTCTTTCTGCCTTGTGGCCACGAAGTGAACAGCTTTGCTCCAGAACAGTGTTTGGCCTCATCTCAGGCCCAAAGGATCCTGGACTGAAACCATGAGCCAAAATAATTCTTTCCTCCTGTGCGTTTTTTCTGTTGTTTTGCCACAGCTATGGAAAGTTACTAAGACAAGGGGACATCTAGTAAGTTACTAGAAAAGTAGTAGCTTCATTTAGATACAAAAGTACTCAAGCAGCAAACAGCAATCTCTTTGTTTTTACATGGTTTAAGTTTTTAGCATATTGCACTATAAACCTCAAAATGTACAAAATTAACAATCCACAGACTTTTAAGAGAAGTAAGCCTTTATTTCCTTGTTTCACAAATAAAACTGGCTGAGTTGGTTGCTTTTTGATGATCAGTCAAAAAGACCAAATCCCATATCCTCATCTGACTCCTCCGACTCTTCCTTGGCTTCAACCTTGGCTGGTGCAGCAGCAGCAGCAGGAGCAGCAGTGGTGGCAGCAGCCACAGGGGCAGCAGCCACAAATGCAGATGGATCAGCCAAAAAGGCCTTGACCTGAAGGAAAAAGTTGTCAAAGCAGTCATTCACAACCTTTACTACCTACAACCCTCCTGCCTTTGTACAGTTCAAGTTTAACAATTACCGATACCCAGGCCAGTGAAGCCTTTCCAGTAAGTTTGTGACCCAAACAAGAGAGCTTGGGTAAAGTCTAGAGAGAGGACATTAAGGCCTACTTCTTTGAACCTTGTGCAGACATACCCTGCCCCAATCTCTATTCTCAAAAACACATCTACTGTATAAAATAGCTTGTAAAAGCAGCAACTCAGCAGGTTACCATTTGTCACCCTGCAGTCAGGCCCACTGTGATCCTGTTAGGGTCATTTTACCTTCTCAGCAAGGGCAAAGGTGTAGTCAGTTTCTACAGACAAAGCCAGGACCCGCTTGTACCCATTGATCATAGAATGTGGCACTGATGCAACAGTTGGGTATCCAATCTGCAGACAAACACTGGCAACATTGCGGACACCCTGCACGGGGAGAAGGGGAGATAGATTGCACTGCAGGTGATATACCCTACAGAAAAAAGACAGCAAAGCCCAAGGAAAGTTCAACATGGAGAAAAAACTCACAGCAGATAGGACTTGGTTAGCAATTCAGTCTCAAAGGAGACATGTCATCTTATACCAAATGCTCCTGGCAGGGCAATTCAGACCCATCAGTTTATAAATGCTTTCTCTTTATTCCAAACCTGGATGTTCCACAATCCATTAATAATGGTGTTTACTTCAAAAGCTACCACAATTTTGTGAAACTATAAACATAGCCATTGAATTCCATGAAAGAAGGTTAAACTATTTCTAGACATGAATTTCAAATACTAGCGATACCTCCAAAAAATAAACAGAGCTAATTAGAGCAGCCACCCCTACGTAACCATGAGAGATTGGTTCCAAAAGCCCAGAAGGTAACAAAATCAATGGATGCTCAAGTCCCTTATGTAAAATGGCATATGTATTATTTGCACATAACCTATATACATCCTCCTATATACTTTAAACTCTCTAGTTATTTCCAATTCACAATACAACATAAATAGTGTTGTAGTTGTATTATTTAGAAAATAACCAAAAATTTTAGTACAGACAAACTGTTTCTTTCAAATCCTAAACTGGTTAAATTTATGATGTGGAACTCAGACATGGACTGTATACCTAATTCCAACTTTTTGTTTGTTCAAGAAAAAAGGAATCACATCTATCATTATTCATTATTTAAAAGATACTTTAGTGGTGAAGTCAGGCAAGACGGTCTAGAAAAAAGGACAATTAGTCCTCCCAAGGACAGTTGGCAATGTTCCACCCACATTTATGTATTATATTGTCCTCATTTCTTCTTTGACTCATTACTTAAAATTTCATGTCTCAATATTTCAGGCCCTAGAATAACCCTTACTATGTACCTCATACTTTTCTAAGGATTTACACTCAATTCACTAAACTCTTCAGCCACCTTACAGATGAAGAAATGGAAGTAGACAGGCTGAACAATTGTGATTGGTTCAGTTAGTTTAGGCAGTACAGACAGGACTTGGCCTGATCCTTGTCATGCTCCAAACATTACTGAAGGAAGGACGTGGCTGGGCAGCACATACCTCCAGGAAGCGAGAATGCAGAGTTTCCTCTGTGATGTCAAGCACTTCTGGGTTGTAGATGCTGCCGTTGTCAAACACTTGCTGGATGATCAGTCCAAAGGAGAAGGGAGAGATGTTCAGCATGTTCAGCAGTGTGGCTTCGCTGGCTCCCACTTTGTCTCCAGTCTTTATCAGCTGCACATCACTCTGAGGAACCAGATAACAGTGGGCAGTTAGCACCAGGACATTCAACAGGCCCACAACCTCCAAGATAAACCCGCTACCCCATATGGCTGTCTACCACCAGCAAGCCAGCTCCACTCACCAAGATTTCAATGGTGCCCCTGGAGATTTTAGTGGTGATGCCCAGAGCCTGAAAGAAGGAGGTCTTCTCTGGCCCCAGACCAGTGTTCTGGGCTGGCACAGTGACTTCACATGGGGCAATGGCACCAGCCCGGGCAGCAGCTGGCACCTGAACAAAGACAATGAACACTGAGAAGTCTCTCCATGGATACAACCTGAAAACAGTCAATTTTGCTTTAAGAAACCAAAGTAAATTCCCGTTATTCAACCTGATTCTCCCCTTACCTTATTGGCCAGCAGCATGTCCCTGATCTCAGTGAGGTCCTCCTTGGTGAACACAAAGCCCACATTCCCCCGGATGTGAGGCAAGAGTCTACAAAGAGAAGTTCACAGGAGATAGTCACCTAAAAGCACCATTCTTCTCCAGGAAAAGGGAGAAGGGCACCAGGAAGGGAGCACAAAGCTGCTAGGGGCATTGACTAACTTCTCCAGAGCTGGGTTGTTTTCCAGATGCCCTCGGATGGCCTTGCGCATCATGGTGTTCTTGCCCATCAGCACCACTGCCTTCCCTCGGAGAGACATGCGGATCTGCTGCATCTGCTTGGAGCCCACATTGTCTGCTCCCACAATGAAGCATTTTGGATAATCATCCAAAAGTTGCTATAAAAATAAGCCAGAAACAAATTTTGTGAGAGAAAGGGTGGAAAAAAGGTCAGCAGAAACCAAACCCCACAATCACTGATTTCCATCTCACTTCCTTTCTTCTCTGCTCTTGAAGTCAAAGACTGAGACAGTTCTACCCTCGAAGATTCAGCTGAGTAAACCTTCATTTGCTTACTAGGTATGGTTAAAATTAAGTTTCTACATTTAACCAAAAGATAATTTTTAATCTGTAGTTAGTTCCTATTGTTTATTTTCCCCCAACTATGAGGCATGTCTGGTTCACCAAAATGACTCCATGAACAGAAACTACAACTGTCCCAAATAAGCTAATCAAGACAAGGGATAGACTTACAGCATACATCAAAACACAGTGTAAATTATCACAGAACATTACTTCACAATTCAAGTTCCTTGTATCTGAAAACCTTTATGATAAATGTGGGATATTAAGATACGGACTAAGCTCTACAAGACAGCCTTATTTCTGAAGGGCAACATGGTCAGCACTTCTGATTAAGAAAAACCCACTTCAAAGGCCATTAAAAGAGAAAGCACTCACTGAACTTGACTAACAGGTCCTAAATGTGCAACAATTTGTCTCCTTACAATGTGTCACGCCCTGTCTAAGGCCTTGGCAAAGGAGTGAAATTATGACGGCACTAAGATGGGCCACTTGACCTCCCTGAGCCTGTTTATCCGCAACAGGGGAACCTCCTCGGGAAGCTGATAAGACTACAGATATACCAGCTGATAAGATTGCAGATATACCATACTCAGAATGTTCTAAATTTGTAGCTGACACCAAGGAAGAGGGCTTGGCAGATGACTGTCCCTATCAACGCTCCGGGCAGAGTTAGCCACAACTCATTCCGCACTTACGATGATCTTAAGGAAGTAGTTGGATTTCCAGGTCGCCCTGTCTTCCCTGGGCATCACGACGGTGCGTCAGGGATTGCCACGCAGGGTTTAAAGACGATGTCACTGGGAGAGGAAAAGAAGCTCAGGCCAGGTCGCCCTGAGGCCCGTCCCTTGATCCCAGGCCCATTCACGCCTGACCACGCGCGAGCGCCAGCGGACTAGGCCTGGGGCGGTGGCAGCCGCCGAGACTCCAGGCGGAGCAAGCCCGGGCCTCGTGACACCCAAACTGCGCCCTACTCCACCCCTCAGGTCTTCCAAAGACCACCATGCGTCCTCCCACCAGTCCTCGGCAAGGAACTGCCAGGAGCACATACCTCCAACGAGGACGCCTGGCGAAAGAAGGGTCAGAGGGCGGCGCGGTCTTTTATATATGAGCAAAGACGCCAATCAGAAGCCGCAGACATCAGCCCTGCCTATTGGCTGGCGCCATTGCCTGTCCGGTCCCGGGCGATAGGAAGCAGCCTTTAAGTGGCAGAGTTAAGGAAGGCGCTGCCTTGTTTTGGAGGAACTCTCGCAAAGCTGCTGCCCCCTGCTGGGATGGAGCCGCCTTTGATTGGCAGCTTCATTCTGCAAGACCGGAAGTGCTACTTGTTTATTCAGCAAACTACCCGGACGACCAGGAGGTGAGAAATAATTGCAAATGCCTAAGAACAGAACAGTGTCTCGTCTCCTCTAGATTGTTCTTCTCCCGACCAAAACAAAGGGATCTTTTTTTTATTGGAAAATTTTAATGTACAACTTAATGTGATTCATTCTGACATGCATTTCATTGTGGCATTTCCATATATGCGTTTTGTTGTACATTACACAGATAAGTTCCCCCAACAAAGGGATCTTTTTAAAACCTAAGAACTCATTTGCTCACAACTCTTCAAAAACTCTCCATTTCTCTCAGAGTAAAAGGCTAATCTTAAACTACCCACCGGGTCCTTCATGATCTGCTGTCCACCTCCAACCCAGAATCTCATCTCCCATTTTCCTATTGAGACTCCTTTCCTTCTAGACAGATCATTCTCCTGGGTGCATTTCAAGAGTACACCCTAATACTAGGGATTTTGCATTGCTCTAATGTTAGGGCTTTTGCATAGCTAGTCCTCTTCCTGATACGGTCCTAGCCCATATCTACCTGAGCAACTCACCTCCTCCAAGAGTTACTGCAAATATCACCGCTCAATAAAGCCTACCCTGAGTTCCCGATTTAAAATTACCAAAAACCTCACTCCTCCTCCCCTTACTCTGCCTTCCTTCCAGGATAGCATTTACAGCTCCTAACTCCCTATATAATTTATTTATTACATTATCATTTGCCTCTCCCTGAGGCCATGCAAGCTCTATGTTTGTCCTGTGCCTGGCATATATTAGGCATATAATAAATATTTGTTGAATCAATGAAAGCAGGATATGCAGCCAGATGACCTAGGTCCATCACCTCATCCTGCTAGCTGTGTTGTATTAGGAAGTGATTACACCTTGCTGACCCTCTGCTTCCCCTTCTTTATCTGTAAAATGGGAGTAATAATTGTATCCACATTCTACAGTTGTTATGAGGATCAGTTGTGTTAAGACAACACAGTTCCTAGAATATAGGAGAAAGTCAATAAACATTACCTTCTTTTATTATATACATTCATTTAACTTTTTTTTTTTTTTTTTTTTTTTTGCGGTACTGGGGGTTGAACCCACGGCCTCACACTTGCATGCTTTGCAAGTGCTGGATCACTGAGCTGCACGCCCAGCCCATTTTTTTACTTTTTGAGACAGGGTCTCACTAAATTACACAGACTGCCTCTGGTCTCAAACTTGTGATCCTCCTGCCTCTGCCTCCGGAACCACTGGGATTACAGGTGTGCGCCACTGCGCCCGCCTACATTCATTCAACATTTATTTAAATATGTTATATCAATACTTTTAAAATTTAACTAATCAATTTATTTATGCTTTTTTGAGACCTAGGCTACATTGGGTCTCACTGTGTGGCCCAGGCTGGCCTGGAACTCAGGATCCTCCCACCAGGAATCACAAGTAAGCCTGTGTCAACACATTTTTGTTTCTTTATTTTGTTTTGCTTTGTTTTTGACACAAGGTCTTGCTATATCACACACCCTAGGCTGGCCTTGAACTTGTGATCCTCCTGCCTCAATCTCCTGAGTCCTAGGATCACAGGTGTGCACCACTATAGTTTGCTCAATTTTTAAAAATTCATAAATGATCCTAAGCCTGAGAGGTGTTTCTCCTTATCACCACACTTTTCTCCTAAATTAGAAATTTCCAGGGAGTTTATCCGGACCATATATGACCAAGAACTAGTTAGCTGTATTCTACATGGGCTCCAGTTATGTCTCTCAAAACTTTCCCTCAGCAAGCCTGGTCTGAGGGTGGAGCTCTAATATTCCTGTCCTACATCTAACTTTGTTATAGTGCCTCTTTGGACAGTTATTCACAAAGCCATCCTTTCACATCACAATTCTGAAACCTAACTACACATCAAATCTCTTACGAGCTTTGTAAAAGCTGAGTTTCCAGGTCCTACTCAGTCAGAGTGTCTAGGATTGTGGCCCATGAATGTGTATTTTGTTATAAAAGAAAAAAATTTTTTTCAGTGCTGGGGATTGAACCCAGGGTCTCAATTCATGCTGAGCAAGTGCTCTATGCCATGCTGGGGACTGATCATAGGGCCTTGTGCCTGCTAGGGAAGCGCTCTAACACTGAGCCACATGCACAGCCCCAGCCCCTGTATTTTGTGTTAAAGCCTCCTAATGCTCTATTAATAGCAGAGAAGCACTGACATAGTGCCGAGCATGGCACAGTGTCAGAGAATAATTCATTCTGTTGTACATAGGGTCACTATGTGTCAGACTCAGCTCCACGGCACCTAACAATAATGCCTCTAATGATCTGCCCTGTTTGAGAACTGTGAGAGTTGATCACTACTAAGATCTCCTTTAATGACTTGTTTCTGCACATATCAGCATTGTGCTGAGTATATTATGCATATTCCCAATATTATTTTTTCAAGAATCTTCTGAGGAGGTTCAATATAAGTATTTCTATTTTATCCATGAGAAAACTTCATGGAGAGTTTAAAAATTTTGTCCACGTCTCTCAGCCAGGAGATGAGGGTTTCAGACCTGAAAAGTATAAGCAAGTACAAAGCCCATGGGCCTCACTATACCGTCCCTCTAAATGCACTTTTCCAAGTATATACCTACTCTCATAGTACATTTACAAGGACTTCCTGGCTCTGACAATATAAATATCATTTCTAATTGTAGGACATCAATATAAAAAGATACCATGATGCCATTTTTAAATGATGCAGATCTATAATCTCTGACATGGGAAAATATCCACAAAGCACAACTGAGTGAAAAAGCAAATTACAATGAAGTGTGCGCCACAACCATTTCTATAAATAGAATGAATCCAACAGGGGCTGGGGCTGGAAGAATAAAACAAGTCACTGTCTTTTTTTTTTTTTTTTTTTTTTCAGTACTGGGGGTTAAACCCAGGGCCTCACATTTGCATGCTTTGCAAGTGCTGGACCACTGAGCTGTACCCCCAGCCCATTTTTTGCTTTTTGAGGCCGGGTCTCACTAAGTTACGCAGACTGCCTCTGGTCTCGAACTTGGCGATCCTCCTGCCTCCGCCTCCCAAGCCGCTGGGATTACCGGCGTGAGCCACCACACCTGGCACCTCTTGTGTTTGTTCTTTGAGACAGGGTCTCACTTGTAGGCCAGGCTGGCCTTCAAACCCCATTGACCCTCCTGCCTCAACCCCCCAAACTGGGATTATAGGCATGTGCCTCCAGGCCTGGCTTTACCACAATGCTTTTGGAGGACTGTTCCAATGACAGGAAAACTCTGAGGCCACAACTCAAAGTGAAATGAAGCTATCCAGACAGCTCTGGGGACCTAGGATTTGAGAAGTGCAAAGAGGAAGCATGCCAACACAGATCTGAAAGATGCAGGGGAATCATGCACATATGACCATGAGGAGGCAGTAGAGAGCCACCCACAAATCGGCAGCATTCTGCAGGGAAGGGACTATATGGAAGGTGATGTTCAGCTCCACGCCCAGAAAACAGGCAAAGGCAAGTCCCAGGCTCAGGTGGTGCCTCTGCTGTCACTCAGAAGATTGCCTTATGCATGTCTGTTCTTTTGAATCTCTTTCCCTCTCTGTAAGTGGAAATAGGCCCAGAGGGGGCTGCCCTCAGTGAATTCAAGCTAGAGCCCTATGGCAGGGCAGGGCTCGGTAGGCACTTTCCAGCCTTCCCCACTAACAGCCTACTTAGTGAGGCTCCTGAGAAGCCAGCAGAACCTGAGGCCACAGGCCTAGGCGAGACAGGAAGATCCCATCCCCAGGGCTTTTGGCCTTGAGGCAGAGAACAGCAAAGATTTACCCTCCATCTGGCGATCCTTCTGAGTCTGGGAAGGGTTCAGTTTCTCACCAAGGAATGGACCAGCACAGGTGAAAATAATGGCAAACTTTATTGGCATAAATCACAGGATTGAAATGGAAAAAGCCAGATTAGAAGTTTACAGAGAAAAAAAATCAAAATCAAATGACCAAATAACCATTGACCCAGAGTGGGCTCCAGAAACCCTAGTCCCTCTTGGGGAGAGGCCTGGGGCAGGTCACTGTAAACAGAGCAGTAAGGCCTATGGGTGGAAGTGGGGACATGGGATCTTTTGAGAGCCCTAGCTGATCTCGCCAGACCTGGGCTACTCCCAGCCTGGCCCCGATGAAAGGGACCCTTTTCTGGGAGCAGTACACTCAGTCTCTTACTAGGAGGTGGTAGAATGGTCTGCATCCTCTCCCTGTAAACCCCTCTGGGGTCCCTTTCCCTTGATCAGGAGCTCCAGGCCTGGCTGCTCCTGTTTCATCTTTGGGAAAGAGAGCTCTGGAGCTTCCGGTTGTGCCAGCAGAATCCTGTCCCTCTGCCCAAAATCCTACCAGGCCCCCTTGCACAACCGGGGGCCTCTTCCCCAGACCTTCTGAGTGTGGATAACACCTGTGAAAGGGGAAGAACCTATGTCCAGTCTTCACAGAGGGCATGAAATTTGAGGAAATGATGCGCCAGTGGAATCAACCAGACCAGAGACCCTGACAGTCTTCACGGTCAAAATCAGATGCCAACTTTCCTGAGAAGGCAGAAAAAAGAGGCCCAGAGAAGTAGTAAGGAGGCTAAGAGTGTTTTGTGGGTTCTCTTTGTTGCCAAAGAGTTCATAGGGGAGTGGAGGCCCCTAATGCAACGGCTTTCTCAGACAGGAAGCAGCTGCTCAAAGTGTACTTTCCCCTTCTCTTCCCCCAGGAACAGGACAGATGAGGTTCAGAATTCCAGGTCCAAAAGGGTCAGGCACTCCTAGGCCAGGTATAATTAAGAGCTTGCTGGCCTGGGCAATAAAGAAGGGGTTTCAAAATACAGCAGTTTATGAAACAGTCCTGGTAAGCTGTGAAGTTACGAAGGGGAGTCACAGAGCTGCTCCCAGTTTACCTGCTTGTGCTAAGAAAAAACAAAATACAAATTGCTTCCCCACCCCAAGCCCTCAGTACAAAGCAAAGTCCATACCAAAGCCATGGTCACCGACAGGACCAGCGGCAATGGACAAAGAGAATACAAAAGGGAACGTCTTTAAAATCTCTTCAAAATCATCTTGTATAGAGAAGTAAAAGCAACTTGGGCAATATGAATTCAAATCTCAGTGTAGAAATCTATCAAAGTCAGTACGGTGTCCAGGCACAGTGGCACCCCCCACGCTGTCCCTGGAGATGGAGGAAGTGGCTATAAAACGTTATTGCTGGAGAGGCCCTTCTCAGTAGAACCAGAGCAGATATAAAAGGGGTGGTCAGGGCAGGGGGCAGTCACCCATGCCAGGGAGACTGGAAGGCAGGAGCCCAAGGAACCTTCCACAGCCTGTCGGCCACTTCCACGCTTGGATGGGTGGGTGTATGCTGGCATTGTCTGGAGGGAGCCAGGTGTCCCCCAATACTTTCAGGATAATTAAGTCAGGGAGAAATTTGGATAAAAAGAGCCCCCAGTTGACCTGCCTGCCCTCCCACCCTAGTCCACTGCTGCAATGTGAGTGCGAGATGGCTCCAGTGTGGGGCGCCAGCCTGGCCAAGCTGGTTCAAGCGGATGCACACAGTGGGGGTAGATGCCCTCCACATTTGGGGAGCACAAAGAGTGGGCAGGTCAGGGAGAGCCACAGGAGTGGGAAGAGGCCCTAAGGCTCTGGTGGGGTGAGGAGAAGCAGGCAGGGCCCTGTGGCCCTCTTGCCATCCTGCACCAGCTGAGAACAAGGTTCCAGTTTCCGTCAGGTTGGCCCCGTTGTCCCGGGCCAGGTCTCACCTACGGCCTGGCTGGGCGGCAGTTAGGGGCGCGGGCTGGGGGCTGTGGGGACAGAGGGCGCCTAGCAGAAGAGCTTGAGGAAGCAGTTCTGGCAGTATGGCTTGTCGTTCTGCTCCTTGAACGTGCCCTTGTTGAGCTGCTTGAGGCAGAAGGCACAGACGAAGTGTTCGGGGTGGAACTTCTTGGCCATGGCAGTGATGCAGCGGCCTGTGATGGGCTTCTGGCAGCCGGAGCACAGTGAGCCGCGCCGCTCGTGGTAGTGTACCTCACAGTACGGCTGCCCGTCGTGCTCGAAGAAGCTGCCATGAACAAAGGGTGTGAAGCACTCCTGTGGGACACAAGGGGGCGGCCAGGGGAAGAGCACTCAGGGATGGTGCCCAGCAGGACGCGCAGGGGACAGTTGCAGTCATCACCCTGGTTGTGACCCCCACTGGCTCAATGTTTCCGTTGTGCTGAGTACCAGGCTGAAAGGGCTGGTTTAATGTGACAAGAGGAGAACGCAACCGAGGCATATGAGCTATGTGACCTGCCCTGGGTCACGCAGCTCCCAAGATGCACAGCCTGGATTCACACATGCTGGGTACTTAAGCAGGGGGCTGGAAAGGTCTTGCCAGAAACTCTGGTGCCATAAAAAGGGATCTGAACTTGAACCCTGAGCCCTAGATTCCCATCGGGAGATTCACATGCTGGCGATTCACATGCGCGTGGAGGCATGAAAGGCTCTGAGAAGGACTGTGGCAAACAGTGCTTCCCAACTTCCTGGCTCCAAGAGCTCTTGCTGGGTCCCCTGAGAGACCCCTGTGGGCCCCCGACCTCCACAGTACGATCCAGAAACACTGCCCATTTCTGCTGTGTCTGCTCAAGGTCTGCATCACCTCATTTACTTCTCAGATGCTTCTCTCCCAGATATGACTGGTCACAGGGCCTCCACACAGGACAGGCAGCCCTTGTCCCTGCCAGCCCCATCCCAGGAACTGTGGGACTTGCGGAAGCGTGCTCCCTGCCTGTTCACCCGGTTAGGTCCCCGAACCAGAGAAGGTACAAGGAGGGAGGCTCCTCTTCCCCACTATCTGCTCCCAGCCCCTCCCACTGCAGCAGGTGCTCCTTACCCGGCACACAAAGCACTCAGGATGCCAGAGGGTGTTGAGGGCCGAGATGTAGTTCTCCAGGATGGCTCGGGCACAGCCGCCACACTTGGGCGCAAACATGTCAAAATAATCCTTCCGGCAGTAAGCCTTGCCATCTTTCTCATGGAACCCTGGGGAGCCAGAGGGGTTAGGGCAGATTTAGGGCCTTCAGAAGTAGAGGCACCCTGACCCCAACATCGGTAGAGTCTCCCAGCCCTCCCAGGAGGCAGCAGGTTCATCCGCCAGGTTTGCGGTACATACCTTCGGGACCGAAAAAGGCTCCACACTGGGCACAGAAGAAGTGCTCAGGGTGCCACGTCCGGTCAAGGGCTGTCACCACTTTCTGTGAAAGCAAAGGGATGGATCAAAGCTGCTGGCCACGGGATGGAACCCGCAGCAGAGACCCACAGGCAAGGCTGACTCTCCCCCTTACGACTAAAGAGTGAGCAGAATGCTCCCAGTAGGGGAGAGTCTCTCCTCGTTGTGCTACAAATGCCACCAAGCCTTCAGGTTTACTGAAGGATGGGACAGGTAAGACACACACTCTCTCCTTTAGTCCTCATAGGGGGTCTAGGTCATAGGCTCTATCGTGACTCCCACATTATAAGTGAAGAAACTTAGGCTCAGAGAGGCTAGGCATCTTCCCTAACATCACACAGGGGGAAGACACAGCTAGAATTCAGCTCCGCTTGTCTGGGCAGGGCTCTAAGCCCTGGAGGTGTCAGCAGAAGTTCAGGACAGGAGGTGGAAAGCACTGGTGCTGCCTCACGTGCATTTGGATGGCTACGGATCAGGTCAGGGCCACTGTTTCCCAGCTGTGTGAGACCTGGGCATGTGACACAACCTCTCTGAGCCTGCCCCCTTGGAAGGCTGCGGTGAAGATGAAATGAGAAGTTGGGGGCATGATGCCCAGACAAGGGAGGGCACTGGTGTGCCCAGCCCACCCACCCGCCCGCCATGCGCAGGTGCTCACATCCAGGATGGGCCCGTTGCAGTAGTAGCAGCGTGGGGAGAAGAGGTTATGGTAGTCCTTTTCACAGTAGGGCTGTCCGTCCCGCTCGAAGAAGTTCCGGGATCCGATCTCCTCCTGGCAGTGGGTGCAGACAAAGTGCTCGGGGTGCCACGTCTTCCCCATGGCGGTCACGACCTGAGGAGGAAGAGAGAAGGCAGCTCAGATGGAAGGGGAGCACAGAGCAGAGATCCTGTGCCCACTCCACCACTCACCTGCCCAGCAATGGGCTTCTTGCAGGCTCCGCAGACCCCTTTGGCAACCGTGGCAACCCCCAGCTTGTTCAGGTCGGACTGCAGGCTCCCCAGCATGCTGTCGAGCTGGCTCCCGGGCTTTGAGGGTCCTCCAGGGGGTGAGCTGCTCCCGGTCTTGCCTTGAGCCATGAACTGTGGAGACACGGCAAGAGGGCTGATCAGGACTGCTGAGGCCTCGGGGTGGGCATCTCACAGCACTGTGGCTGGGGAACTTTTCTCCCTCCTGGACAGGTGGGATGACTGAGGCAAGGTCATGATGTCCTCTGGGGGCCTTGATGAGCCCTAAAGGTGGGAGTACATTAGCAGGTCACCTTGGTGGTCAAGGGGACTCCCAGAGAGTCAGAAGGAAGGGTGCCCAGCACCCCCCCGCCATGTCCAACCCCGGGAAAATGTGACATGCAGAAGCTCAGCCCCCAACCCTGCACTGACCCCTCCCTCGTCCTGCCCCTCGGGGCTGCTCTGCCTGCTGCTCGGAGGCCGGCTGGCCACCCGGTGCCAATCTCCATCCACTCTTTGCTCCAGGCCATGCATCTTAGATAGGGGAGGAGAGGAGAAGAAGTCTTTTTAAAAAAATAAGCAAAGAAGAATAAGAGACCGTTGGTCAATAGACCACTGCACACAAGGGAATTCAGGATGAGATAAGAGGACTTTCCCCTACTGGAAATACCAAAATCAGGAAGAAAAAACCCAGAGCAAAACAACCCAGAAAGAGGCCCAGGGAGAGAGGAAGGAGAGGGGGCAAGCCACCCAAAGGCATGGGTGAAGGAAGGAGAGGAAAGCAGGGCCTCACAGGTGCCAGACTGGGGGCTGGATGAGGAGGAGATGGGCTTTCTCTGATGGCAGGAGCCAGGGCAGTGGGGAGAGACCCACAGAGGGGAGGCCTTACAGGAAAGCCAAAAGCCAACTCATTTCCCAAGCATTCAGGGGTGGATATTGGGCTCAGGGGGACCCAGGATCCAGGTCTAAGGAAGGGCTGTAGTAGTTGCTGGCGCTCCAGATGGAGCACAGAACCACAAGTGTGCATGCATGTGCATATGTGTGAGTGTGCACATGCATGTGCACGCACATGCACGCAGATGTGGGGCCTGGCTCAGGCATTCAGATGGGACAGGAGGGCCGGCGCAGGGGAGGCCTGCCTGCATTGGGGGGAAGAGCGGGTCCTCATCAGTCTGGCAGCACACAGACCTCGTGGCTTGGGGTGCAGGAGTGGGAGGCGTGGGGCCCCGCCCATCCTCAACTTGGAGCTCTTCCCCTGCACTCTGGACCCCAGGAGAACCAAGAGTGCAAGCTGAAGGCCCTAGCGGGGAGGGAGTGGGCGGGCTGGACAGGGCAGGAGAGCTGCCGGCCGAAGTGTCTGGGTGAGGCTGGAGCGAAGGGACAGGAGGAGAAGCCACAACTAAGAAGGTTCTTCTCAGGGGAATGGGAGAGTCAGGAGGGAAGACAACCTGGGAAGAAGAAAGAAAGGAGAGACAGAAGGGAGACAGAAGAAATTGTCAGCTCAGCAAGCAGGGGAGGCTGGAGGTCACGTCTCCAGGCTCCCCGACACCAAGAGCAAAGCCAGCCTTACAAGCCTGCTCGAGGCAAAAAACCATTTCCACCACCCTCAAAATTTTCCTCCACCCTGCGCTGCAGCCACAGAGGCATCCAGGCCCCTGCTGCCCAGGCCCTGGCCCCCAGCATCTCCTGGCTACCTTCTCTACAAGCTGGCCCCCTGCCCGCCTCCCTCTCGGCTGCACAGTGATGACGACGCCCTCCGTCAGCCAGTCCTGGGTGGAGGTCCCTGCTGGCCCTGCTGCCTCCTCTGCCTCTGGCTGGATGCCCAGCCGGCCCTGCAGCTCTGCGATGAGCCGCTCCTGGGATGGGGTCCTGCTCAGGGTGGCGGGGTCCAGCCGGCGGCGAGGGGAGGGCTCCCGGGACATGGGGTGCGCATGGCCCGTCTCCCGACTCCTCCTGATCACAGAGCGGATCTGGGGTGGAGGGGAAAGCCATCACCATGCCACTCTGGGCTGGATACAATGCCACTCAGTTCACACTCAGGCGTCCCAGGGGGAGAAGGCAGAACACAAAATTGCCAGGTAAGAGCCAAGCCAATGGGGGCAGAGGCAGGGGCACCTGACATGGACTCAGGAGTACGGGGGGAAGAGCCCTCCAGCCTAGCATTCACCTCCAAGCTTGCCCCTGACTTTGGGCAAGTCACTTCATTTCCAGGGCCCTCAGCCTCTCCATCCTTAAAATGGGGCAACATTTCTTGGCTTACCTCACAGGATTATCACAAGAATGACTTTCTTTCTCTCCCTCCCTCATTCCTTCCCTTTCTTCTTTCCTTCCTTCCTTCCTTCCTACCTCCCTCTTCCTCTCTCTCTTCTTATTTATAATAGGCTTTCCTTGTCTGTATCTTTTAACCAGTTTTTTTTCCTTTTATATTATAACCTATTTGTTTGTAGTGTTTTAGGGGTTTTGTTATTGCTTTGTTTGGGGAAAGGGCATAAAGTTTTAATCAAGCAAGAAACAACAATGGTAACAGCAGCCATGGCTTGCTGAGGAACCACATGCTGTGTTCTACACACTTTACAGGATTTCATTTAACCCTCTGGACAACCTTGGTGGAAGGTGGTCTATTATTACCCCCATTTTAAAGATGAGAAAACTGAGCCTGAGGTGGCTGCTTAGGGCCACTTGGGTAGCCACTGCTGACACTGTGGTTTGTGCAGCTACATGGTTCTCCAGTTCGTGCTTGCAGCCGCCTGCACATCAAACTGTCCAGGGCAGCTCATCTAAAGGGGAAAGCCTTAAGCAAGAATTGGGTCATCATTATGGGACACAGGGGCCAGGGAGCTCTCCTGGCCCCATGGGGCTCATGCCAAACACACCCTCAGGGCCGTGGCCCCTCAGCACTTTTGGCCCAGGCAGAAACGCAAGCAGTAGAAGGCTGCATGCAGTAAGCGAGGAGTGGCCCACACTCAGACCTGCCACTGCCATGCCTAGTGGCTGCGTAAGCTGGCGCCTGCCTGGCCAGAGGTGGAAATCCTCTCCATGGAGTTGGGTGTGCCTAAGACCATGGCACGTGGAAGCTCCGGCTGCTCCTTCCTGGTCTTGAAAGCAGCTTCTGTGGTGTCCCCTGGGCTCCTTGGGGTCTCAGCTCCATGGGTTGGTTCCCCCAGGCTTCCCCTCTGGGGCATCTCTCCACCCAAGTGCTCCTGACCAGCTGGGGCAGGGCAGCTGCTTTCCAGCTCCCCTGGCTCTGGCTGTGCCCTCTCCTCCTGCTGGCCACGTTCCTTTTTGAGACTCCAGGTATCTGGGAAGATGTCCTGACGGTCCACTGCCATGACAGCTGGCTCAGTTACTTTCTGAGAGCCGCCAGCGGCTCCATGGGGACACTCAGGCCTGGACATTGCCAAAGTCTGTGGCCATTTCCAAGTGGCAGCCACAGCTTCCTCTGGACACAAAGGGTTAGCCAGTGGCCCTGAGGGGTCTCCATGTCGAGATCCTGCACCCCCAGTAGGGGATAGAGTATCACGGAGGGGAGCCCTAGAGGGCTCATTCATGGGGTTCAGCAGGTCCTTAACTTGAGCAAATGTCCCCAGAGAGCCCTCCACAGAAAGAGACTCTGAGCCGCGGGCATCAGGTGTCACCCCAAGGCCAGCCAAATCAAGCCAGCTGGGGGCTACAGGAGGCAGAAGGCCCTGTCTACTTTCCTCCACGTGGAAAACCTCTGGGATGTGGCATTGGCCCCCAGGGGAGGGTTTACTGGGGCAAGGCAAGGGTACCGAAGGTATGGGAGAAGGAGGACGAGGAGAAGGAGGACAAGGAAGAGGATGGAGAGGGGATGGAGCTGAACTGGGCAGCTGTCCCCAGGATCTCCGGGCCACAGCAGAAGAGTTGGTCTGGAGGAGAAAGACAAAGAGGGGAGAGAAGAGAGAGAAAGATGGGGGGAGGTGAGGAAGGATGCTCTGGCAAGGGGTGGGTATGGCCTTAGGGTTTGGAGAGCCTCCTTCTGCAGTGACCTAGGTGGCCGCAATGCCAAAGCACACTGTCTTTGGGAGAAGACTCAGACCCCCAGAAAAGGCTTTCCTGAGCTTCATGTCCTTGGGCCACATGAAACCCAAGCAAGAGAAAGCAGCCACGAAGCCCTGCCTGTGAGTTCACCCATAGTAGATACAAAAATGACAAAGGCAAGGTGGACGACAGGAATAGCTAACCAGGGAAGTCAGCCCCAGGTGCAAATCAAGGAGTCGTCAGCTACGGACAGCCACTCAGCCCTCCTGGGACACTGGCTCAATTCTCAGCCCCATCTGCCCCAGATGATCCCAGCTTTCCTATGTGCCCAAGTCCTGGCTTGGGGACACAGTCCGGAGCAATGCAGCTTCTCTTCACAGAGCCTCAGAACGCAACAGCAGCCTTAAGAGCACCAGGGCAGACCAATGCCTGAACCCACTGACTGGCCTCTCGTGGGCTCCTCGGAACATGGCAACAAGGCTCACAACCCCAGACTCAACCCTCCACCCTCAGCCACACTGCCACCTCCTAAGAGCCTCAGCCAGAGGGAGGCAAGAAGCACCAATGGGGCCAAGAACGCATAGACTGCTCTCTGCCCTTCTCATGTTCCCTTGGCCATGCCTTAGAGGTCTCTGGCTGACCCACGTAGCACTGAAGTCAGCAACTACTGCAGAGTTCTGTCAATATCAATCCCCATTGAGGCACTGCATCTTCTAAATAAAACATCGCAGCCTGGCAGGACTGGGAGGCCCAGCAGGGGAGGGGCAGGGCAGGGCACATCATGCTGGCCAGCCCAGTGGCCTGACAGGTTAACTTGCCCATGGCAGGGCTGGTGGGAACTTAGGCCCTGGGCCCAGCGCCTAGAAGGAGAGGGAAAGATGGAAGGAGGCTGGCAGAGAAGGCCCATAGATTCCATTATCAGAGGCAGAAAGAAAGAGGAGGCATTGAGGACAGCTAGTGTGGGAGATGAGGCTGTGGGGCAAACGACCTCTCAGGCATGGGATCCTGAGGCCCACAGGGCCCAGCAGAGCATGCCCTCCCCCACTGAGAGCAGCCATCAACACAGGGCTCTTTGTCCTGGTGTCCCAGCCCCCTGATCCCCTTGACCTGGGTGGCTGGGAGTGCCAGAGGAAGAAGGAATGCCCCAGCTGAATGCTCCTCGGGCTTCTCTGCCTTCACTGGCTGCCACGAGGCTCAGTCCCCACAGGCTGCGTGGCCTTCCTTGGAAGCCTGCCCTCCTGGCAAGGCCAGGGCATTGCAGGATCCCTGACTCAGGGGCAAGGCACCTAAACACCGAGGGGCCAAGGTCCAGCTACTCACACCGAGGTAAGGAGGAGAAAGATGAGGCTAGGGAAGACAGAGAGGCCACAAGGCACCTTAAAATCTGACAGTGAGGCCATCAGCTCGTCCAGCTCCCGGGTGGCAGAGGAGGCTGAGATGCGCGTCTGCTGCTGGCTGGAGGTCACTTGCTGTGGGCTGCCCATCTCGCCCTGGTTCACAGTGATGGCGGGGCTGCGAGGCAGGCATGGTATCAGTGCAGAGCCCAGAAGGCAACCCCAGGCTTTGCAGGGGAACAGGTCAAAGCCTCAGCTCTGACACTAGGGTCCTAATCCTCCAACCCTGGGGAAAACTGCCAGCTCCCATCATCCTGGGGATCCATTGCTGGGAGAGGGCTGTCAGCCAGGAGACAGCACTCTGAAGTGAGCTGACTAGGGAGAAGACAGGGCAGCCTGAATGGCACTTCTCCAAGGAAGACTTACTCCTCTGCCCCCGAGCCCAGGAGAAAGTTCACCTGTCAAACGCACCCAAGCACTCATGTGCATCCTCCACAATACCGTACATAATCCACATGGATGTGGGATGATTACAATAACGTTGTTATTGTTGTTGTTGTTGTTAGGTGCCGTCGAGTCGGTATCCGACTCATAGCGACCCTCATAGGGTTTCCAATGGCTGAGTGTTTCGGGATTGCCTTGGGAGTGGATTGCCAGGTCTTCTCCCATACAATAACATGGAAACACTAATAAGTGCTAACATTAGTAAGTACTCATGGTATCACCAGCTATGAACCAGAAACCACTGTAAGCACTTTACAAGTATTATCTGGTCTCACTTCTTCCAAGGTAGGTGATCTTATCCCCATTCTCTGTATATACATAGCCCCTTTTTGGTTTTTGTTGAGACAGGAACTTGCTATGTAGCCCAGGTTGGTCTGGAACTTGAGAGCCTCCTGCCTCTGCCTCCCAAATGCTGGGGTTACAGGCATGTGCCACTACACTCTGTTTTTGCTTATAGATGGAAAACTAAGGCTTGAGAGCAGACACGTGGTAACTGGCAGTGCCACAATTTGAACCCTGTTGTGTGGCTGCAAAGCCTGTGCTAACAGCCACTAAACTCCAGGTGGCTTGCATATGCAATGCCTGCCTTTTCTGGTTGAGAGTGGCCGCTTGACAACAGGGGTGCTGTCTATGAATGCAACTCACATATACCCCCAGGGCCTGGCAAACAACAGACACTTAAAGGAATGCGTGGCCACAGTGCTAAGTGACAGACACTGGAGCCCAGGGCCTGGCTGGGCACCACCTTCCCGCATGGAAGGAGAGCCAGTGGGTACTCACACAGGACTGGGCACAGAGCTCTCCAGTTCATCCAAGAGGCTCTCCACACTGGGCCGCATATCCTCCAGGCCCCGACCCCCGTTCCGCTTTGGCTTCTCTTTTGTCAGGGGCCCGGCTTTGCCTCCCACAGGGCTGTTATTCTCTGGGATGCCATAGTGAGGGCTCAGAGCCCCAGGTAGTGGAGGGCTTGAGTTGGCTTCATCTAGGGGAGATGGAAAGGAAAAGACTGCTCAGCCCTGGAGCCCTCCGGGGAGCTGGAGGCCAACAGGTGGCCTGGGGACCCAATCCTACCTGCAAGAAAGCCGGGAGGATTATGCTGCACAGCATTCAGTTCCAGCAGCAGGCGGTCAAGTTCAGAGAGGTTGCTGCCCAGGGAGGAGCTCATTACAGTGGGCGAAGGCTCAGCTGACTTCTGCTTGTTAGGGAAGCTTCGAGAAGCAAAGGAGAGGGGAACTGAGAGGTGATCCTCGGCCTTGCCCCAGCTGGACCACTCCCAAGTTCTCAAGGTGCATAAGGGGAGAAGATATGAAGCCTCCCTCAGCAAGGAAGCAGAGGGTGGGACAGGGATGTGGTGAGGCAAGAAGAGGAAGGAAGTCTTGCCTCATTTCCTCAACTACACAGCGATGCCAGAGATGTGACAACAGATCAGGCTAGCCCATCTGTTATATGGAGATGGCAGTGACAAGGCAGAGGGGCCAGGTAACAGGCATGGGAGCTGGCCAGGAGCTGTGGGGCCTTCAGTAGTTAAACCAATGGCACTGGAGACAGAACCTCTGAAGGCCAGTTCTCAATCCTGGCCCTGCCCAACCCCCAGTCCCTGGGGTCTCCAGCAGGAGAGAGAATGCCTGGCAGGGGTGGAGAGGAACCCATACCTGTAGACGTGTTCCTCCTCTCCCGCTCTGGAGCACGGAGAGCCAATGCTGTCCTGGGGATTGGAGGCACCAGGAGTTTTGGCACTGGAGCTGTACACAGGAGACGGGGACGAGGACTACAGGAAGAAGGGTGCTCAGAACAGGGACAGGAGAAGCCCGCGTCACCCCCAGGCGGCTCCTGCTCACAGACAGGCTCACCAGGGAATTTCCACTGTCTGGCTGGGTGATTAATACTTGGTCACTGCTCCCTGACATGGTGGGTGGGAAGAGCAGCATCTCTTTAGGGATAGCCCAGTTCCCCAATCCATTCCCCCAATCCTGTTCCTCCACCGGCTCCCCAAGCCCCTGCCAGATAAGCTCCTTTTGCCTCAAAGCCCCTGGGGGCTCCTCAGCCCCTGTATCCCCTTTACCTGCTGGTGGGCAAATCGGGAGCCACTGGGCTGCCACTGGTCTAAGGGGTCGAGAATGGTGCCATTGAGGGCCTCATTGGAGGGTGGTGGTGGGACAGGGGGCGGCACTGTAATCTCCTGGTAGGTGTGGTTTCCAGTTGGGTAGGAATAGGGGGGCTCCTCGGACAGGAACACGGGCCGTTTGGAGATGTGGGAGGTGGTGGATTCCAGGTCCGCCAGCAAGGCGTCTGCAAAGAGAAGGCATGGGGAGCAGGTAAGAGCCAGGCTTCCTGGGAACCCTCCAGGGGCAGTGCCCTGCCTGCCTTCACCTCAAGAGCCAAAGACTGCTGGGTACCTGCCCCACCCAGGAGAGAAATGACCAGCCCAGGGCAGCCTAGCCAAGAAGCAGCTCCCCTGACTGCGCGCTTCTCTCCAGGCCGAGACCAAAGGGGCTGCTGCTTGGGGCTCTCCTACCTCTGGGTATCTGGCACGTGGCTCTGTGCTCCTTCCAACAAGGCTGTGCCACCCGCTGTCTGGTGCAAGTGAAAAATGCCTGCCTGGACCTCTGCCTCCCCAGGGCAAGGCGAGGCGGAGAAGGGGCAGGAGGGGCCCCATGTCACGGGGAGGGGCCAGGCAGCCCAGGCTCTCACTGAACTTGCAAGAGCTTAGACTTTCCCAGCCCGCAGACAGGAGGGGGCCCCTGCGGAGCACCTGCCCTTCAGGCCAGGAAGCAGCAGAACCCCGAGCTCTGAGCTGCTCTGGAGGCTCCAGGCTCTGGGGTAAGGTGTGTAGGGAACTAGCAGTGGAATGAATCTGGTGCAGCAATTCCTGCTCCCTCGGCAAGTGAGAATGGGGGAGCAAGACTGTTCTGCTGGCTGTTTCTGCAGAAGCCTGGCTAGCAGCCTGGTCTGCGCAGCTCCAGGGCCCCAACACTCTGCTTTTAACAACTGCAAGGGAGCCAAACTGGCCCCCAAGTGCAAGCTGCTATGACCCTGGCACCAGGCAGCCAACAGAGGGTGCTAGGCCTCGTCAGGCTCCAGACAAGAAGGGTTCAGAGAGGACAGGGGAGGGAACTGCTGACCTTCCCACCTCATCCCTCCTCTTCAGAGACCTCCATTGCGCCCGCCCCCGAACCCAGGCAGCCCAGCCCCAGATGCCACACCCTCATTCCTGCCATGCTCAAAGGCTTGCTCACTCTCAGCTTCCTGGTGACCTGCTTGATTCCTGGCCCTCAGGATAACAATCAAGAAAGCAACAGCCACATTTATTGCCCTTTACCAGTAACGGGGACTGCCTGAGACATTACAGGCATGGTCCCAGCTGGTCCTAACAAGCCAAAAGGCTGGAACTCTGGTCCTCCCCTGACAGCTGAGGAACAGGGGCTTAGAGAACTGGAGGGGGCTTGGCCCAAGTAGCAAAGGCAGTGGAGAGCAGAGTGTGGCAGGACTCCTCAGAAGCCCTAACCCCCAAACCTCCAGCCCGCAAGAGTCTGCTGTGACCACAAGCCAAGGCCAAGTTTAAAGACTCCAACTTCCTGAATGTGGGGTGGGGGTGGAGTGGAAGCAAGCTTTGAAGGCTGCCAGTCTGACTTTTCCTGTGGCCCTATCCCCAGCTGTGCTCCCCTTCACAGAGAAGCAAGGCCCTCATCCATGCCAATGGGGTCACACCTTCTCCCAGATACCTGCCCTCCCTGCCTACCTCCGTAGGCCGGGCACACCTATCACTAGCTCCTACCCAGATGGTCAGACAGGAAGTCTGTCCTAAGGCCCAAGCCCCAGGGCCTGGTCTCCTACTTCTGAAGAAGATCAGTTCCTGCAGCTGGGTCCCCTGGAGGAGGTCTGGCTTCCTGTCTCCAACAAACCGGAACTAGAGAGAGTCGGTATGCGTCTAGGTAACAATGGAAAAGGGCCCAGTGTCCAGGGCCAATCCCAGTGGGCCCTCCAGGGCCACACCTTCTGCCTTGGCTCTGTGCAGTATACTCATTTCCTCTAGGCCCAACCCAGTGGGGGTGGGGTCCCTCTTCTATGGGGATAGAGTGAGCTGGGAAACCCCACAGGATTCTCCAGAGTAGGCAGCAAGTGCAACCCTGCTGGGGCTCGCAGGAGCAGCTACCAATCCTGAGCACATACCAGGGCCAGGAGCTTCCTCCCCACAATGATGCTAGCACAGAGCAGAAAACTGAGGTCCAGAGGCAGTCATATTCCCCACTGCCAAAGCTGGATCAACTAAGGCCTCCCAGGCTCCAGTCATACAATAGAAGACAAACAGCCAGCCTTCCCTGCTAAACACTCTGAATCAGGGATTCAACTGCCCACTCATCCAACCCCTGTAGCCCTGCACTGTGGCATGGCTGGCTTGCTGGTTTATGGGGTAGATTCTATTTTATGATTTCAACATGCCTACCCACACACACTACTTGGGGGTTAAATCTAGGGCCTCACACATACCTTGAAAGTACTCTATCACTCAGTGGCATCCTCAGTCCTTCTTTTTATTTATCTTGAGACAGGGTCTCACTAAGTTATGCAGGTTGCCTCTGGCATCAAACTTGCAATCCTATTTCCACCTCCCAAGTTGCTAGAATTATAGGTGTGCGCCACCACATACAGCTGGGGTTTTTATGTTTTGGTTGTTTTTGTTTGTTTGTTTGTTTTGTTTTTTCTGATTTTTTGTCTTTTGAGACAGAATCTCACTAGATAGACCAGACTGGCCTGAACTCACTATATAGCCCAGGCTGGCCACAAACTTGTGATCCTTCTGCCTCAACCACCTCAGTGCTGGGATTACAGGCATATCCCACTATGCCTGGCTGGCAGGTATCTTCAACACAGATACACAAAGTGGATAGACTATTGGTTGGAGGGTACCGTCCTGGGGCACAGAGACAAGTGACCACTAGTCCTGGAGTTGAACCAGACCTGAGTTCAAGTATCAGCAACTTCATCTACTATCCAAGCCCCAGAGCAAATCACTCAGCTTCTGTAAGTCTCTGTTTTCTTGGTAAACTGTGGCAAATAACTTTTACCCCACAGTATTGGGATGAGGTTTATAACGGATGTTGTTGTTGTTGTTGTTAGGTGCTGTCAAGTTGAGTCCGACTCATAGCGACCCTCATAGGGTTTTCAATGGCTGACGGTTTTGGGATTGCTTTGGGAGTGGGTTGCCACGTCCTTCTCCCATTTTGCGGTGCTGGGAATCAAACTCGGGACCTCAGAGACTACAGAGCAGCGCTGTACCAACTGAGCTAAATCCCAGCTTATAACAGATAGCAGACACTATAGTATGTTGGCAGCTCAGCAGCTACAAATATCAGGTTATCTATTTGCTTTGTGAAATCCATAAAAAGATCCTTCTCCAAAGAGAAAGGTAGGATGCAAAGTACTGAGTTATCCTCCTCAATCTTTTCTGGGTAGAATCTGGGCAGGGCATGAACAGGGCAACCTTGGCCAGAAAAATGGAGTCATAAAGTAGCATTCAAAGTGTAGGACATCTCGATGTCAGGGAGGAGGCACATCATTTTCCAATATTCTCCAAGCACTGTCTATCTGAGAGAGAAAGGAACCCCAGCAGGTACATAAGCACAGGATCTCTAATGTGACATCGTCTTCTCTCTCCATCCTTAGTCTCTGCCTTGTGATGTGGACAGGACTTGGTGTCACTGTCCCCCAAAACCAAAGCTTCCCACAAACTGCTCAAGGAAAAGAGTCAGGGATATAGGAGGTAGCCAAGGTGTACACTGAGCTCTGCTTTGGATTCCAGTGACTCCCGATGCCTGACATTTCCCCCACAGGCTGCAAAATGGTTAAGGGCCAAAGTTCCCTGCTGGCTCAGCAAACTCCTCCCCTGGCTTGAGTAAACATGGCCTGGAAGAAGCTGCACAAAGGAGTCTACTTGCAGGTAGAGCCCCATTCCTGGGGGCGTCTCCTGATTTCAGCCACAACTATAGCCTTTTGCCTATCTCTAAATAGCCGGGTGGCAGGTTCAGAGATTCCTTCTACTCGTATCCCAAAGAAAGTACCAGGCGTTGCTCTCCTCAGAGACCACTGGAATCCTGCAAGACCAGAAACACACTCTCTCTTCCTATATGCTAGAAGGATAGGTTCAAGATACCCTGACTGGTAGCAGTCAGGGACCTCATTGAGGATACAGAGGTCTCAAAGTTCCATAGCATCACTCCACTAAGTTGCTGAGTCCAAGGCTGAGACCATCTCAACTCAAGTCACCCTGGAGGAGGCTGTCCTTGGGGTTTTCATCCTCTTTTTGGAGGAAATCTGCCAGACCCTGGCATCCACAGGAGAGGGAAAGCCAAGGTCACCAGGTGAGACCATGCAACCTGTGTGGCTGGGGGTAGGCAAGCTGTTTCAAGGCAGGAGGCAGGCTGAGCGCAAAGTCTCCAGCCCTCCAGGGGTAAAGGCCACAAAACTATGCCTGCCTAGGAAGGGAAGAGGGCCATTGGCCATTGACCACGAGAGGGCACCATTGGTCTATCAGCATCCTGCCACTGGGAATAACCAAAGGGAATCTCCTGCAATCACAGAATTTTCAAGCTGAGGTAAGGGAGCCCCTAGCCACAGTGAGAAGTTTCAATCTTGAGAGAAGTAGTCTGAGCTGGAGGAACAGAGCAGGCCACTAGGAGGAGCATGGAGGTGGCCTGGGTGCAAAGACCCTAGGGCAGTGCTTGGAACATATTCTCATTGGGAGGTACAACCCAGGGTGACATGCAGTTCACTGGCTCCACAGACTCAGAGAGATACACTCCCTCACTTCCAGTGCTCTCTCTGCAAGTGCAGCACCCAAGGTACCCCCATCTCCACCCTGTAGCTGCTCCTAGTTCAAGCAGCAATTCAGAGCAGCAGCACTGAGCTGGGAGGCTGCTGCAGGGCAGAGCAGGTGACTGGGTGGGCACAGGGCACAGAGGCCAGGCCAAGTAGAAGAGGCCATTCCCTGGGCTCCAGCAACCAACAGGCCTATACCCCTGAGGGGATGAAGGTACAGGCATCCTTGGCCCCACAACCTGCCTGAGAAGGAGCTGACAGGGCAGAGGGGCCGGTCTGCCCACATTCCTGGCAAAATGCTGCAGCTGTGCTCCTCAAGTTCCCACACCAGCTCAGGGGCAGAGGGTGGAGGAAACCTGGGGTCTCCCACACCCCCAAACGGAGGATATCCCCCAGATCATCTTCTGGGGACTCCCAGGGGCTGATGCACTGACCCACAGCATTCAATAATGGACAAAAAGAATCAATGGGACTGGTGGTGGAGTTCAGTGGTAGAGCCTTGGGTTCAATCCCCAGCACCAGAAAAAGAGAAAGGAAGGGAGAAAAAGCATGAGAGAAGGAGAGAGGAAGAAAGAAGGGAGAAAGGGAGTGGGAAGGGAGAGAGAAATAGAGAGAACGAAGGAATGGATATGAAACAATGAAAAGTTTCCATTCTCAAGGAGAGCAAAGAAACAAGCCAGGGCTCTTTCACCAACTAGCCAGGCTTCCTCCTTCTGCCCAGGCCAGGCCACTGCGTCTTAGTATGCAATACTGTCAAGACCTGAGACCTGGAGCTGGACAGGGGCAAGAGAGATGACACGGAGGTCCACCCAGGTTGGCTCAAGTGTGTGTGCAGCATGTGTACAATTGGGGCCAGGACTCGGCACAGTTCCATTTTCTCTTCCCAGGCTCTGAGAACAAAGGATGCTACAACTCACACGGCAGGACCCAGAGCCACACATCCTACTACTGACCAAACTCTTTGGATAGGCCACTCCAAGGTCCTTGGGCCTGTTTCCTTGCCAGCCTCATAGGAATGCCATCATTTTACTCACAGGATCAGGATTAAATGAGAAAACAGACAAAGTGCCACTTAGCCCAGGACTTGAAACAGCACAGTCAGTAAATGAGAGGTCTGGGCAGACAGGCCTCCCTCCCAGAGAAGTGCTCAGCTCTCAGAGAGACAGCACCTCCCACCCCACTCTCCCCCTGAGGCAAAGGATGCTATCATCTAGTGCTGGGTCACCAGGAGGGGCATCATTTTGGCCAAAAGAAAGCCCTGATGAGAAGCCTCCCATGAGATCTCCACCTCCAACCCCACAGTTGGGACAGGTAAAAGCAGAGCATTGAGCCAGCTTTCTCAGCCCTTCCCAGGACTTGCAGGCTGCTTGCCTGGGCTCCGCACACCTGGCCTATGCTTGCCACTCCAGATCCCTCCATCTGCAGCCCCAGGCCCTAGAACAGGGATTGTTCCCTGGCCATCAAGAAGGCCCGCCCCACCATGCCTTGTATTCTTACAGCCTGGCCAAGGACAGCCCACACAATCTCTTTTCAACGCCTTCTTGCTGTAGGCCAGCTGAACTCAGCTTTCATGGCCCCAGGCTGGGCCTGGCCTGGCTTCCTCAGGAGCTGACCCCCAGGAATGAGCAACAAATGCCCCCAAAAGCTCCATCTCAGGCAGCAAGGGACTGCCACAGCTCAAGGGCCCTGGACACTGTCTGTGCCTGTTTTCCCTGCAGCGATGTCCTGTGAAACCCCGACTCCAAGGCCAACAGTACCAGCTCCGCAAGTCCCTGTCCCAAGGGCATCTAGAGAAGCCAAGCAGTACAGCCTATCCTGTTGGGCCCAGAACTCTGGATAAGCAAAGCTTTAGCTCCCTGCCAGACCCATACAGTTTTGTGAGTCCAAAGATGCAAGCAGTAAATGGGTTTAGGCCCTTCCAAAGGAGGGAGCTACAGAAATAGCAGGACTACCTCGGGGGACGGTTTCATTTTGGCCACTTTGGTGACACTCTTCCAGATTAGGAAGGAGAGGGAGAAGGAAGGCAGGTCTCCCCCTCCCCCAGCCCCAAGCACAAGAGCAGTTAGAGTAGAGGTAACCTAATCCACAGTGGTGTGCTTTTCCTTGGTGAGTAACTACCCAGGAATGGCGAGCTGGGTATATTTATCCTGATAACCATCCTCTTCTCAGAGGAAAGGCAGATCTGGGGCCAGTAAGGGCCAATCCACAATTAGGCCACCTCCACTCTGCACCGATCCAGCCCCAGGACCTACGGCCTGGACACTGAGTAGGAACTCAGCCTCCTGGAGGGGCTCTCCTGCCAATCTGGGTTCTCATCAACCATCTCCTCTCCATGGATGAAGCTCTAAAGAGCAGGGGCCTTGCCGTCTTGCTCAATGCCATATTCCCAACAGCTAGAAGGAATAGTTGAGTGACACAGGGACTGTGAAGAGGGGAAGGATGTGGAAAGAGCAGTGAACAGAGAAAGCAGCCAATGCTGAATGGGAGCCAGAGGCCATGTTCCAGGCCCAGCCTGCTGGGTGCCCGTCAATGGCCTGGATAACCTCTCTGGATGTCTTTTCTGTCAGAAAAGGGGCAGCATTTGATTTGCCCCCATTCCTAGTAGCAAGGTCTGAGGAGGGGCATATGACTATGCATGAGATTTACATAGAGCCTTTGAGCTCTTGGGGAGTCTGTATAAACCCAGGACACTGGGATTGCCTGAGTCCCAGGCAGGAACTACTCTCCCCAAAGGGATGGTTGAGAAGCACTAAATACCATAGTGTCACTTAAATATTTAATACCCTTGCCTGGAGGTTCTGAAGACTCAGCCACCAATTCCCCCTCGATGACTCATGCCTCACTCAACAGGAACTGCCCCTTTACTCTCACAGCCCTTAAGGAAGTGTGAGCTGGGGTGACAAGCAGGAAACCAGGGAAGAAGGTTGCAGAGTTTTCCAATGGGGCGAGGGGAGGGGGGGCGGTAAGGCGGCTCCTTCCCAGCTTCCTCTGTGCCAGAGTCTGGTTTCCTGTCTGCTGCCTAGCCCTGCCTTGCACAGGCTGACACAACCTGAGTGTGCAGGCAGGCCTGCTTTCTTTATGGGGTGTCTGGCTTGTGTCCAAAGTCACAGAGCACAGGTAAGTGGAGATCAGAGAGAAGAAAGGCTGAAAGGCAACTCCCGAGGTCACTCTGAGCTCAGGACAGAAGGCCAGCTGCGCTGGGGCCCCTCTACACCAGGCACCCAGCATCCATGCAGGGCCCACAAAGCAGGCCCCTGGCTGTTGCAGCTTCCCCCTTGGATGGAGGCTCTGGAAGCTATGCTGCAGCAGGTAAGAGGAGGTAGAGGCAGCCCAGGATGACTGAGCACATAAACATGCCTGCCCTTGGCTATATAGTCCAGGCTGGCACAACAGCAGCGCCTCATACCATAAAAAACTTCTCAGCTGGGAGAAGTAGTACACACCTATAATTCCAACTATTTAGAAGGCTGAGGCAGGAGAGTAACAAGTGCCAGCCACAGGCAGCAGCCTGTGCAACTTAGCAAGAGCTTGTCAAAAAAAAAGAAAAAGAAAAAAAGAAAAAAGGAAAAAGAAAGGAAAGAAAAAAGAAAAAGAAAAGAAAGAAAGAAAGAAAAGAATTAAAAAGGGGATGGGGTGCAGCTCAGCAGGAGACCATTTGCCTAGCATATGCAAGGCTCTGGGTTTAACCTTCAACTACTAACCCCCCAAAAAACAACAACAAAAACCCAATAAAACCTCATCCTCATGGCCAAAGTCAGTGGGCCCCTGTTTCTCCCACAGGTCTCATAATACCCAAGGTCCATTTCCTTCGTCAGATTTTAGCCACCTCTTCCATTTACCCAGAGACCCTGCAACTTTTAAGGTCAAGTCGAGGGCCCCATTCCAAGCCCATCCCACAGTTCCTTCAAGGGGTAAAACACAGACTCACATACAGAAAGTCAGGTGGCCTCGAGCCCAGGAGACTCATGTGCTGGAAATGTCCTTAGCCTGTTCCAAATCCACTCTGGTCCTTTCCTGCAATCTGGGCTCTTCCAGGCAAGTAGGTCTGTTGCAAAGTAGGGCGGCTCCTCAGGCCCTTCCCTCTGCTAATCACCAACAGAGGTTGGGAGGGGCTCAGCAGTGAGTCATTACCGGCCCCACAGAGACCCGAACAAAAAGTTCAAAAGTTTGCCTGTTCCTTGGATGAGCTGTAGTCTTTTTGCGATGTTTATGGATTTCCTTCCACCAGCTTCCCACTCTTTGCTAGTTAAGTTCTGACTAATAAACACAGCCTAAGTAGACTGGGGGCTGGGGTTCAGCTCAGTTAGTAGAGCACTGCTCCGCACTCTCTGAGGATGTGGGTTCGATCCCCAGCACCGCAAAAAGTGGGAGAAAGAACTGGCAGCCCACTCCCAAAGCAATCCCAAAACAATTAGCCATTGAAACCCCAATGAGGGCCGCTATGAGTCAGACTTGACTCAAATGCACCCAACAACAAACAACAACAAAATACACTGGAGAACAGAGCAGCACTTCTACCTTTCTTGGGCAGCCAGGTTATTCCCTCACCGGCTTTCACTTGCCTTACTGTCCAGGTTCTCCTTCCTACCAGCTCAGACTCTTCCGGTTCCCACAGGTAACTGGTCCCCAGGCTCCATCAATTCCTCCTTCACGGGGCCTCTCCCCAGTGAACACGCCTCCCTTTCTTTCCGTTACCTGCAGCCCACAACATAGTCCAGCATCCAAATCCATGCTCAAGCCTTTCTCCAACTCACAGCCCCCTATTCTGGGTCCTCCCAGCGCTTCCCCTTTCCAGAGACACCATCAGTTTGAACTTCATGGAACACCACCTTTTTTTGTGTGTACATCCCGCACTTCACTTTCACCTTTCCTGCTATACTGCAGGCTCCCTGTGGGCAGGAACTTTTTTCCCCTACCTGGATCCCCACAGCATGAACACCCTGTAGGCATCTCATTGAAGAGGCTGGAATGAATGAGGGCTGAGTAAGGAACAGTTACAACAGTCCACAGATACCAACTCAGGGGATACTCAAGTCCCTTATATAAAATGGCATCATATTTACATATAACATATGCACATCCTCCCATATATATTATTTATTATTTGTTTGTTTGTCTTTGAGATGGGGTCTTGCTATGTTGCCCAGGCTGGCCTCAAACATGCAATCCCTCTGCCTCAGCCTCCTAAGTACCTGGAACTACATGGAGCACACCATCATGCCCAGCTCTCCTGTATACTTTAAATCATCTCTAGATTATGTTCATACCTAATATAAATGCTATGTGAATAGTTATTATACTGGGTTGTTTAAAGAATGACAAGAAAGTCAAGGGCAGTGGCACATGCCTATGATCCTAGCAACTTGGGAAGTAGAGGCAGGAAGATCTCGAGTTTGAGGCCAGAGCAGCCTATGTAACTTAGTGAGATCCCGTCTCAAGATAAAGTATTAAAAATGAGCTAGGGAAAAAAATAAAAAATAATAAATTGGCTGAGAGGTACACCTCAGTAGTAGAGCACTTGCAAAGTATGTGCAAGGCCCTGGGTTCAGCGTCTCAATATGAAAAAAAAAAAGGACAAGAAAAATGTCTGTACATGTTCAGTGCAGACATGTCTTTTGTTTTGGTTTGCAGTGCTGGAGGGCTGAACCCAGGGCCTTGTACATACTTTGCAAGCACTCTACCACTGAGCTGCACCCCTAGTCCCATTTTTATATTTAACCTTGAGAAAAGGTTTCATTAAGTTATGCAAGGTGCCTCCGGTCTCGAATTTGCGACCCTCTTGCCTCCACTTCCCAAGTAGCTGGGATTACAGGAGTGTGCCGCTGCACCCAGCTGCAGACATGATGTTTTAAAAAATATTTTTGATCTGCAGTTGGTTGCATCTGCAGATGTGAAATCCACTTCTACAGAGGGCTACTATACTTATCCACTAACAGCCTTCTCTGCCTATAGAACATGGACAGAACCCCTGAATTTGACATTCTGGTCTTGAACCTCTCTAAACAGGGCCCCAAACTAACCTTCACTCCCTGGTCAGGCCCCATTACTTCAATCTGCCTCTTTCACCATACTGGGCTCTCCCTTTCCCCTTCCCCAGCTGTGTGCCTCTACCCTCAATTCTGAATGTGCCCCACCACAACTACCGTCTTCCACTCAGATGTCCACACCAGGGGACAGAGGGAGGCCCGGGGCACAGGAAACCACCTCAGGACAAAATCAGAACACCTTTTTGAGGGTCAAATTTACCCAGGAGCAAGAAACTTAAATCACTGTCTTAAATCAGAACAAGTAAGGCGACATTATGCAGCCAAAGAGAAAATTCAGTGAGACTATGAGACAGAAAGAGGCTTCCAGAGACTTCCCACATGCACTAGGGGACTCCTGTAGACAGTTTTACACAGTACCACAAAGCCCCCACTGTCCACACATAAAGCCACCCCTGTCCATACCACAGATTAGGCTGTTCTAGTGTCCCTGGGGGCTGGGACCCTCACATAGCTCTTTGTACACCCTTCTGGTATCCCCCCACCCCCGCCGGGCAGGGTGAGAGTGGAAAGGATGGGCCAACAAAGGGATGGATAGCTTCAAATCCGCCACTCATCAGCCTGGGAAGAATTTACTAGATGACTCTGGGCTTCAGTTTACTCAGGCACCTCACAGAGCACATGTGCATAATGGATGAGAAAGTATGCAAAAGCCATCATGGTGGCTAGGGATAAAATAAAAGTGCGCCTCCCACTCTGACACAGGAGAGACATGCGGTAAATAAATCTGCAACACTGATTTTCACCTCTCTGCAGACAGGAGAGGGGGAAGCTAGAGCCAGGGACTGCGGCCAGGGATCCTGGGAGCCGTGACAGGTCGTCACTAACTCCAGTTTTCTTGCTGAGCAAACCACTGACCTCAGTGTGCCTGGGGTACATTCCAAGTCCTCTTTGGAGAACATCAACTGAGCCTAGCAGGCTCCAACTCACTGCTAGCAAGGGCAGGGACAGGACAGAGAAGGTGTAGGGCTTCAGGGCTCTCCCCACCTCTCTACCACCTGCCGGAAATCACAGTGGCCTAAGAGGCCCAGGCCTCTGCACCCAGAGCTGTCCACGATCCACAGAAAGCCCCCAAGGAATAAGCAGAGGAGAGAGCAGCCTCTGCCCCTGCAACAGATGCTCAGATCCAAGCACAGTGCCATGGAGAGGCCAAAGACAGGGCTGTGTGGCTGGAAGCAGCTCGGGAGGAGAGGAGTGGAATAACTGTGCCTGAGCATCTCCTACAAACCCAGCCTCAGGACCTCATTTCACAGATCAGGACACAGATGCCCAGAGTTGTCCAATGAGTGCACTCTGCAGGCAGGCTAAGTTCCCCATGAAGACAGCTCTGCCTATCTGCAAAGCTTGTCTCTGAATACCCCACAGGGAGAGGAAGGACTGTACAGCGGTTGTCCTCATTCTGCCATCAGCTCTTACTACTTTGGAGGCCCCAGGTCCTGTAGCCCCTGGAGGATCCAAGGCGGCAGGCCAGCCACTGGGGTGCTGCTCCACGCTGCCTACTCTGGCCTATGTCCTCTATCCCTCCTTCTCTTCCTCCCGCTGTGCATCAGGCTGGGTCCTGAGCCACAAATGAGCCTTTTCTAACCAACTCAGAGAGCTCAAGAATTCAGAGATGGCTCCACATCTCCATGTCCTAGCCTAACACTGCCGTAACAGGTGGGCCTGCGTGAGTGTTCTCCTCCTCTGCTCCACTTACATTGCTGGGGCTCTCATCTGCGCTACCAGAGACAAGACAGGGCTGTCCCAGGCACCAATCCACAACCTCGCATGAGAATCATCAGAAGACAGACAGGCAGCCAGGGCTCCACTATACACACCACACCAGCCCACTGAGGGAGAGGTACAGACAGCTGGTCTGTACTCCCTTATCCGGAGTCAATCTAGATGTTCCCCCAGTGGGCAGACACACACCTCACCCAAGAACTTGCTCTGAGTAAAAAGTAGGGGTTCCACATGTGGGGCCAGGAGGATGGCAGAGGGCACAAGTACACTGGGTAAAGAGACCTGAGCTGGGAGCTATCCTCAGCCCCTGGCTCTCCAGCCTGATGTGCAGTCAATCAAATGTGAGGTGTACCACCTCTCATCCTCAAGCATTGACACGTGAAGCTGATTTGCCTTTACTTTGAGAAAATCAGCTGAAGTGGGTTCAAGATGACTCCATGACCATCAGCCCCGCGGTGTGTTCCCACATGCTCTCCTGAATGAGAAACAGCTGGAAAGTACACAGAACCCTGGACACACCCTTGGGTGTCATGTGCAGGGTAAGTCATGGAGGAACACAAGTTGAAACCACTACCTCAGATGGTCAGGAGCTGTGTGAAGCAGGCAAGGGAGAGGAAGAGCCAGGCCAGCTGCTCCCCCACACACACAAGCACTTCCCCAGCTGACTTTCAATGACACTTTTGCTTCCCTAGAAGCACTGACACCATCCAACCCTGGGATGTCTCAGTTTCACAAGATCTGAAGGCCATCTGCAGAGTTCAGGGCTCTAGGAAACTGTGGGGCCCCTTGACAGCTGTGGTGTCTCCACCTACAGTTGGTACCTCCTGAATAAGGGCCCATCCCACGCACAGAAGCTCCAAGTCTCCCCACCTCCAGCTCCCCTACACTTGCTTGTAGGTGGTGGGCCCAACCCACACAAGGCCCTCCTGGGATGACAGTGCTGAAATACAAACAAGGGATGCCTCCAGCCCCTGCCCTGAAGGGGCCAAGACTGATTTTGCCAGAAGCCAAGATCCTTGCTGACTCTCTGCATTGGGAAATCTGCCTCTTCCTGGACAGGGAGGAAGCAGATGGTAGCTGTAGAATCATGCTGGGAAACCACAAGAGAAGAAGTGGGAAAACAGATTTTCCTGAAACAAAATGTATCCAAGGACCTCTGGGCTCTCAGACTGGCTGGCAAGGGTCCATGTAGGGACATCAAGGTGCAGGGAAGATAGAGTGGATTAAGACCAAAATAAGACCCTGTAGTCAGCCTGCAAGAAGCCCACCACCCCCAGAGCTGAGGCTTCAAGCCAAGCAGACGCCAGCCCTCGTGGGTAAACTGAGTGAAGGAGTCTGTGTCCTGAGGCTTGTGTAGCAGAGAATGTTCCACAGCTCCTGCTCAGTTTGGCTTGGCTGGACTGGCTTTCCAGCTGGCTACCCTAAGAAACTGATCAGGGCAGGGGAGGGTGGGACCTGCCTCATTCCTGATTTGGATTTTATTGCAGGAGACAGTCTGGGGCTCTGGGAATCCAACCCAGCAGAGCTGGGACAGATGGCAACAGCAGTGCCTGGCTGTAATGCCCAGAAATATCACACAGGAAGTCCTCAGTGTGCACAGGGAGCATTCCAAAAGTTTGTTCAGAAGTTGGATTTTGAACCATGGAGAAGGTCTCCTAACACTCTGAGGGGAGTTTTGTTCGAGTGTTCAGGTAGACCATTCATGTTGCTTATTCCACTGGTTCCTGGGTCCTGTGCCATCTGCAGGACTGCTTTCCACTTACAAGTGCCAAGGAGAGGGATCACCTAGGGCAGAGCTAGACCAGCATAAGTCTGTAACAGTTGAGCCCCCCATCCCTGCTCTGTGCCATGCACAGGACACAGCTGTCTTGGATGCTCTCAGCTAAAGTTCCCAAGGATGGATAGGACAAGAGATCCTCTGCCTCAGCCCTCTCACAACTGAGCACAAATCAGGCAGCCTAGTGGTTATGAAGACAACTTCTGTGGCAACAAAACTGTCAGCTGAGGCTACTGCTTCTGCCCATCTGCATATCCAGACAGGAAATGGTCACCAAAGAATTCAGCAAGCTGGACAAGTGCCTGTCCCACTGCTGCCCTTTCTGATGCAATTCAGTTCTCCTTTGGCAAGAGTAGACATTTCTGTCCTCTTCTGGCCCTTCCTGTTGTGCTCCAAACTGCGATGTCTACCTCCGTGGATTTCTCCCTTGGTGGGGCACGGCCTGCCCAACTCCATTTCCTCCCCACACCTGGATGAGGTCAGAGCTGGAATGAGAGCAGCCAAAGCTCCCTGACCATAAGAAGGACTCTTGCGTCCACATGAGAGACACAAATTTCAAACCTCATGGGGATTCCCAAGCCTCATTCAAGCCATTTGAAGGAAGAAATAAGATAATGAACATAAAGCTGGCTTGGCATACCAAAGGCACACAGTCGATATATAGCATTAGTGCCTACCTCATCAGATAATGCCAGGTGACAGATAGGGGCTGAGTACCTGTCCCACCCACCAAGCTGATATCTCTGACTGCCCCACTGAAGCAGATGAGAAAGAATGCCCAGCACTACATGGCATGAGCAACTGCAGAGGTGTTCAGAAAGGTGTCAACTGGGCAGCCCAATTCTCGACAATGCCCAGGCTCCATTTGTTAAGACACCAGGATCAGACAATTGGTCTCCGTGAAAAAGGAGATTCTGGATAAAAAGCTGAGAGGTTTTGCAGTACCCAATCAAAGCTCCATATCTTTTTCCCTGGCTTCAAAGCCATTCCCAATTTTAAAGGGTTGCCTCGTGTGAGCATCCAAGGATACTGTGCTGAGGATGGGGGAGCTCAGTGCACAAGGCCAACAGGAAGAAAGGTACTACTGGTCCAAAGACCAACCTCCTAGCCCCACAATGCTCCCAACAAACCTATGCTCCCAACAAACATCTGTTAACGATGCTAACACCAAAGAAGGAGTCCAGGGATGGGCCCAACTGAGCTATCTAACTCCTGACACCAAGCTTCAGCCTTTGGGGAACATTAACATAGCAGCTTGCCCAGGACTCCCTCCAGAGGCCCTGGGCACTGGCCATGATAAGTGCCCACCTGCTTCGTGTGGCCTGCACTTGGCCCTGAAATCCTCCCTCTTTCTGCTGACTCAGCTCAGCTCCCTAACCCTAAGGCAGAAGGATTCCCCCTTCTCCTTTCTTCCCTTTCCAGGGCAAGGGCAGGAAAGATCCTCCCATGAAGGGAGCTCATCCTTATCCCAGAGGTCTGAACCTGGCACCCCTGAATGACCTCCACGGGGTCTGCAAGCCACCTGAGATTATACACAAAACACCGTGTACAGGGACCGACCACATTACTCAGGGAGATGGCTCCCAACAGTCACAGTCCAAAGGAGATGGGAATCCACAAAGAGGAAACCACTGTCCTGGACGACAGTGTGTGGCTTGCCTTTCTGAGCTCACTGAGTGGATCTCTGAAGATAAGTCTGATGGCTTGGGGTTAAAGCTGTCAGATTCACCTCCATCCAAGGTGACTGGAATTTCTGGAATGGGACCAGCCTGCACACTGGCCCAGGCACCACAGTTCTGGAGCCACAAGACAGACCCAAGCTAATTGAGTATCCAAGGCTGTCCTTGACAAACGGCAGAGCTGCTTGTGCCTGTCCCACTTGCCTCCTCCATGTCCTTCTATCCTTCTCACCTGAGGCAGCTTCACCCTCCCTGGTGGTGGCCTCAGTACCATCCAGGGAGACAGAAGGAACAAAGACATGTCGGCCCCTGGAGAGCACAAAATGGGAGACTATCATAGAGAGGGCCAGGGGAGCGAGAGGGAAGGGCTTTCCAGACAGAGGGGAGAAACAGTCTAGGAAAGTACCCAGACAGAGGGGATTGGCACTCAGAGTACAAGCCCCAGCTTGGTGGAAACGAGTCAAGGACCTGCCAGGGAGCCTGGACTTACAACAGAAGCCACAGAGCATGGCTGCTAGGGGAATGCAGGACTAGGCTTATCTTTTAGACCACGCAGCCAGTGTGTGTAGGTGAGATGGGAGGGAGGTAGACCTCAATGGAGGAAGACCAAGAGTTGCAATGCTCTAAATGAGACTTGTCCAACCTGTAGCCAAAAAGTTGCATGCAGGCCAGAACAGCTAGTAATGCAGCTCCACAAAATCTTTTTCTTTCTTTTTTTCTTTTCTTTTCTTTTCTTTTCTTTTTTTTTTTTTTTTTGGCAGTACTTGGGGGTTGAACCCAGGGCCTTGCACATACTTTGCAAGGGCTCTACCACTAGGCTGCACCTCCAGCCCGTATTTTTTATCTTGAGACAGGGTCTCACTAAATTATGCAGGCTGCCTCTGGCCTCAAACTTACTATCCTCCTGCCTCCGCCTCCCAAGTGGCTGGGATTAGAGGTACAAGCCACCGTGCTCAGCCACAAAATCTTTAAACATCATGTGTTTTTTAGTGCTTATTTTCTTCATCACTCCTCTTATTGTGCATATGCATTAACTACATTACATAATTTGTGTGGCCCAAGACAATTCCTCTTTACTTCACATAGCCCAAGGAAGCCAGAAGGTTAGACGCTCCTGTTTTAAATGAAACAAGGTAAAACCGACAGGACCTGGGAGGAATACAGGATGCTCAGGATGCCTCCTGCATTTGCGTCTCACAGGAGAATGGAACAGCCACCAGATAAGATAGGGAAGACTGGAGGGGAGCAAGACCAAGGGGAAGAAGGTCTACAGGAGGGGTGATGGTGAGCAATGAAGTGAGGGCTGCAGTCAGATCAAGGACAGGCAGAGCCACAAAACAAACCAAAGCAGGCCAAAGGCCTTTCTTTCCCTGGCCAACACTACAGCGAATCTCTTAGAAGCCCAGAAAGTAGCAGTTTGGAAACTGATACTGCATTCCCACTTCAGTTTGCCCCTCTGCTGAAAACAAATTATTCTCCTGCCAGGTTCTGGGAGAAGCTCAGGAGGCTGCAGGTGGCCTACTCCAGGAATTCCCAGAGCACTCAGGAATACCAGGACCCCCCTGCCTCCGACTGCTCCCATCTGTGCTGAAGTCTGTCTCAGCAATCCACCTACAGAGCCAGTTCCTGCAGGAAAAGGGGCCAGCCTAAGCATGTTATCAGAGGAGCCAGGTCCTTCCTGCCATGTGAGCACTCACCACTGCCATATGGCTCACCACTGAGGCCAGCAGGTCCAGGGCACAATCTCAGGCCACAAACTCTCGTGGAAATGCCCTTCAGAACTGGCCCAAGGCCCAGGTCCAGTTGACTCCAGAGAGACTTTGCACAGACAACTTGACATCTCACTGGAGGATAACAGACAACGCCCCACCTTATCTCAGCTGCCATATCAAGGCCATTCCCAAAACGTCATTCTACAGAGGAAACAAAGACCAAGGGCTTTCCTTGGCCTTGTGGCTCAGGCTATTTGATTTGCTTGAAAGATCCAATTCAGAAGACCCCAGGTGCCAAATCACAGCCGATGAACTCAGCATGCACTCACACGCATGCACACATGTGTTCCTCCTTCCTCCCGAACCCCACACATGCTGTTCCACTCCCCAAATGACCCTCCTATCTTCCTTACCAGGCTAAATCCTTTCGCATCCCTTGAGATTCATATACCTCAATTTCCCATTCTGCAGCACAAGGATAAAGAGGGTTCACTTTGCCTACCTAAAGAGAAAGGAATGTGTTGGTTTTATGCAGGGGCCTCTTCAGTAAAAGGTTCCCAAATATTATTACAGAATGACCCTCTATGTCAGGACACCTGCAGCTGTAGCACTGTGGCAACCGATCCTGTCAGATCTCAGAAGCTAAGCAGGGTCAGGCCTGGTTAGTACTTGGATGGGAGACTGCCTGGGAACACCAGGTGCTGTAGGCATGGGAGAAGGACCTGGCAGCCCACTCCCAAAAAACAACCTGCCATTGAAAACCCTTGAATAGCAGAGAAGCACTGAAAATACTGTTTCACCTGTTGTATGTAGGGTGGTGATGAGTCAGACACCAACTTGACAGCACCTAACAACAACAACTGGGCTGGGATTTAGCTGAGTTGGTAGAGCGCTGCGCTGCAGTCTCTGAGGTCCCGAGTTCAATTCCCAGCACCGCAAAAATGGGAAAAGGACCTGGCAATCCACTCCCAAGGCAATCCCGAAACAGTCAGCCATTGAAAACCCAATGAGGGTTGCTATGAGTAGGATACCGACTTGACGGCACCTAACAACAACAACAACAACTATATCAGGAATGAAGGTTTGGGACTTTTCTAAACGCCCAGGTCCTAATTAAAATAACAAAGAATAATTAAACAGCCAAGAGTTTAGGGTAGCATTTTGTCTGGGAAGCCCCCCAACCTTGTTCCCCACACAGGGTTTGAGGCCCCTGTCCTTTTGAGTCCCCAAAGCATCTTGCACTTGCTCGATGAGAACATATGTCAGACTAGTGGGAACTGCCTGCCGAAAGACTGATGTCACACTAACCCTGTGCAGTTCCATGAGGGGAGCAGGGAGAGCAGGCTTGTCTCTGCCTCTCCTGAGCATCAAGTAGAACCTAGCACACAATAGGTGCTCTGTGGACAATACAGAACAAATGTATGAATGACCCCTGCCAAGTCATCTGCTGCAGAAATCTGCCCTCCTGCTTCAGTTCATGCTACCTCTTGGTCCTCTGTGGGCACTCAGTATATGCAAAGCACAATGGGGAAGGGCAACACAGATGCCCAGTGCCCAAGCGCCATGAAAGGTCCCACCTCCTGTAATCTAGTCAGCACCTCCCCCCTCCAGCCACATTATGCCTACAGTTAAAAAAATTAAGAAAAAACAAAAAAACAAAAACAAAAAATGGAATATACCACAAGACTTTGTGGCCAGAGCACAGCCCCTTGTGGGCATTTATGGTTTCGGCTCACTGTGTGGCCTGCCTGACTTCCTTGCAGTGGGGGCGGGGAGCTCAGTGAGTGGGCTCAGTGCTCAAGAAGGAGGCAGTGTGAGCCCAAAGCAGAGTCAGGGCCTGGAGTTGGGTAGCACGCTGGCTTGGGGCTGGGGAAGGAGGGTGGCATTACTAAGTGACAAGACAAGAAGGAATACGGAGAGTGGCAGCTCCAGCATCCTGAGGATCTGGTCACACCTCTTCCCGTGGAGTAGAGGAGGTGGGAAACGTGAGCTAGAACATGCGGATTTCATGAAGTGTGCACTCCTGGAATGTGTTAGCGACACCCATTGTGGGCTCTGCAGCCCAGAGAGACTGATAGCATTGCTGATTATCAGGAATGCCCCACAGATGCGATGGACCACAAAGCATAAGCGGATTAGCGAGGCTTGGGGGAATGCCACCGCAGAAAAACCAGCCAAGGGGAGAGAGAAGAAGAAAACAATAGTGTTCTCCCAACATTTCTTTCTTTTTTTTTTTTTTTCCTTTTTTTTTTTTTTGCGGTACTGGGGGTTGAACCTAGGGCCTCGTGCTTGCATACCGTGCAAGTGCTGGACCACTGAGCTGCATCCCCAGCCCTTTTTTTTTTTTTTTTTTTCCTTTACTTTTTGAGACAGAGTCTTGCTAAATTACGCAGACTGCTTCTGGTCTCAAACTTGCAATCCTCCTGTCTCCGCCTCCCAAGCCGCTGGGATCACAGGCATGTGCCACTGTGCTGGCCTCTCCAAACATTTCTGTTCTTCAGACTTTCTTTTTCTCTTTGTTTGTTTTTGGTGCTGGGGACTCAACCTAGGGCCTTACACATGCTAAGAACACACTACCACTGAACTATACCCACCCCCCCACCCCCATCATTTATTTATTTATTTATTTCCTTTCTTCCTTTCTTTTCTTCTTATTTCCTTTCTTCCTTTCTCTCCTTTCTCCTCCCTCCCTCCCTCCCCCACCTCTGTTTTTCTGACAGAGCCTCCCTAAGTAGCCCAGGTTGGGTGCAGATTCCCAAGTTCAAGTGATCCTCCTGTCTCAGCATCCCAAGCAGCTGAAACTACAGGCGTGTGCCACTGTGTCCAGGACATTTTAAATTTCTTCATACTTCAAAATGCTCTTTTTGCAAAAGAACAAAAGGTCTAGAAAATGTAAATTTGAGAACAAATATAAAAGACGGACAATATTGTTTGAGTTTTATAATATATGCACAGGTAAAAATTTATGGCAACACCACCACAAAGGATGGGAAGGAGAAAGGAAAATTCACCATTACAGGGTTCTTACATTAAATGTGAAGTGATAAAATATGATCTGAAGGTAGACTGTGATAAGCTAAACCTGCAAATCATACCACAACCACTAAATTAATAAACCAATGAAGTATAGTTAAGTAAGCCAAGAGGGGAGATAAAATGAAATCCTAAAATATACTCAATGGATCCAAAAGAAAGCAGAAAAAGAAGAATAAAGGACAGATGGCATGCCAAGTGCAGTGGCACATGCCTATAATCCCAGCGACTTAGAGGCAGGAGGGTCACAAGTTCTAGGCCAAAGGCAGCTTGTATAAATTTAGCAAGACTGTCTTAAGACAAAAAATAAAATAAAATAAAATAGGGGCTGGGGGGGCAACTCAGTGATAGAGGGCTTGCAAAGTATGCACAAAGGCCTGAGTTCAACCCCCCACTACTGCAACAAACAAACAAAAACAGATGGCACAGATACAAAACAAATGGCAGCCGGGCACAGTAGCACACGCCTGTAATCCTAGCGACTTGGGAGGCAGAGGCAGGAGAATCGCAAGTTTGAGATCAGAGGCAGTCTGCGTAATTTAGCAAGACCCTGTCTCAAAAAGTAAAATAATGGGCTGCAGGTGCAGCTGAGTGGTACAGCACTTGCAAAGCGTGGAAGCGCAAGGCCCTGGGTTCAACCCCCAGTACCAAAAAAAAAAAAAAAAAAGGGAAAACAAATGGCAAGATGGTAGCCTAAACATCAACCATATTGATACTTATTTTAAATGTTAAAAGGTCCACAGGCTCCAGTTAAAAGGTAGAGATTATCAGACTACATAAAAATGCAAGATTTAATAAATGCTGGCTATAAGAGACACACTTTAAATATAAAGACATAGAGATTAAAAACAAACCAATAGCTAGGCATGGTGGTGCCTGCCTCTAATCCCAGCAATTTGGGAGGCTGAGGCAGTAGGATCACAAGTTCAAGGACAGAGGCAGCCTGCACTAATTTAGCAAGACCCTGTCTCAAAATTACAAGATGGGCTGGGGGTGCAGTCTGGCAGTAGTACACTTGCAAAGTGTATGTGAAGCCCTGGATTCAACCCCCAAATACCAAAGAAACAAAAAACAAAAGTAACTAAGTATATGGAGCAATGGAGAAAGTTACACCATGGAGCAAAAACTTATACCCAAAAGGTCAAAATGTAGGACCAGGGATACGGCTCAGTGGTAGAGTGCTTTCCTAGCATGCACAAGGCCCTGCATTCCATCCCCGGCACCACACACACACAAAAGCCAAAGTGCAACCTGCGTAATGGCAAGCACCCATAGTACCAGTTACTTAAAAGGCAAAGACAGGAGGATCCCTTGAGTCTAAGAATTCAAGGCCAACCTGGGCAACACAGTGAAACTCCACTCCCTGCCCTTTTTTTTTTTTTTTTTTTTTTTTTTTTTTTTGTGGTACTGGGGGTTGAACCCAGGGCCTCGCGCCTGCATGCTTTGCAAGTGCTGGACCACTGAGCTGCACCCCCAGCACCCCTCCCACCCCCCCTTTTTTTTACTTTTTTGAGACAGGGTCTCGCTAAATTACACAGATTGCCTCTGGTCTCGAACTTGTGATCCTCCTGTCTCCGCCTCCCAAGATGCTGGGATTACAGGCATGCACCACTGCGCCCGGCATTGCCCATCTTTTGATAAGAAGAAAGTCAAAGTGGCCCCTAGAGAAAGATGCAGTGGCAGCTGCTACAGAGCTACAGGTTGTCTTTGCCTACTCCTGACCTACGGCTGTTCAGTCTCACCCAGGAACAGGCAGGTCAGGGAGCCATGGCTTTAAAAGATAACCATGGAACCAGAGGTGGCAAGTTACTGAATCAGAAGACCAGCTACCATGCAAAACTCCTGGAGAAGGTGTGTGCTCATTTGCTCAGAGATGGGAAGGAATGGAACCCGAAAGTGAAAGATCAGTGAAGATGCCTGCCAGGGTTCTGAGAATCACTACAAGGAAAGCTCCTTGTGGGGAAGGTTCTAAGATGTGGGATCGCTTCCAGATGAGAAACTGTAAGCAAGCCCCTGACCTGCATAGTCCTTCTCAAGTTGTTAAACGGATTACACCCATCTGGACTGAGCCAAGAGTGAGGCTGAAGTAGCCACTGCAGGTGCTCCAATCAACTATCAAACTGGATATCAGGAAAATCGGAAGCAAGGGAGTGGAGAGGGAAAAGGAGAGGAAAGTTAAGTTGAAGTCCTTCAGTTAATAAAAGATAAAGTATACTTCCAGACAGGAGCATTACAAGAGGGAAAGAAGGACATTTCAGATGGGTGTGGTGACACATTTCTGTAATCTCAGCACTCAGGAGGCCCAGGCAGAAGGATCGACAAGTTTGAGACCATCCTGGTCTACACAGTGAGTTCCAGGCCAGCCTGGGCCACACAGCGAGACCCTGTCTCAAAGGACAAAAAAAAAGGGGGGGGGACATTTCATGATAAAAAGGTCACTTCATCATGAAGACATAATCATCCTAATTGCACATATAGCCAATAACACCAAGTAGATGAAGCAAAAATGTACGGAAGTGAAAGGAAAAGGACAGATCCACAGCTGCAGCTGGGGCTTGCAGAGCTCAACTCTCCAACAGAGAAGGCTCAATAACTGAGAAAGAGCCCTTCCCCAGGAAGCCCAAAGAACTAACTAATGGGAAGACAGAGCCAACAGGCTATAGTCCAAGGAACAGGAGGGACTGCAAACCTTTACTCACTGAAGCACAGCGGGGCAGGGAGGAGCACACAGCACAAAATGCTCGTCCCTCTGCACAGCGCTCAGGGCTCTCCTGCCCCAATCACACCTGTTCACACCTCCCCTCCCCATGGGTTCAGTCCCCAGTGATCTGGCCAGGGATCCCCACTCACCGCCCCTCCCTCTCATACACCTGGCTGATAGTTTCCTCAGTCACTGCATCCCCAAGTGTACCACACAGGACCCACGGATGCCTTTCACCTGTGCAAAACACATGTGTGCACATGGACCCACCTGTTCTGTCCCTCCCTCCTCCCCAGAGACACTCAGTGCATCACCCTGATGGCAAGTGGGAATCAGAAGGGGTTCCACAGTACGATCAGAAAGCTATGATGGCCAGTAGGCTATGGCACAGCCTCTGGGTTCCAATCCTGACTTGGCTACTTACCAACAACCCCTTGGGCAAGCCCCTCGCCCTCTCCGAGTGTTTGTGTCCTCATCTATAAGGACATCTACTTCATGAGTTGTTGAGAAGCAAAGATAAGGTCATGTAGGGAAGGTGCTGAGAACAGCACAGAGCACAGAACAAATGTCACATTAATGGTGGCGATGATCATGCCAGTTATGGCAGTAGGTATATGACAAAAAGAATTTACAGAAATACATTCAAATATTAATTGGGATATTTCTCCGGATGATTATCTCTGAATTTTCATTATTTTGTACTTTGTGCATCTTAGTAGCCTTCAATTTTTCTACAATGAACATATATAACATGGATAATCAGTAAGAAAGAAACACTAAAAGGAACATGAACTAGTCCCCTCCACCCCATCTTTTCTTTTTTTCAGTACTAGGGGGTTGAACCCAGGGTCTCACACATGTTAGGCAAGTGCTCAACCTGTGAGCTCCACCCCCAGCCCCTTTTTTATTCTTTGAGACAGGCTATCACTAAACTGTGCAGGCTGCAATCCTTCTGCCTCAGCCTTCCAAGTTGCTGGGATTACAGGCATGCACCACAGTGCCTGGCTATAACTAGCTTTTTCAATACCCATGTGTAACAATAGAGAAAAATAACCCTTAAAAATAGAGAAGAGGAGTGGTTGGCAGCAGCTGAGGGGGGATGGTAAGGGTATGTGACTGCTTAATGGTTATGGGAAGTCTTCTGTGGGTGAGGAAAATGCTTTGGAGCTAGATAGAGGTGGCAGTTGCACAAGACTGTGAATATACGAAATGCAACTGAATTACTTTAAAATGGATAGTTTTATACAATGTGTATTTCACCTTAGTTTGAAAAAACAACAGAAGGAGTGTTGGGGGGGGGTAATAGCTCAGTAGCAGAGCACCTGCTTAGCATGTATGAGGCCCTGGGTTCTTGATCCCCACCACCAGAAAAATAACAATAAAGCATATGTAGATAATACACATGCTAATATATTTATAAATGTATAGAAAATGGTTGGGAAAGATACACACCAACAAATGGTGCAGGGAAAATTGGATATACATCTGCAGAAAAATGAAAACAGATGCGTTATCTGTCAATTTGCACGAGAGTCAACTTGAAGTGGATAAGAGACCTCAACATAAAACCAGAAACCTTAAAATTACTAGAAGATAGGAAACATGCTCCAACACAAAGGCATAGGAAAGTATTTCCTCAACAAGACTCCAATTGCTCAGGAAATCACACAAGAATTGACAAATGGGATTACATGAAATTAAAAAGCCTCTGTACAGCAAAGAAAACAATCAGCAGAGTTAAGGAAGAACACATTGAATAGGAGAAAATCTTCACATCCTACACATCTGATGGAGGAATAATTTCTAGAATTTACAAAGAACTCAAGAAAGCAAATCCCAATACAACAAATAATCCAATACACAGTGGGCAAAGGAAATGAACAGAAAGTTCTCAAATGAAGACGTTTGTAAGGCTAAGAAGCACATGAAAAAAAAGCTCAGTATCCCTAGCCATTTGTTGTTGTTGTTAGGTGCCGTCGAGTCAGTATCCAACTCATAGCGACCCTCATAGGGTTTTCAATGGCTGAGTGCTTCGGGATTGCCTTGGGAGTGGATTGCCAGGTCCTTCTCCCATTTTTAGGGTGCTGGGAATTGAACTCGGGGCCTCAGAGACTGCAGCGCAGCGCTCTACAGAGTGAGCTAAATACCAGCCCCATCCCTAGCCATTAGGGAAATGCAAATCAAAACAACTCTGAGATTCCACCTAACTCCAGTAAGAATGGCCAAGATAAACAAAAATAATGACAAATGCTGGTGAGGATGTGGAGAAAATGGAACCCTCTTACACTGTTGGTGGGAGTGTAAATTGGTTCAACGACTTTGGAAATCAATATGGAGATACCTCAGAAAACTAAAAATAGAACGGTCATACAACCCAGCTACACCACTCCTGGGAACATACCCAAAGGGAGACAAGTCATCATACCACCAGGACACCTGCCTCTTCATATTTAATGCAGCACTCTTCACAATAGCAAGGATATGGAACCAACCAAGATGCACATCTACAGAAAATTGATTTAAAAAAATTATGGTACATATACACAATGGAATATTACTCAGCAATAAAAAAGAATGAAATAATGTCATTTGCAGCAAAATGAATGGAATTGGAGAATATCATCTTAAGTGAATGAACACAGGCTCAAAAAGAAAAATACCTATGTTCTCACTCAGATATGAGAGCTGAATCTTAAAGGAAGAAAAGACCTATACAAAAATAGATACATAAAATGCTCAATTAAACTTAGAGAAGAGGAAGGGAAAATATATAGAGTAGGAAGAAGGAGGGAGGGGAATAGGAAAGGGAAGCCAACACTGTGGGATGGGGAGGAGAAACAATGTAAAGGGATAAAGGGGGAGAGGATAATCTTAATGTAAATGATGCAACTTCATGAGTACGTGGGAAAAATAGGGGAATATAACCCAAATATGCATATCAGTTTTACTACATATTAGTCAAAAGGTTCTATAAACTTTGTTAGTTGATGAAAGTGCAACCAAATGTGATGTAATAGTTGCATAATGTTAAAAGCAAATGCTGCATTACTCTGTAATCCACCAACATTTACCAATAAAGGGAAAAAAAGATACACACCAAACTAATAGTCACTACCCCACCACCTATACACTCCAGTAGAAGAGGCAGAGTCAGACTTTCACTTCTACAATAAACATGTATCTTATTTGACATAGACATAAAAGTAAATAACAATATTAGATACAAAATAGCAAAGGTCCCCAGGGGTGGGGACCTTGCAGGTGGAGGGAGGTTTGAGGTTACACTGTGGCAGATGTGGAGTTCTAGAAAAAAGGAAAATTAGCCCAGTGTGGTGGCTCATGCCTGCAATCCGAGCACTTGGGAGGCAGAGGCAAGGGGATCACTGCAAATTCAAGGCGAGCCTGGTCTACATAGCAAGCTCCAGGCCAGCTGGAAGTACCAAGTAAGACCCTGCCTTAAAAAAAAGGAAAAGAAAGAAAACTAAGACCCCAAATATTTCACAAAAAATGAGAAAAAGCACAGGCCACTACTAAGTATCCTGGACAAGTGCTGTCTCCTCAGAGAGCTGCTAAGTATGCCCATCTGTAAAACAATGGGACTGAACTTGTAACTGATTTTCAAACGTTTTTACATCTTTATTAAAAAAATTTTCAAACCCACAAAACCCCTTCTGTGATTGCAGTCGGAGATGGAAGTCCAGTATGTAAGTAGATACAGTGTGAGCACCTCTGACTGAAGGAGGCGATGGCTGCAGACCCCCAACCACAGGAGGAAATGACATCCAGAGGCTCCTTCCAGCTCTGGGAACAAAGAAGGGCCCCTTAACTGATTCAACTGACATGAACATTCATGGGAAAGCCTCACAGGCAGTTGGAGCAGGGAGAGGAAGAAAGACAGAGTCCGAACAATGCTCAAAGGAGCTGCAATGTCCCCAATAGACATTGACCAGCAAACGAAGAGCCCCTTGGAGGCGGATGCATAGTGACACCTGGCCCCATGCTCTGCCCGAGGTTAGGCAGACAGCAGCTTTCTCCCGGATAGTGTTCCTGCTGTTCTAGGGACACAAACAGGATGTTTGGAAATAGATGACCACAAGTGACCACAGGAAGCCATGACAACCACCTCCAGGTGACGCTCCTCTTCCTCTCCAGCTTGTTTCTAGCTTAGCTGCCTCAGCAGACCAGGCAATTTCCTGTGCCAAGTTCCAAAGAGAGGGAAGGGGCAGGAATTCTTGGAAAGCTCAGGACACAGCAAAAGAGGCCATCTGAGTTGGTAAGGGAGGGAGAAGAGGTCACACAGCCATCCAGCAGCTACTGCACCCAAAGCCACAGTGAAGCTGATGCAAAGGAGGGGTAAAGAAACCCCACATCCACTCGTGGGGACAGAGGACTTTCCAAGACAGGCAGCAGTGACCAAGTGAGCTTAGAAGCTTAGCCAAGTCGAGTCTCTGATGAACAAGTGTAGAGATCCACATGTCGTGGCTAACCCTTCACACCACCCCCAGAAGTCAGCCCGACCCCACTGTCCAAAGCATAGCAGAGATGAGAAGCCACCCCCGCCAGTCAGCAGGACCAGGAGTCCAGTGGAAATGGCAAGTCCAGAGGAAACCAAGTGCAGGCCACTGGACACTCCCATTTCCACCTGAGGAAGAGGACTGTCCTTGGAGAAAGACAGATCCTGGCCAGGACTCTGAGCCACTTCAAACCCCAACAGATCAACTGCCCTGGAGTGGTATAACCACTGGGCCAGCTTCCACCTAATGGCTCTGCCCACTCACCAGACACCCACAACCATCCACAGTCCGGAAAACCAACTCTCCCTTTTTCTACTGCTTCTTGATGCCTCAGTGGCCAGCCCACTCTGGGAGGCTTTCTGGATATCACAGGGCATCCTTGGCAGCCTGAAAGCACTGGGGAAAACCCAGGGCTGATCTGGGAGTGGATCCCAGTGCGGCTCACGTTGGCTGCTCTCAAACATTGGCATTAGATGAGCAATTAGTATAAGCCAAGCCACCAAACAACCTCCTCCGCCCACTGCTTCCCCCTCAAAGCTCAGGGGAACTGAAAGGTCACATAACCAAAACTCAACCTAATACCAAGAGCACTTGTGACCATTGCTCCTGCAGAGTGGAGCCCCAAACCCATACAGGGGGCCTAAGGTACATCAGCCCAGGAAACAACCAAAGTCAAATTCCTCCCGCAGGCAGCCAAACGGCCAAGCAGGCACATGTGCACTAACTGCCCACCACCAAGGTCACAGAAAACATAGCCAGCAGACTTGTGCAGTGGACGTTTAAATACTGAGGGTGACACGGAAAGCCAACCCCTAGAACAGTGTCCAGATGATTCTGAGAACAGGTGCTACTCACTGCAGTTTACTGAGCACTTTGGAAGTGTTTCAGGAAATGTGCTTGTTTCTTGGATGACGGGGATGAGGCTCAGGGTGTAAAGGGACCTGCTGAGGTCACACAGGTAGCAAGTAGCAGCCCTGGCACAGAACCAGGTGGGAGTGATCGGGACCCTTGGTTCTATCAGCAGCATCAATCCACCTCCCCAGCCCAAACCCAGAGACTGCTCACTAAGATTCTCCAGAAGAGGAAGTAGATTGCTGGAGGTTCCCAATCACAGAGAGCGCCCACAGTTCATACCCATTTAATCATCAACCACCATCAAATATTTATCAAGCAACCACAGAGAGAATAAAGTAGGATTTGGTGGTTAGAGATATTTGAAAGGTGGATAACATCCTTGTCCTCAAGGAGCTTACAGGGCCAGAGGGGGAGAAAAGAGGAAGCTCAATCTACATAGACCAACAAAGCTATATCTAAGTGAGAGGGTGAACAGGTTGGCTGGTTTTAATCAGAAAAAAGCCCTCTAGAAAAGGTGGCTTTACTAAGTTCTTAAGGGTATAGGGTGTGGAGAAACAGAGGAGAGAGAGCAGGTTATTTTCAACAACATGAACAAAGATCCAGACTCAAGGCAGAGCTGGGTACTTGACACAGCTAGATGTCAAATCTACCTCAGAGAATGCAGTCCAAAAAACCTCCTAGATGTGGGGATTATGTGTTTTTTATAAATATAGGACAGAGAAGCTGGGCATGGTGGCGCACGCCTGTAATCCCAGCGGCTTGGGAGGCAGAGCCAGGAGGATGGCATGTTCGAGACCAGAGGCAGTCTGCGTAACTTAGCAAGACCCTATCTCAGAAAGTCAGAAAAAAATAAAAGGGCTGGGGGTGCAGCTCAGTGGTCCAGCACTTGCAAAGCATGCAGGCATGAGGCCCCAGGATCAACCCCCAGTACCACAAAAAAAAAAAAAAAAAAAGGCCAGAGAATATCCTTAAAACCCCCCAAAGCAGGGGCCAAACAGGAATACACAGGAGGGAAAACAGGCCCAATGTAGGAATGTTGTTGTTGTTGTTGTTAGGTGCCGTCGAGTCGGTATCCGACTCATAGCGACCCTCATAGGGTTTTCAATGGCAGACTGTTTCGGGATTGCTTTGGGAGTGGATTGCCAGGTCCTTCTCCCATTTTTGCGGCACTGGGAATTGAACTCGGGACCTCAGAGACTGCAGCGCAGCACTCTACCAACTAAGCTAAATCCCAGCCCCAATGTAGGAATAGAGAGGGCCAAATGCCAGGGTTGGGACCATAGGGTCAACCAAGTGGTGCAATGGAGGATATGCATCCAGTGAGCCAGATCAAGAAATGACATGAATTTTTTTTTTTTTTTTTCCGGTACTGGGGTTTGAACCCAGGGTCTCACGCTTGCATGCTCTGCAAGCGCTGGACTACTGAGCTGCACCCCCAGTCAATTTTTTTTTACTTTTTTTGAGACAGGGTCTCACTAAGTTACACAGACTACCTCTAGTCTTGAACTCACGATCCTCCTGCCTCCGCCTCCCAAGCCGCTGGGATGACAGGCGTGTGCCACAATGCCCGGCAAGAAATGACATGAATTTTGAAGTGCAATCTCCTGATGTCCTAAACACTGGCAACTGACATGGAATATTTTAAATACCAAGAAGGCCAAGCAACACAGGTCCACAGGTCAAATCCAACCTGTGATTTCCCATATCTGCCATCTGGTTTCCAGTATGAAAAACCACAAAGAAACCGGGTAAGCTGCCAGAAGACCGAGGTTCAAGTTCTTGCATCATCCTCTGTGTTGACAGTGGGTGTTTCCCCTTCTTCTAACTTCTCTGAGCTTCAGTTTAGCATCCTCATTGGTAAAACACCTCATACCTCAAAGGGTTATTGTCAGAATCGTATCAAAAATGATGAAGGAGGCACTGGGCACAGTGGCGCATGCCTGTAAACCCAGCAGCTTGGAAGGCAGAGGCAGGAGGATTGCAAGTTTGAGACCAGAGGCAGTCTAGGCAATTTAGAAAGACTCTGTCTCAAAAAAGTAAAAGAAAATGGGCTGGGGGCACAGCTCAGTGGCCCAGCATTTGCAAAGCATGCAGGTGTGAGACCCTGGGTTCAACCTCCAGTACCACATTAAAAAAAAAAAAAAAAAAAAGACGAAGGAGCCGGATGTGGTGATGCACGCCCGTAACCCCAGCAAAGTGGGAGGTGGAGGCAAGAGGATCGCAAGTTTGATGTCAGAGGCAGCCTGTGTAACTTAGCAAGGCTCTGTCTCAAGATAAAAAGATTTTTTTTTTTTTAAATGGGCTGGGGGTGCAGTCCAGCAGTAGAGCACTTACAAAGTATAAGCAAGGCCTTGGTTTCAACCCCCAAGTACTGGGGAAGAAAAAAAAAAGAAAATGAAGGGCATGGGAGTATTCTCTCAACCTTAAAGGGTTACATAAATGCCCATTATTTAATATAGGTCAGAAGAGAGGGTGAAAAAAATGGACAGATCAGACAATAAACAAGGCATGGAAGAGAGAATGAAAAGGAAATGAGTTGGGTCTTTGCTGGTGTGCAAACCGAAAGAATTTGGACAAAAGATTCCACGTTGGGGTGGAAATAGAAATTTGGGAGTTGCTAGCACACAGTTCTAAAAGAGGTCACGCGAAGAGATAACTGACTGAGGTAACTAGGAGAAAAACAGAATCCAGAAAAATCCTTTGGGAAAACACAAAGGTGCACCCACACAAAGTGATCAGAGAGGTGGGAAAGGAAGAGGGGAAGGTTCTGTAGAGAGGCAAGCAGAGCTTAAGGAAGGGAGAGGAAAATATGGCCACCAGAGTGGGATGCGTGTCAGAAAGTGTGGAAGAACGGGCCAGGCTGTGGTAAAAACAGAAAAAGAAGCAAAGTAAAGAAGTTAGGAGGGGCAGAAAGGTAAAAATAAATAAATAAATAAATAAATAAATCAGAAGAACAAAGGGGTCCAGATAGGCCTATGGATGGAGACCATAACCCATATCAAGACACAGTGGGCCAATGCCATCTGATGGCAGATGGGTAGGGGCCAAGGGGGAATAAAAGGTGCTTTGGTGAGAAGAAGGGGCTGTGGGGGGTGGAGTAAACAGTGAGTAAAAAGACACTGTTTCATTGAGGATCTGTCTGCTGTGTAATCAGCACCTCCATGCTCCTAGCTCACAATGTCCCAGAGGGCAGATATGGGGCCCTCCAAGAGGGTTTCTCTGTTGTTGGGAGACGCCAAAAGTCTCCCTGGCTCACTGAAGAAGATACACAGGCTCAGGGACGTGTAGCTCAGTGGCAGTGTGTGTGCTTTCACAGGTAAGGCTGCGCGCGCGCGCGTGCACATACACACACACACATGCGTACACACACACACACACACAGACTGACATCCAGATGAGAATGAAGCAGCCCGAAGCTCCTTGCACTAAGAAGGAGCTCCTTAGAGATTTCCACCCACCTTACTTAGCTCACTGGGGGTAAGGAGCTCCTTAGAGATTTCCACCCACCTTACTTAGCTCACTGGGGGTCGTAAGATTCGTAACAGCTGGAAATGTGTGCCTTGCTCTCCCCAACAAGAAAACAGAACAGAACATGGCTGCTTCTGCCAAGCAGAGTTCTGAATAAGCTGCATTCCATTTCATTAAAACAATTACCTGAGCCCCAGCCAAGAATTACATAAAGCTTCCTCCCAGCACCACCCCTCCCCCCATAAAACACACATCAGGCTGCTTTTCAAATAGGCAGATTAAGGCCCTGACACACCACTCAGAGACCTCATGAGGAAGACCCCATGATCCCTCCCAGCGTCTGTCTGCATCCTTGCATGCTGACAGACAGACGTGAGACTCAAAGAAGACCCTCGCGTGAAGCATTCTGCTTCAGAGGGCCTCTGGCATCCCAAAATATTTCTAGTAGGCACCAGAGCACTCAGCTCCGCCTCCAAGCCCATGGGGCCTCTTGTGCCAGAGTCCAATTATTTCCCCAAAATGCAAGGGAGACCCAAGTGGGCCAGCTTTGAGTCAGCACAAACTAGATAGGAGGGACGGGGAATGAAGATTCCAGAAGAAGCAGCCTAAAAGGATGGAGAACTGGATAGGCCAGATCTGAGCTACAAGAAAGAACCTGGTAGCCCTACTGCCCACAGGCCAATGGTGTTCCTCTGGCCACAGATAAGGTTTATGATGTGAAGCAAAAGGCATCTCCGTCCCTCCCCCAGGACTTGAGCTGCTGAAGGTCGTTCCTGTGATGCAGAAGGCCTTGCTTTGCATCCCACCAGCCAGACAACCCCTTCCAAACTCTAACGAGCTCAGCATCTTTCTTGCCCTGACCCTGCTCTGATCAATGTCACCATGCTTAAAATAACCCCTGAGCCTATGGAAGTGCACTGTTTCTCTGGCCCAATGGCTTTTTCTATGCACTATGCACTCACCTACCCAGCTGACAGTCAGCAGTCCTTGTCACCTGAGGCCCCTCTGGCCCCTGTCTGCTTACTCTTCTTTCCACCACTTGCACAGTCACAAGAGGCAGACAGTCACTCAGGCCGACCGTAGGCAGATGCAGGCCAGAGCCCCTAGCCCCAAAACTCAGAGCCTATCCTGGAAAAGCAGGGTTTTAACTATTTTCAATGATTTTTTTTTTAATCATGAAAATGTCTAAATGTCTGGAGAGTTTGAAAACTATTACAATAAACACTAGTGTACCTTCCACTTAGATTCAACTGTTAACGTTTTGCCATTTTGTGTAAATTTATGGCACATGTTATTAGGTGCGGTGGAGTCAGTGTCTGACTCATAGTGACCCTACATACAACAGGTGAAACACTATTGTCAGTGCTTCTCTGCTATTTGTAGGGTTTTCAATAGCTGATTATTTTGGGGGAGTGGGTTGCCGGGTCCTTCTGCCAAGTCTACAGCACCTGGTGTTCCCAGGTGGTTTCCCATCCAAGTACTAACCAGGCCCAACCCTGCTTAGCTTCTGAAATCTTACAGGATTGGATGCCACAGTGGTACAGCTACAGGCTTAAGGCACTTGCTCTCTCTATATACATATACATAAGCATAGACAGCCTTCTGTATCTACAGGTTCCACATCTGCAGATTCAACCAACAGAGGATTGAAAATACTCAGGAGAAAAAATTTGCATCTGTACGTAATTGTATGTATGGACTTCTTTTTGTTGTTTTTTTTTTTTTTTTTTTTTTTTTTCAGTACAAGGGTTGAACCCAGGGCCTCAGGTTGCATCCTTTGCAAGTGCTGTACCTTTGAGCTGCACCCTCAGTCCATTTTTTTTACTTTTTTGAGACAGGGTCTCGCTGAATTATGCAGACTGCCCCTGGTCTTGAACTTTTCGACCATCTGGCCTCCACCTCCCAAGTCGCTGGGATTACAGGCGTGCGCCACTGCACACAGCCTCTTGTGATTATTTCTAAACAATATAGTATGACAATCATTGACACAGCATTTACATCAGGTATTATAAGTAATCTGGAGATGATTTAAAGTGTACAGGGAGTTATGCATAGATTCCATGCAAATAGTATGCCATTTTATAAAACATACTTCAGCATCCGAGGATTTCAGTATAAGGAGCAGGATGTCCTAGAATCAACCCCAGGTGGATACCAAGGGATGACTGCATGTGGGTATCTTTTCTTGTGTGTATCCTTTCCCTCCCTCCCTCCTCTTCCTTCCTTCCTTCTTTTCTTTCTTTCTTTCTTTTTCTTTCTTGGGAGGCTTTTTTGAGAAGGGTCTCACTGTGTAGCCCAGGCTGTCCTGGAACTCGCTATGTAGATCACAAGCTGGCCTTAAAACTAGCATCTACTGGCCTGCCTCAGCTCCCAAATGCTAGGATTACCAGTGTGAGCCACTACACCCAGTTTTATTTTTTTTAACTACATCATTTGAAACTAAGTTGCACACATCATGACACTTCACTCCTAAATGCTTCAGCATGCACCTAACAATAACAATATTCTCCCATAAAACCACAATACCACAATCACACAAGAAATGGGCATTAAAAGATGGTCTTTAAGGGAAGACTTGGCCACTGGGGCTCTGCTAGGCCTGGCCAACCACATGTTCTGCCTGCCACTGGTCCAGCTTCCAAGGCCTCCCTGGAGAGGCTGTCCCTGAGCCTCAGCGGTTAGGCAATCAGTTAGCTAGAAGACTTATCGGGATATGAATGTACACTGAGACCAGATATGAGGCAGTGAATGGAAGGTTGGTGAGGAGACAAATCCTGTCCTCTCGTTTTAATAATATTTCTGAGAAAATTCAGCTTCCTAGTTTTTCCTCTTCCTCTCTCCCTCCTACAAGACATCCTCCTCCCTCCTACAAGACATAGAGGTACAAGACATCCTCCATTCTCCTCCTTGACCTTTTCTGCAGCTTCTTCACTGGAAATGGGATGGCTCCAAATGACAAGTCATTTGAACAAAGCCAAGAGTGTCTGTGTGGGTCTGGGCAAGAATAGGAGCACAAGAAAGCTTCTGACTCTAAGGACGGATGCCGTGGCACAAGCCTGTAATTCTCTCTACGACTCAGGAGGCAGAGGAAGGAGGACGCCAAGTTCGAGGCCAGAGGTAGCCTGTGTAACTTAGCAAGATCCTGTCTCAAAATAAAAAGTGAAAAATGGGCTATGCGTGCAGCTCAGTGGAAAAGCACCTGCAAAGCATGTGTGAGGCCCTGGGTTCAACCCCCAAGTACTACAAAAAGGGGGAGAGAGAGCGAGAAAGAGGGCGAGAGAGCGAGCCCTTCAGATTCCCAACCAGAAGTGGTGGGAGAGGGATCTCAGAGGAGGCAACCAGCTTCTCACAGCTGCTGTGATCTAAGCCCACAGCTCTGTCTCAAGGATAACAGGTGATTGGACAGGTGGCCAGTGAGGGCAGAATGGGGCTCTCCACTGATCAGGAGGCACTGGCACCAGTGCTGTCCATCCCATCCCAAGCAAAGTGTCCCCAGGAAAGGACAAAGGAGAAGGAGGTGCGAGCCACAGCCAACAGGGAAAAGCATAGAGGTAGAAGGCAGAACAGAGAATGAAGAGTGTGAGGAGGGGCAGAAAAGATTCCTGGCCTCCTAAAAATGAAAAGCAATAAACCAACAGGCAACCGAGATCAAATACAGTGTCACAAACAGGAGTGTTAAGAATGGTTGGTTAAACCCAAGCATGGTGGCACATGGCTATAATCCCAGCACTCAAGGCTTTAAGGGCAGCCTAGGCAAAATAGCAAAACCCTGGAGGAGGAGGAGGAGGACGAGGAGGAATACGAGGAGGAGGAGGAGGAGAAGGGCAGCGGCTGATTATAACTCCTACTCTGCAGTCAGATGACCTGAATTCAAATTCTAGCCCTGACACTCAACAATTATAAAACTTGAGCAAGTGGGCTCACCCAGCTGTGCCTCAGTTTCCTCCTTTATAAGATGAGTAACTGTAACACTGCTGCTACTAATAACAGAAAAGTGCTTCTGACATGATTCAATGTAGCAACGTATATAAGGTTCTAAGTACCAAGCCTGAAAATACTAAGTACTAAATAAGTTTTATGGAGAAGAGTTTTGTAAACACTGTAAAAAAGAAAAGTATTCTACAGACGTTTGTTTCATTAAGGAAAGCACTAAAACCAGAACGACCCCACAAAAGGCTGGAATGAAGCTGGGAGGAAGCTTTTTCAGTACCTCTGACCTTGGAACAAGGTAAAGTCCTATAAGAAGATTCAGAAATGAGAAACTCCATGCACAATGAGTGCATGGGGAAGAGGGCTATTCAGGATCTATCTCATCAGTAACTTGGCCTTCCATAGGTCCCTCTAGCCAATGACCCACCTAGCTTCTCCACTGCACAGCCATCATGCAGGAAGCTGGAGAATAGGAATACTGAAATGCTCCCTCAGAAGACCTTGACCCCAGAGGGATGGGACTATGGCCTCCCACAGCCCAACCCTTTCCACTCCAAGCTGTGCACATCAGAAGTGGCACCTGCTTAAGATTCAAACACACCAAGGTTTGCATCTCATCTCAGCCCCTTATGAGCACCCTGCTGATGAAGCACCTACCGGGAGGGCACCAGCACTCCAAGGGCAAAGGCTGCCTCTGCCTCAGGCCCAGCAGCTGGGTGCCCTGACCCTGGGCTAACATATAGAGGCGCCACAGACTGGCGAGCCTGAAGTCCAGACTTTCCATGGAAACAGGGAGGCTCCATAGGCTGGAATGCCCCAGGCGACTCCCCTGCCCCCCCAGAACTACCCCCAAGGACAATGAGGCACTGTTTCTGAAAGGGTCAAGATTGCTGAGAAGCTGAAAGAAGACATGCCCAGATTCCAGCAGCAACTAGGCATTGCCAACAACTGGCTGTGTCCGCTGCTAGTGCACGGGAAGGCAAAGCTGTCAAGTCCTGAACTGGCCCATCCTTTGCCATACAGGACACTTCTTGGGGATAGCCCCAGAGCAGAGCAGAAATTTTTAAGGTAATTGTACTCAGCAGGCCCCAGGACTCATTTCCTGGTTAGTCACCAGCACCTACTGCCTTATGATTAAGATGACCAAGTCTAGAATTGGTTCAGTCTGGGTTCAAACCCTAGCTCCACCATTGAACCTCTCTGAACTCAGGTTTCCACATCTCTGAGACACAGATAAAGCACCTCCCTTTTGGACTGTTGTAATAATACCCAAAAAGTGCTTAGTACAATGTCTATCTCCCACAGAGCATGTGTGATCACTGTTAGACCACAGTGTGGTCAAGGCCCCCCCAAATACATTAGGAACGTAAGCAAGGGGGGCGAGAGGAATCGGGGCAGAAGGCGGAATCACAGTGCATCTCAGTGTTGTGGGAAATCTGTCCAGGAAACTCTGGCCAGAACTCGAACAGAGTGAACTCCCAGCCAAACCAGCATCTAAACAGTAATGAGAAAAGCCACCAAGCAGCCACCCAGCAGCACGGAGCAGGGAGAACACACAGAGAAGAGCAGGGCACACTGTGTTTATGTTTTTCTGCCCAAAGAGCTATAAATTTATAACTTATTAAATAGCACATGGTGATTCTGTTGCTGGCCACTATGGGGAGGGGAAGAGTTCTCCAATTTTTTTGTTTTTCCAAACCAAAAAACAAAGACATAACACAGGCTCTGCTACCCACCGGCCTTGCTACAGGACAGATCACCATAAACTCTCCCCTGTGTTAGGGAACAGGAGGCTCACAGCTGATGACACTCTCAGGAGAAAAATAAAAACAAGAAGGCCAGACTTTGTGTCCACCCTAACTTAGCAAAACAGCTGACTGACAGGCAGTGTGCTGAGCAGCCATCCAGACAGCTGACAGGGCCTGGGCTCTGAGGCAAATTCCTCTCCCCTCCTGCATGCCCCAATCCTCCCACCCCAGGCTCCGGTCAGCCAGGCGTGTCTGGCCCCCTGGGAGCTCAGGCCAAGGAAGTCGGGCAGCACCCCCTGCCCCCAACAAGCAACTGGAGAGCCTATTGTGGAGGGTGACAAGTCACAGATGGCAGCCGTCACCCACTGCCATTCCTCCTTCTAGGGACTGCTCGCCCCTTTCTCAGCCCCTTCTCAGGAACTAATACCTCTCAGTACTCAAGGGCTACAGATCACCGGGTATAGTGGTGCACACCTTTAATTCCAGCAACTTGGGAGACGAATTGGAGGCAGGAGGATCCCAAATTCAAGGCCAGAGGCAGCCTGGATAACTTACTGAGACCCTGTCTCAAAAATACAAAGTAAAAAATGGGCTGAGGGTACAACTCAGTGGTTGAGCGCTTGCAAAAAGCATGTGTGAGACCCTGGGTTCAACTCCCCACTACTGGGGTGGGGGGGAAGCTACAGATCAAAGAGATAGGGACCAGCCCTCAAATCACAGTTTTGTCATTTTGTGGCTGTGCAACCTTGAATGACAGAATCAGCCTCTCTTAGTCTGCTCTTTTCAACCTGTAAAAGGCAGGTAGTCATGCTGGCAGCGGCCTTAGGGAGATAGTACAAAAGAGCTGTTGTGAGGACAGGATGAATCCAGGCCCAGGGCAGTTCTCCATAAAGAGCAAATTTCAATTCCTACAATCCCCTCTGCCAGGACACTCTCTTTCCTTTCAGAGACTAACTCAGTTTCCTGGCCCTAAATGGAAGACAGTCAGAAGACAGGAATTCCAGACTTTGAGAACTCTACAAAGACTTTCTCAGTCGCTCAAAGAGCACGGGGACTGTCCGGAAGCAACAGAGCCCCATCAGCATGTTAGAAACTGTAACTCTGCTCCCTAGTTCCCACTGTGACTTTCAGATCCTGATTCAAAGCACATCCCCCCTCCTCCTTCCAGCTTAGTTATTTTTATGTGAGGAAAAAAAAAAAAAAAATACCTGCCTGGAAGCCATGCCAACCTTGAGTGTGTTGGAAAAATGGGTGCCAAGCCTGACCCAAAGTCAGAACTATGCTTGGCAGCCACTGCACTGTGCAAAACAGGCAGGACCCTACACCACCCCTAGCTCCATGATCTAGAACGGGCTCCCTGATCCCACAAATATCCAGTATGTCCTAAGTGACCTGTGCTGCTCAGCAGAGGCCCCACAGTCACGTCTGGTGAATCTGCTCCTCAGGGCCTGGCCACTCAGTGCAAAGAGAGAAGACAAGGCTCCTACAGAGCAGAAACTTCTCTCCCTCCTCACCTCCTAGCTCAGGCGCATGAAGGGGAGGAAGGCACAGGGTATCCTCCACTCTGGGATTTACAGCCCTCAAAGTATTCCTAGAACTCTGGCACCAGCCACTCTAGGTTTAGATTCTGTTTCCACAAGATATTTTCTTTCCCCTCTCCTAACACCAGATCAAGACTGGACTGAAAAGAGCAGCCTCGGGCCGCCAATAACATGAAGACAGTAACACTCTGTTCTGGGCTTTCTGTCCTCCTCACCTGCGTGGCTTCCAGCAGGGTCTGATGCCGAGGGTGGGGGACCCTGCCAGCCGGGACTCGTTCAGAAATGGCCATAGCTTGAGGCCCCACTTTCTACCTCATTCCTCTGGCATTTCACCAGCGTCTGGGAATGGGGGGGAATACCAAAACTCCCCAGCTTCTAGGTTTAGATATGAGGGTGGAAGGCCAGTCCACATAGGCAAATGGGGTGCCCAGTCCCTGAAAACGGGGTGAGCGGCCCCAAAAGGGGTTGGCGGAAGGTGGGGAAGTAGACTGGGTAACTTGCCATTGAAATGGGGGTGTGGTCACCGCCAGCTCACCTCTAGCCTGGGAAATTAAAGGATGGGCCGTAGCCCCCAAGGGGGAGCGGCAGCGTGCGAAGTGGGGGGCGGCCCCGGAGGGGGTGGGAGCGAGTGGTGGAAACGAGGGACCAACCCACAAGACTAGGCAGCTGCTCCCCAGCCAGGCAGCCGGTCTGCGGGGGGAGGGTCCCGGGGCCGAGGGGTGGTCGGGTCCCAGGAACGGAGGCGCACGGGGTGGGAGCCTGGGGGCTCGCGGGTCCCCGGGCCGGGTGTGGGCTACAGGAGTCGGGTGCCGAGGTCGGGGGTCCGGAGGTGGAGTCGCTGTGGGGCGGCGGCGGGACTGGCCTGGCCTGGGACGCAGGCCCAGAGGGGGATTCCGGCCTGCGGAGCCCGGGGCGCAAGCACAGGACCCGGGCCCGACCGCCCCGGGGGAGATCCCGCCGCCCTCGCCGCCCGCGCGCGCTCGCCGGGCCCGGGGCCGCGCGCCCCCCGCCGCCTCCTCCCTCCGCCCCCGGCTCACTCACCGAGGTCGTCCATGGCGGGGCCGTTGGCGCCGGAAGCCGGCGTGGCGTCGCACTCTCTGCCTGTCCTGGGGCCGCTGTTCTCAGCCCCGCAACTTTTCCGCTGCTAGCCTTGGCCCGGAACGGAACGCACCGCCGCCACCGCCGCGCGCGCCCGCGCCCGCCGCGCCCCGCCTCCTAGCGCGCCCCTGACATGCTGGCCCCGCCCCGTGCGCACGCTGGCCCCTCCCCGCCCCCCCCGGCCCGCGAGCGCCCGCAGCCGGGCGTGGGGCCGCCGACGCTGGGTGTGGCGGCAGCGCCCTCTCGCGGCTGAACTCGCCAGGGGCGGGCCGTCCAAGTCTTCTAGTCCCTCTGGTCAAGTCTCTGTTGCTCTCAGTCGCTTGCCTGATCTTCAGGCAGACAGATATGTCTGTCCATCATTCATCAGTCACTCGGTCATCATGTGCTTGCCTGTCCGCTGGAAAGTTGGATTTGTCCACCTGTTTCTCAGCCAGTAGGTCACTTCTCAAGAAGTCTAAGTCAACACCAGACAAGGCCTTTGGAGGGCTTTTCCTGGGGTTGCCATCTGGATTGATGGCAGTGCAGGTCACAGCCCAACCTTTGAGTTCTAAATCCAGGTTTTTTGTTTGGTTGGTTGTTTGGTTTGGCTTGGTTGGTTTTTTGTTTTGTTTGAGGTCCTGGGGATTGAACCATGGCCTTGCATAAGCGAGGCAAACACTTTACTACTGAGCTACATTCTTAGCCTTTTTTTGAGACAGGGTTTCCACTAAGTTGCCCAGGCCAGTCTGAACTTTCTGTGTATACCATGCATTCCTAGTACTTGTAATTCTCCTACTTTAGCCTCCCAAGTAGCTGGGGTTATGGGGATGTGCCATCACAAGCTCAGATCTGGTACTTTTGAAGTGGTACATCCTTTTAATCTTTACTTGTCCACCCTCCCTAGAGATTTAACCAAAATTCTGTGTAGGGCAGAATGGACTCCATATTAGACAGCAAAGAGAAAACCAGAAGAAAGTCACACCCAGTGCCTGGCAGCTTCCTTAGGGGTTCTGCTCCTGTACACTCAGAAATTGGGTGATAGTAACAACTGCTACTAATTGAGTATCTGGATAGACAGATACTGTATAGCTATAATCTAAAGTAATTCTCATTGAGGTAGTCATCATCCTATCACCAATCTTTCCCCACATTCCTAGGTGGCTGATGGTTTGTCAATTTTATATAAAAATACTCTGCACAAACAGCTTTAAGCTCCTATCCCTCAAGAATTCAGCTGCTAAACATGGCCCCATGACACACACCTGTAATCGCAGTGACTTGACAGGCAAATGCAGGGGGATCACAAGTTTGAAGTTAGAGGCACCCTGTGTAACTTAGTGAGACCTTGACTCAAGATAAAAAATAAAAATAGGGGTTGTGGGTGCAGCTCAGTGGACGAGCACTTGCCTAGTAAGTGCAAGGCCCTGGATTCAACCATTCAGTACTAGAGGGAAAAAAAAAAAATACAATTCATGCAGTAAATCTGTGTCGAGCCAGGTCCCTGTCCAGGGCTGGGAGTTAGCTCAGTTGGTAGAGCACTGCTCTGCAGTCTCTGAGGTCCCGTGTTCGATTCCCAGCCCTGTGAAAATGGGAGAAGGGCTCCCAAGGCCAATCCCGGAATAATCAGCTGGGTTCGGTTCCCAGACCCGCAAAAATGGGAACCACGATGTGGCATGGGAGAAGGACTTGGCAATCCACTCCCCAGGCAATCCCGAAGCAACCAGCCGTTGAAACCTACAAGACTCTGTACGAGTCTGACAGACCCAACTCGATAGCACCTAACAGCAGATGTTAAGATAAAATGAGGGGTTAACACCTATGAAAGAGAGAGGGGAAATAAATAGGATAGGGTAAGTAGAGACTCCGATAAGAAAAAAAAATAGGCCAACAAAACAATGAATTAGACTGGAGTGTCCAGGCCCTGATACTCCTACCATAGGGATGCCCAGGAAGACTTGTGACCTTGCCGCAAAGCATTGGACCTGAAAGCTGCCACTCCTAGAGCTGGATGACAGCTTCCTCCTCCTCATCTGCCTCCCCCTCCTCCTTCTTATGGTCCCAGGGCCTTGTGCATGCTAGACAAGTTCTCTACCACTGAGCTACATCCCATCCCCAGATAAGCTCTTTTTTGAAAGCAGATCCAAGCACCTCATCTCTGTGGCTGCCACACCCTTCTGTATTAAAATTTAAGAGACAATACTGCTCCCCAGCTTGGCAGTCCATCTATTGCATGCTCTTCCAGCATCTTTCATGAACCTGTGTTGTGGACACTTCTCATTGTGGCAATCTACATTTAGTGCTCGGACTCTTTGATAGGTGTCTCTCTCCATATCAGACTATGAGCAAGAGAAGGTAGAAAGCATGGCTATTTCTGCTTACTACATTTCCATGCTTTAACATCTGTGTGGCACATAGTAGGTGTTCAACACATAGTTGCTGAATGACAGGCATTGTGCTAACACTTGAAACAAAGTTAACTACAGTCCTGTTCTCAGAAAGCCCAAAGTTTATATTTTTATTTATTTATTTTTCTGGGGGGTATACTCGGGTGTTGAACCCAGGACCTTGCACATATTTTGCAAGCATTCCACCACTGGGCTGAACCCCATACCCATTTTTTATTTCTCTATTTTTCAGACAAGTTCTCTCAAAATTACTCAGGCTCAAACTCATGATCCTCCTGTCTCAGCCTCCTGAGTTGCTGGGATTGCAGGCGTGCATCCCTGTGCCTGGCTGGAAAGCTCAAAGTTTAGTGGAAGAAAGAGGATTACAATAATGAGATCACTCATTTATTCACTCAGTGGTGAGGGGTTGTTTGTTTGTTTATGTCGTACTGGAGGGCTGAATCTGGGGCCTTGCACATGCTTTGCAAGCTCTCTGCCACTGAGCTGCACACCCAAACCCTTTTTTATTTTTTAAATTGAGATAGAGTCTCACAAAGTTATGCAGACTGCCCCTGGCCTTGAACCTGTGATCCTCTTGCCTCCGCCTCCGGAGTCGCTGGGAGGACAGGTGTGCACCACCGTACCTGGCCAATGGTGAGATATTTAGTGACATTTGCTCTGTGCCAGGTGCTATGTGAGGGCCGAGATACAATGATGAAAATCACTGATGTGGTGAGGCCTTTTGCGAGTTTACAGTCCAAAAAGACCGGCAGAAGAGCAAACAAGCCAGAATGAAGGAAGAGTAGCTTCACACTATTCCTAAATACCTGAAACAAAGTGTACAAAGGACTGAAAATGAGATAGAGATAATGGCACATTGTAAGAACTAGAAGGAAACTGCAGCATGAACTATGAAGTTTGCTATTGTTGTTAGTTGCTGTCAAGTCAGGTCCGACTCACAGGTCCAACTCATTGTACAGATCCGATGTACAATGGAATGAAACACTCCCTGACTCTGTGCCATCCCCGGAATTATGTCAGTGCTTCTCTGCTATTTATAGGGTTTTCAGTGGCCGATTGTCTTCAGAATTGTTTTGGGAGTGGGCAGCCAAGTCCTTCTCCCATTTTTGCTGTTCTGGGGATCAAACCCAGGTTCTCAGAGAGCACAGAGAAAGTACTTTACCAACTGAGCTAAACCCCAGTGGGAAGTGATAATAGGGCAGAATGGGACCAGCCTGTGTCAAACACTGGGCTAAAATCAAGGAAAGCAGAAAGAAGAATCAATAATTAGTTGAATCCATGGTAGGCTCTGGAGTTTCCTCCCCTGTAGAAAGGAGAGTAATGACTACCCATCAGAGTCATCACAGCATTAAATGAGATACCACACATTTACCTCTTAGAACAGGGATACCCCGCTCCAGGGCCATGGACCAATAGCAGTCTGTAGCCTATTAGGAACTCAGATGCACAGCTGGAAGTGAGTGGTGGGTGAGCAAGTGAAGCATCATCTGTATTTATAGCCGCTCCCCATAGTTTAAATTATCCCAAAGCCACAATCATCACCAACAAAAACCAATGCATGGAAAAATTATCTCCCATGAAACCAGTCCCTGATACCAAAAAGTTTGGGGACTACTGACTTAAAATGGTTCTTACCATGGTACTGGAGATGAACTCCAGGGCCTCACACAGGCTAAGCAAGTGCTTTTCTACTGAGCCACATCCCAAGCCCCTAAAAAGCACTCTAAACTCAGCAAGCCACACATGCAATTAAAAATGTTCTAGTAGCCATGTGTATAAAAAAAAAGTAAATAAGAACAGATAAAACTAATAATGATGATATAGTTTGTCTAATCTAATATATTCTAAATGTTATTGTTTCAATTTGCAATCAATATAAAAATACCAGTGAGAAGACTACTGTCTGAAGTCTTTCAAATCCAATGTGTATTCTATATTCTATAGCACATCTGAATTTTTTTTTTTTCGGTACTGGGAGTTGAACCCACAGCCTAGCGCTTGCATGCTTTGCAAGTGCTGAACCACTGAGCTGCACCCTCAGCCCACTTTTTTACTCTTTTGAGGCAGGGTCTCACTAAGTTATGCAGACTTCCTGTGGTCTCGAACTTGCGATCCTCCCACCTTCGCCTCCTGAGTCACTGGGATTACAGGAGTCCGCCACCGCCCCTGGCTAGCACGTCTGAATTTAACCACCTACATATCAAGTGCTCTGTAGTCACACCTGGCTAGTGGCTACCCAAATGGACAGTGCAGTTTCAAGTGTTAGCTGTCATCATTACCTGGGGAGTTTCAACTTAAAACCGTTTCTTCAGAAAACCATTCCCTGATCCCTGATATTAAAATTTTTAGCACCCCAGAAACCTGGAAACCATCACAATTATAATTAATTTTGTTTTTGTTTTTTGGGGGGATAGGGTCTTGCTGTGTAAGCTAAGTAGACCAGGCTGGTTTTGAGCTCATGTTGATCATCCTGGTCAGCCTCCTGAGTACTGGGATTATAGGTATGTGCCACCTTGCCTGGTTTTTATAATTAAATAATTCTTAGGTACTCACTCTTTGTGTCTATCTACTGCTAGACTCTAGACTTTAGAAAGATGGAGATCACTGAGTCACTGCCTTATCCCTGGAACAGGGCACAGCACATAGTAGGTGCTCAATAAAAACACATTGGGTGAGTAACACTTATCAAGCATCTACTAATGCTTAATAGGCCTGCAGCCATAGCCCTGTGGCATCCGATCCCGTCAGATCTCGGAAGCTAAGCAAGGTCGGGCCTGGTTAGTACTTGGATGGGAGACCGCCAGGGAACACCAGATACTGTAGGCTTGGGAGAAGGACCTGGCAACCCCCTCCCAAAAATCAATCTGCCATTGAAAACCTTATGAATAGCAGAGAAGCACTGACAATAGTGTTTTACCTGTTGTACACAGGGTCACTATGAGTCGGATACTGACTCAAAGGCACCTAACAACAACAACAACAATGCTTAATAAGTTCAGCATTGCACTAATTGATGTTGGGAAGAAGGGGTGGATTTTTTTTTCAGTACAAAGGGGCTGCACCCTGAGCCCCCTTTTTATTTTTTGTCTTGAGATAGGGTCTTGATACATTACTTGTGCTCTTCCTGCCTCTACATCCCGAGTCACTGAGATCACAGGCGTGCACCACCGTACTGGGCTTCTATTCTTCTATTCTTCTAAAACCTCATTTCCTTGGGCAAAATAGCATTACATCATATACTTGAACCAGTATTTACTTAAACAATACCCTGCTGACATGTAATTACTCCCAAGTTCTCACTATAATTAGCAATGTTGAGGAGAATATCCTTGTAGCTAAATCTTAGGGACCATCTTTAATTATTTCCTCAAGATCAGTTCCTACATGTGAAAGTGCTATGTCAGAGGTTAAGCATATTAGTCTTTTTGCTAGATGCTAACCAAGTGCAGCCCATAAGAGTTACATCTAGATAAACATACAATATACATTTCATGAGCAATAACCTGGCACATGACACTGTAGGGTATGAGTACCCTTGATGGAATGGGAGCGGTATAAATGGTACATGAACAAATTTCTGATCTTAACAGCTAGGCATTTATGCATATTAGAAAAACATGTAATTAGCATATCAAGCCCAGGATAGATCCAATATTATCACTTAGGATACAGCTAATTAGAAACAAAAGCAGGGGCACTTAAAGAAAACTATTTGTTTGTATGCTGGGCATGGTGGCACATGCCAGTAATCCCAGAACTTGGGAGGGTGAGGCAGGAGGATCAATGAGAGATGGAGACCAGTATGGTTTACAAGGCTCCAGTCTAGCCTGGGCTACACAGTGAAACCCTGTCTCAAAAAACCAGAAAAACAAAAACAAAAAAAACTACTTAGTAAGGAGTAGCACAGTTGTTTCTTAGGTCCAGTTTAAAAAAAAAAAAACCATGAGGGACCACAGAAGTGATTGGAGTTTGAAATATTTCTGGGATGTACAACAGATCCCCAGGAAGCCAGTGTAGTGGAGGAAGCTGAGCCAGGGGAAGTTGAGCACAGGAAAAGCTAGAGAATGTAATGGAAAGTAGAAAGTCTGGAGCTCTAATCTGGTTTTCCTCTGTTTCTTGATGGGGATGCTGGGAGAGTCGATCTTAACTTGTTTTCTCACCTGGAAGATAAGGATGCTGAGGATTCTTCTCTGGGAGGCTTATAAACACAGAACTGTAGCTTCGGAAGGGATCTCAAGAGATTTTTGCAGGGGCTGGAGGTGTAGCTCAGTGGTAGGGCACTTGCCTAGCATTCACGAGGCCCTGGGTTCAATCCCTAGCACTTCCAAAAAAAGAGATAATACAGTCCTTCCCTGAGTGAGTGGAGCTGAATTTCTCTCCAAAGCTGCTCCACCCTCAGACTCCCTCATATCACTGAAGGGTTCCCTGTGTGGACCAGGCATATACCTGGAAGTCATCCCTAATTCTTCCCTGGTTTCTCCTTCCACAGCCAGTCCTGCCCTCCCTCTTGCAAATCATAGCCTGTGTAAATTATTTCCTCCCTCCTCTTGCCTGGATTATTGTATTATCCTCAAATGGGACCCCTCCACTCAAAAGCCACAGTTATTTTTTAAATCTACTTTATTGAAGTATGATTTACACCCAATAAAATGTGGCAATTTCAAGTACATTGGTTAAACTAGCTTTGACAGATGTGTATCCCTGTGTAACCCCTGCCTCAACAAATGTATAGAACATTCCATCTCTCCTTCCTGACCCCTTGCAGTCAACTTCTCCCACTGATGGCCCCAGGTAATCACTGACTTGCTTTCTGTCACTACGGATTCATTTGCATTATCATTTCCTTTTTTTAGGGGGAGAGTGCAGGGAATAGAACCCAGGGCCTCGTGCGTGCTAAGCATTCACTTTACCTCTAGGCTACACCCTCTGCCTTAGTTTGCATTTTCTAGAATGCATTTGTAGAAATGGAATCATGGAGAATATATTCTCTTTGGCTTAGCATGTTTGTAAAATTCATCCATGTTGTGTGTGTATTCATAGTTTGTTCTTTATCATTACTGAGTAGTGCTCCATTGTGTAGACAGACATACCATAACTTGTTTCTCCAATATCCTGCTGTTTTGTCAGTTTTGGCCTTTAGGAATAAAGTTGCTATGAACATTTGTGTAGAAGTCTTGGTGTGGACATATGGTTTCATTTGTCTTGGATAAATATTCAACAATGGAACAAATGGGTTGCAAAGTAATGTTTAAAAAATGTAAATTAAGTTTCATCAGCTCCCTCTTGAACCACTCCAGTGGTTTCCTGTTGCATTTGGAATAAAATCTGAACTCTTCACATGGGTCTCCAAACCTGCACCTCGAATCTGATCTGGTTCCAGCCTATGCTTGAGCCACACTTCTCTCCTGCTTGATGTCTCGCAAGCACAGGAAGCTAGTTCTGACATCAGAGACTTTGACGCTTTGAGCCCTCTCTTTCTGGAATGTTCTTTGCAAATCTTGGCATGGCTGCTCATGTGGCATCTCTGTGAATCCTGGATGTTTTATGTAAAGTTTCCCTGACCTCCATTAGATCTATCTCCTTATCCTATTTTATTTTACTTACTTTTGTCTTCTGCCATTGCCATAAGCTCTGTACTTATTTATTTAATCATTTATTATGTCTCTCTCTCATCTGTTAAAGATTATAAGAACAGAGACTATGTCTCTCTTGCCTGCTGCTTGTTCACTAGGAGATGTTCAGTAAGTAGCATGTGACTGGGGCTAGGGATGTAGCTCAGAGGTAGAGCAGGTACTTAGCACGCACGAGGTTCAATGCCCAGGAACAAACAAATTCGTGGCAAGAAGGAAAGTCTGGGGACACACAGACACTAAGAGGTAAGCTGACCGGGCTGTGGAGTTATTGTGGGATCAGGACAAGAAGTCCAGTGTTCTTGCCCCCAGCCCAAGTCTCTCTTTCCTGTCACAGGTCATTCACAGAGCATTCCAGGATAGACAACAGAGTCCATGGGTCCTAGTCCTGACTGCTGGGATTACAGGCAAGTGCTACCACATGGGTTTGCAGTGCTCTTTTTAAGAGCAAAGGATGAGAAACAACCTAAATGCCTATCAATAGAGGATTGGCTAAATAAATTATATACAAGGGGAAACAATGTAGCCACAGAAAAGATCGAATATGAAACAGTCTCCAACATGTTTAAAAAATAAATAAAACTAAGCAGGGCATGTAACATGTATCATTTGTAGAAAGAAGGTGGGAAACAATATATTCAGTTATGAGACATGCTAGAAGATCTCTGGAAGAAAACCTAAGTGTGAAAATCACCAGGCAGCGGGTGGGGACAGGATGACTGGGGGTGAGGAGGAGGAAAAAGAGTCCACTCATATCTCCCCCCACCCCTTTTCTTTTCTCCTGATTTATTTGTTTTATTTTTATTTTTATTTTTGGTACTGAGGGTTGAACCCAGGGCCTCGTGCTTGCATGCTCTGCAAGTGCTGGATCACTGAGCTGCACCCTCAGCCCATTTTTTTACTTTTTGAGACAGGGTCGCTAAATTATGTGGACTGCCTCTGGTCTCAAACTTGTGATCCTCCTGCCTCTGCCTCCCAAGCTGCTGGGATCATAGGTGTGCGCCACCGCACCCGGCTTCTCCTGATTTTTTTTTGAGACAAGGTCTCATTATGTAGCCCAGGCTGGCCTGAAACTCAAGATCCTCCTGCCTCAGCCTCCTGAGTCCATGGATTACAGGTGTGCACCACTACACCTGGCTGCTAAATACCTTCGGAGTCTCTTGAATTTTGAACTCATTCCCCAAAATAAATTAATATTTTAAAAATAAAATGTCACCACAGGGCTGGGGGTGCAACTCCATGGTAAGAGTGCATGTCTGGCAAGTGTGAAGCCCTGGGTTCCACATCCAGCACGGGGAAAAAAAAAATGTGATTCAAATGAGACCTGGAAAATGTTTGTTGGAAAAGAGTTAACCCTGACCTCTTTTCTGGGGAATGGGAGGCTGTGGCAAGAGCATTCCAGAAGGAGGAACTGGTATTCAGAAAGGCCCCAGAGTGTGGGCAGCAAGATTCAAAGTTTATTTTAGGAAGGAGCCATGTGGCTCCAAGGTAGGTCCTTGCAAGGATTGCTGACCTCTGGAGAGAAACCCTTGGTGTCCAGCAATCCCAAAGCAGGCAAGAGTTTCAATCCAGCTCCACCTTGGGCAGGATACCTCACCCATCTGAGCCTCTGTTTTCTCAGTCATACAAGGGAGTGAGTGAGATTCCAGAGGTCTGTTACTTAGCAGCTGTGTGGTTTGCAGCAAGTGGCCTAACCACTCTGAACCTCATTTTGCTTTAATTGTAAAATCTGGATAATAAAGCACACACCCCTTCCATGGTTGTTATATGGATTCAAATAACAACAGCAAAAAATGCATGAAAAGAGGGTTGGAGGAGTAGCTGAGGAGTGGAGTATGAGGTCGTGGTTTCAATCTCTAGCAAAAGAGAGAGAGAAAGAGAGAGAGAGAGAGAGAGAGAGAGAGAGAGGAAAGAAAAAAGAATGGAAAGGACTAAGAAATCGTACCTATAATTATCATTAGAGGATCCAGGTGGGACTTCAAGGCTAGGAAAGAAAAGGTCAAGTTTGGGGATTTATCTAAACATCAAAGGGTTACAGAATCAAGGCTATTACATAAAATAATAACTTTTGAGAATATTCGTTGTTGAGCATACAGGAAGAATAATATTAAGTCTTTGACCCTTTTTATTTTCTTTTTTTCTTTTTTTTTTTTTTCTTTTGCATGCTCGGGATCAAATCCCTGGCCTTGCTCATGCTAGGCAGTTCTCTAGCATTGAGCTATCCCTCTAACCTAAGGCATTTTATGTTATTATCTCCCTTAATCCTTGCAAAAATCCACTGGTGGTTTTATGCCTATTTAACAGGCCAGGAAACTGAGGCTCATAAATAAGTCACCCGTCCACAGCTACATACCAGTAAAGTGGAAGAGTCTTTCGTGGAGCCCAGGACTAACCTCCACATGCTGCTTCACAGAGGGAGCCTGAGGAGCGTGAGTCCACACTGCCCAGCTGGTGTGGACACCTGCCTTGGAGAGGCCTTGGTCTGGATCAGTGTCCTGCTTAAAATCTCCATGACACCAGAATAACCTTAGTGACTTCCATGACCTCTGACCTCAGCAGAGGACACAGGGTCATGTGCCTCCTCCCCAGTTCTCTCTACTTCCTCCCTTCTCAGCTCCAGCCACAAGGAATGACTTCCCCTCCCCACTGCCAGGATTGGGGCTTGAACCCAGGGCCTTCTGCACATGAAGCACAAATTGTACCACTGAGCTACACCCCAGCCCAGAATAACATACGTCCTCCAAGAGCCTCTGTCTCTGGACTCCAGGCCCCTGCTACAATCCATCCTGCCCTCATCATTTCCTCTCCTCCTTCAGCTCACAGCTCATCTACCTCCTCCAGGAAGCCTTCCCTAACCACTACCCTCGTTTGGATAGTTGGTCCGGCAACTGCACACTAAAGCACTTGACTCTGCTGGATGAGCATTCACACAAAGCACTTTTCCTGTATTATCTCGTTTTGTTGTTAAGTGCCCGAAGTTGGGTACTCCGCATAGCGACCCTATGTACAACAGAATGAAACACACCTCGACACTGTGCCATGCCTGGTACTATGTCAGTGCTTCTCTGCTATTCATAAGGTTTTCAGTGGCTGATTGTTTTGGGAGTGGATTGCCACATCCTTCTCCCATTTTTGCAGTGCTGGGGATCAAACCAAGGGCCTCAGAGAGGCACTCTACCAACTGAGTTAAACCCCAGCTCATCTAACACCCAAAAAGTCTCCCGGCAGCAGGCCTTAGCCTTGGAGGCACATTGCAATCACCTGGGAAACTTTAAAATATCTTTTTTGCCCAGATCCAGTCCCCATTCTGATTTTAATTGGTCTGGAATGCAGTCAGGGCATTAGGATTCTTTTCTTTTTTTTTTTTTTTTTTCAGTACTGGAGATTGAACCCAGGGCCTCGCACTTGCATGCTTTGCAAGTGCTGGACCACTGAGCTACACATTCAGCGCCTCCCCCCCAACCCTTTTTTTTTTTTTTTTTACTTTTTGAGACAGGGTTTCGCTAAATTACACAGACTGCCTCTGGTCTCAAACTTGTGATCCTCCTGCCTCTGCCTCCCAAATCGCCGGGATTACAGGCGTGCTCCGCTGTGCTCAGCTGAGCATTAGTATTTTTTAAAGCACTTCAAGTAATTCTCCTGCACAGCCAGGGTTGAGGCCTACTAGCCTCTGAGATAGGTATGACCATGACTCTCCTTTTACAGCCACAGACACTGAGGCACAGAGAGGCTAAATGAGTGGCCTAAGGTCAAACAGCAAGTAAATAATGGGGCCAAGATTTGAACCCCAAAAGTCTGGCTTCAAAATGTCCCAGGGAAAGGAGAAAAAAAATCAATTATCTTCGGTTTATTTCCCTAGTGATAAAAAGAGTCAGGGAGCTCTGAGACAGCTCTGTTCTGAGACAGACACAGAGGGCCCCTTAGGCATGGGATATTTTTAACCTAGAAGCTGATGGTTCTTGCAAACATCCTGCAGTGACTTAAACACTGAGCAGATTGTTTGGGAGCCAGTGGGCCATTTCTCTGTTGAGACTGCCTTCATTGGACTTTTCCAACCCCAGGAACCAGTGAGGTGCAGGGAGGCTCAAGGGAGAGGGAGAGAGACAATGACCTGACACGGGTGGCTCCCGCACAGGCTAATGTTTCTAAGGATATTTCCATGCTGTGGAAGGGGAGAGGATATGCTTGGGATGGGCCCAGATTCCTCCTCCCTCCAAGACAAAGATTACCTCACCCCATCCAGCCCCTTCTCCCTGCTTCCTGCCTGGAAAATAGCTGGAGGACAAACAAACGTTGGATTTGGACTGCACAGCCAAGGCCTCCCTTAGGAGAAGGGTTGCGGTTCGCCCTCCCCCTCCTCCCCTTTGCCCATGTGAGCCACAAGGAAGCCACAGAACCTCCAAACACACACATCAAATATTCCCCACACGTGGCTTCTAGAGCAAAGACATCAGTACAGCCTTCAGGGTGCCAAATTGGGGGTACCCCTTAAAATGTAAAATAATCATGGCAATTCCACCTACAGAAATTTTCCCTAGAAGTGCCCCCATAGGCCAGGTGTGGTGGCTCACACCTATAATCCCAGCACTCAGGAGGCAGAGGCAGGATTGACACAAATTTGAGGCCAGTCTGGGCTACACAGCAAGATCCTGTCTCAAAAAAACAAAAAACAAAAAAAGAAGAGGAAGAAAAAGTGTCCCAACAAGAAGGCAAAGATGATGTCACTTGCCCCAAGAATGTTCATTGCTTATAAAGGGGGAAATATGGAAACAACGTAACCTAAATGTCCATCAATAGGGGATTGATTAACTTTGGCAAGATACTCCATACAGGAAGAAGGGAGAGCTGGGTGCTGATATGAAAAATACATCTGAGATATATTGTTTAGCAGAAATGAAATGGAAGTAGTAAAGGTATATGCCAGGCGTGGTGGCGCACGCCAGTAACTTCAGCACTTGGGAGGCTAAGGGATATGGATCATGAATTTGAGGAAGCCAGCCTGGGCTAACTAGCAAGATCTTGCCAAAAGAAAAAAACAAAACAAAACAAAACCAAAAACAAAACATGACAAAACAAATAAAACAAAACAAACAAACAACCCAAACCAAAACAAACAAATAAAAACCACCTCCCTATTGATGTTGTCATTGTTAGGTGCTGTGAAGTCGGTCTGATTCATAGCAACCCTCATAGGGCTTTCAATGGCTGATTGTTTCAGGAGTAGATTGCCACATCCTTCTCCTATTTTTGCAGTGCTGGGGATCAAACCCATCTCCCTACAGGTACGGTACAATACCATTTTTAAAAATTATGTTGACATAATTTCAGAAAAATAGTCTCACCTACCTGTGGTTATCTCCTAAAGTGGAGGTCAGACTAACAGTGGAGGTCTTTGACTACCACTATTTTACATATATATAACTTTTATATATAAATGCAGTAAATTCATAATCAGAAAAAAAACTTAGGAGGCCGGGAATGTATACAGCTCATTGGCACATTATATGCTAAACATGCATAAGGACCTGAATTCAATCCCTACCTCCAAAGAAAGAAAGAAGGAAAAGAGAGAGAAAGAAAGAAAGAAAGAAAGAAAGAAAGAAAGAAAGAAAAGAAAAGAAGGCTGTGAAACAGAAAACAATAATATATAAAAATCACATAGATCCAGTTTATAATAGTAAATTTTATATTACTTTTCTTTTTTTTATGGAGACCAGACTGGCCTCAAACTTTTTTTTTTTGGAAAATTTTAATGTATATCTTAATGTGATTCATTTTGACTTGCTTTTCATTGTGACATTTCCATATATGCATTTTGATAAACATTATTCATATTGTTGTTGTTGTTAGGTGCCGTCGAGTAGGTATCCGACTCATAGCGACCCTGTGTACAACAGGGGAAACACTATTGTCAGTGCTTCTCTGCTGTTCATAGGGTTTTCAATGGCAGATTGATTTTTGGGAGGGGGTTGCCAGGTCCTTCTCCCAGCCTACAGCTTCTGGTGTTCCCAGGCGGTCTCCCATCCAGGTACTAACCAGGCCCGACCCTGCTTAGCTTCTGAGATCTGATGGGATCGGATGCCACAGGGCTATAGCTGCAGGCCTATATATGCATTTTGATAAACATTATTCATATAGGTAACCCCTTACCCACTCCTATGCTCCCCCCCACCCTTCCCCTCTAAGTTTCCCATCTAAGTCTTTTCTATTTTTTACTTAGTAATATTTTTCTATACGTCCTTGGGTTCCAGTTCTGTTTAAGATAGAAACTTTTCCTGTAGTGGTCTTTGTTTTTATCTTGTTAGAACAATTACATGCATTTTCTAGTCCATTTACATTGACACCATTCTTATCTCCCGCCCTCCTTTTATTATGATCCGACCTTTGAATAGGATTTTTCCTTCTTGTAATTTTGAATCAGCTCCCTCATATGAGTGAGAACATGTGTTGTTTCTCTTTCTGAGCTCATGTTCGTTCACTCAAAATAATTTTCTCTAATTCCATCCATTTTGCTGCGAATGACCCTATTTCATTTTTCTTGATTGCTGAATAGTATTCCATTGTGTATATATACCATAGTTTTTTTATCCATTCTTCTGTTGAAGGGCACTTTGGTTGATTCCATATCTTTGCTATTGTGAAAAGTGCTGCATTGAACATGGAGATGCAGGT
>VMDO01000286.1:36770-181177 GCA_007922755.1 Pedetes capensis | reverse complement strand
TTTATTTTGAGACAGAGTCTCACTAAGTTTTGTAGGCTGCCTCTGGTCTTGAACTTGTAATCCTCCTGCCTCTGCCTCCAGAGTCGCTGGGATTACAGGCATGAGCCACTGCACCTGGCTAAGCTATGATTTCAAACTTGAATCTTTCAGGAAGTAACAGGGGGCAGAAGAACATGTTGAACAGTATGCAATCAGATGAAGCCAACATGTGAGACATTCTGTCTTGGATTCTTCAAAATATCAGTGCCATGGGATGGGGATGTAGCTCAGTGTTAGAGCACCTGCCTAGTGGTAGAGCACCTGCCTAGCATGTGCAAGATCTTGAGTTCAATACCAAGCACAGGCAGGGGTGGGGAAGGAATGGTTGCTGTGAGAATCAAATGAAATAAAAATGCAAATTAAGTCATGCAGTAAATGCTCAATAGTAGATGACATTTGGAATGTGGTTACTTTCCTCAGTGGCTTCATCATATCTCCTGGATGTTTATCTTCACAACACTGAAATAACCTGCAATTACTCAGATTATCAATTTTTTTACTGGTTTGTGGTTTATCTCCAGACTGTGAGCTCCTTGAAGCAGATGGTTGTTGTTAGGTGATGTGGAGTCAGATCCAACTCATGGAGACCCTATGTACAACAGAAAGAAACACTACCCAACACTGTGCTGTCCACACACAATCTTTTTACATTTGAGCCTCCTGATGCAGCCACTATGTTTCTTCTCATTTTGAGTGGTGCAACATCAGCAAAAGGAGATCCCAGGGGCTTTACTCTATTCTTATCATTAAGGTTGACTCTACTTTGAGGAGGCAACTCTTCCCCAGTTATTTCTTGAATGCCTTCCAGCCTGGGGAGCTCATTTTCCAGCAGTGTATTTGACAGAGCTTCTCTGCTATTCATAGGGTTTTCAATGGTGAATTGTTTGGGGAGTGAGCTGCCAGGTCCTTCTCCATAGTCTGTCTTAGTCTGGAAGCTCAGCTGAAACCTGTCCATCAAGTGTGGCCCTGCTGGTAGCTGAAACACTGGCAGCATAGTTTTCAGCATCACAGGAACACGCAAGCCCCCACAGCACGACAAGCTGCTAGTAGCCACAAATTTACTTTCTGTCTCCATGGATTTGCCTACTCTGGATATTACATGTATATGGAATCCTACACTATATGATCTTTCATGTCTGGTTTACTTCACTTTACATAATGTTTTCATGGTCTATCCATGTTGTACCCATGTATCAGTACTTTCTTCTTTTTACGAAGTACACCCAGACCACAATTTCTTTCTCCATTCCTTCACTGAGGGACATTTGGGTTGATTCCATTTGGTGAATTGTTTTGGGAGTGAGCTGCCAGGTCCTTCTCCCTAGTCTGTCTTAACCTGAAAGCTCAGCTGAAACCTGTCTGCCATGGCTGGACCTGCCCTGCTGGTATCTGAAATATTGGTAGCATAGCTTTCAACATCATAGCAACATGCAAGCCCCCACAGCACAAACTGACAACAATACGGGTTTGGAGCAGGGAGTGGATCTAAATTTACTGCTGGGGCTGTTTATCCCAGTGCCTTTGAACCTGTAGGTGCTGTTGCCACCATGGTTGCTCTTGGTGACCACATCCTTTTGCTACAGGCCAGAGGAGTGTTTGAGGAATGGTTGTCTGAACAGGTCCAGCTAGACCTTCTATACCCAGGGTTATGAATGCTGAGGAACTCTGTCCAAAGACAGCTGAGAATTCATTGACAGGACAAGACTAGAGGTTAGAACTGTGGAAACAAGCACAATGTTGGGGGTAAGAAGACTTGGCTTCATACCGAGTTTTGATAAGGACTCCACAATGGGACCTGAGCAAATCGTCTGTGCTTGTTTTGGAAGGAATTTGGATGAGATGGTTTAGAGTTCTCTTCCGCTTCTGGAAATCTGCAACCCCTTGGTGGGTCTGTCCAGTCCAGAGAATCAGTGGCAATGGAGTAGGTCGTGTGAGCGTTTTGGGAGGGAATTGCCAGCTCCTTCCCCATACTCTACCTTAGTCTGCAAGCTCACCTGAAACCCACCCCACAGGTAGGGGGAGCCTGCTTTAAATAATAGTAACAGAATCACATATTAACATTACTGAAATCAACAATAAGCCAAGGAATCCAAAGTTACTAACTTTAAAACCACTAAATCATCAGTCTCCGTAGAGACTGTCAAAAATTGCCAATGCCAACTATATTTCAAGTTGTCATGGCGGGGTATTGGGAAAAGTTTTCAATTAGCAATAATCGCGCCTCGGATAAACCTCATTGGCTACGATACTGCCACTGCGCAAAGCTGAGGTTTGGGTGTCCCCACCACGCTCTCCCAGGAATGACAACCCCCTTACAAGGAGGGTGACTACTCGCGCAGTCATGAATATGACACATTGTCATTTGAAAAGCCACATTTAAGCTACTTCCATGGAAAATTTCTTGCCAATGAATTATTTCGTGTCTACACACACAGATTTTTTAAACAGCAGGACATTCGCTCGGGATGCTGGGACTCTTATGCAAATCAACCTGACATCATAGACATGACTAGATTGAGACTTTCAGAATACAGTGGCTGGAAAGCTAGGGTGAGCTGAAGGAGCAAATTGAGTACATGACTGGCTGGGTGCAGGAGTGCAGGAAGAATCGCCGGTAAAACATGAGAAAGCAATTTCCAAAACATAAGTAAAGCCGGCAACGTCAAGGTAGCAAGAAAAAAATTGAGAAAATGCAGTTTGAGCAATGGAAAATAAATGAACCGAGTAACAGCAACCCACGTGATAACAACGTAAAAGTACTATCACATGCAACCGCCCTAGCAAATGGAAACCGGTTCTCGTTAAAACACACACTCAGAAACTCAAACACAAAAGAAAAGCCACAAAGGCAAAAACTCTCCTATGTCTTTCTATTTCTGAACTGAAGCAAATTCAGTCTCCGTAGAGACTGTCAAAAATTGCCAATGCCGACTATATTGCAAGTCGTCACGGCGGGGTATTGGGAAAAGTTTTCAATTAGCAATAATCGCGCCTCGGATAAACCTCATTGGCTACGATACTGCCACTGCGCAAAGCTACCCATACACGGCTGTGGTCATCGTCCCCAATAGGTGAGGTTCCCATTACAGAAAGGCGAGTTTGAGTCTAATGGAAAAACCTTCGATTATTGTTTGCTCGAAAATTATTCAATCAAACGTGATGCTACGGTGATCTCTTAGAACTACAAAGACAGTTTGGATGTGATTTCATTTAAATAGTTTTTTTTTTTTTGGCGGAGAATGAAGCAAAGCACTATGGGAGGAAACATGCTAATAGGCTTAGTTCAGGGAAAGCAGAGGGAGATTTGAGGGCAATAGCCAGGGTGTTCACTTTGGCTCCCGTTTTGACGTGTAACTACCTTCTTCAAAAATGCTTTATTTTATTGTTTTTATGGTGTTAGGCACAATAACATATGTGTAAAGTATATGTAACATAAAATTTACCATTTAAACCATGTTTAAGGATAAATTCAGTGGCACTGAATATATTCACATTGTTGTGCAATCCTCACCACCATTCATCTCCAGAATCTTTTTATCTTCCCAAATGGAAACTCTGTACCCATTAAACTCTAATTCTCTATTCTCTGCCCTCCCCCTCCCCCGCCCCCCGCCCTTGGCTACCACTATCCTTCTTCCTGTCTGTATGAATTTGACCGCTCTAGATACCTTATTCCTGCAGCCGTACCACTGTGGCATCTGATCCCATTAGATCTCAGAAGTTAGGTAGGGTAAAGCCTGGTTAGTGCTTGGATGGGAGACAACCTGGGAACACCAGATGCTGTAGGCTTGGGAGAAGGACCCACCAACCCACTCTCAAAAAACAATCAGCTATTGAAAACCCTATGAATAGCAGAGAAGCACTGACAATAGTGTTTCACCTGTTGTACATAGAGTTGCTAAGAGTTGGATACCGACATGATGGCACTTACCACCACCACCACCAACAACAGATACCTTATGTAAATGAAATCATACAATATTTATTCTTCGAGGTCTGACTGATTTCATCACCATATTTTTATGACTCATCCTTGTTGTAGCAAATGTATATTTTATGTTTTATGGTCAAATAACAAACCATTGAATGGAATTTTGCTTATCCATTTTTTTTTTCCTTTCAGTACTTGGGGGTTGAATCCAGGACCTTCCACATACTTTGTAAGTGCTTTACCACTGGGATGTACCCCCAGCTCCTTTTGTTATTTTTACTTTGAGTCAAGGTTTCACTAAATTGTGCTGGGTACCTCTGGCCTTAAGATCCTCCTGTCTCTGCCTCCGGGGTTGCTGGGCTTATAAGCATGTGCTACAGAATCCAGCATAGCCATTCATTCTTGTTGTATGCTCGGGTTGTTTTCACCTTTTGATTATTTTGCTGCTATTGTATCAGTGTGGGTTCCTGTTTTCAGTTCTTTGGGGTACATACCTAGAAGTGGAATTGCTAGATCATATGGGCATTCTCTTTAATACAAAGGAGTTCTCTGGAGCTATGTTTTATATTTGGCCTTACTTATCCATATGAACTGTAAAAACAAAATTTTCAGGTATTTGTGAAGGTAATTTTCACAACCCACTGCAAGATATTTTAGCCACAGCAGGGAATTTGATTCCGTTGCTGTGAATGAAGATGAGTCGAATCTAGATCCATTACTAAAAGCTTCTACTTAAGAGAGGATGAATTCCTAAGTTAGCGCTGTTTGAACGGGCTGCTTTACACTCAAGACATTGGTACCTAGGCTTTAACCACTTCTCTGAAAAAGAAGACTTTGGATCATTGGCTCAGATGAGCGACTCACTGGGAAACCGATTCCAAACCCTTGACCAAGAAAGGCCGACAGGGGGCGCTGCCGGAAGATCTGGGTAGCTCCAAGGTGCGACTCGCGGGATTCTGGGACTTGTAGTTTTTCCTGCATCATTTCGGCTTCATGAACTACACTTCCCAAAATGCACATGTAGCCAAACAGTCGCCCTGTCGGGTGTGAGGTGTCCTCTCAGCTGTGAAAGGTAAGTGTGTCCTAGGCGGGCTGCAGGTTTCTAGAAGCTGTGCATTTCTTGTAAGTGATTCTATTTCACATCTTTGCCCTTGGAGAGACCTGGACAGCAGCTGTTCCCATGGAATGTGTTTTCAGCGGAGTCTCTCTGGCTCCTTGATCTCAGGAAACCCGAGTATGTATCTGTTTAGCTGTTCAAGTTTTGCTGTGGCATGTCAAGGAAAAAGCAGGGTCCTGAACTCATGTCTAGAAAGCCATGCATAAAGTAATGTTTGCATATGGGGTGGGTGTCAGTGGAGAATATCTGCATTATATCAAGGACTATGTCAAAGACTTGTTTTTATAACTAGAAAAACTGGCAGGGATCTTGTGTTCAAGTAGCAGAATTTGTAATGGAAAGTAGAAAGGAGAGGGTCGCCGTGGCGCACGCCTGTAATCCCAGCGGTTTGGGAGGCGGAGGCAGGAGGATCGCAAGTTCGAGACCAGAGGCAGGCTGTGTCATTTAGCAAGACCCTCTCTCAAAAAGTAAAAAAATGGGCTGGGGGTGCAGCTCAGTGGTCCAGCACTTGCAGAGCATGCAAGCGGGAGGCCCTGGGTTCAACCCCCAGAATTAAAAAAAAAAAAAAAAAAGTAGAAAGGGGAAAATAAAAAGAATAAAAGGTGTGTCTGTGTGTTTGACTATATAAATACAATCAAAAGCCTCGAAGTTCTGAACAACACTATGAAAACTTGACATATTGGCCTGAGGGTGTAACTCAGTGATAAGAGTGCTAGCATGCTCAAGCCTCTGGATTCATTTCCCCAGCACCAGAACTCAAATATCTTAAGGAGAAATAAGATAATTCGATTTACATAATAGAAAGTAGGCTTATGGAACACATAGTCTCCTGAGAGGTAATGTTAACAAAAATATAGATAATTTTAATGCATAGGGACATCTTTATATGCAATTATAGGTGAAAAATAATGAATTGGAGGGCCGGAGTGCAGCTCAGTGGTAGAGAGCTTGCATGCACAAGTACTGGGGGTTGATCCCCAGTACTACCAAAAAATACGTATAACTGTGTGTGTATTTATTGTGTGTGTGTGTGTGTAATTGTGTATTGTGTGTGTGTGTAATTAACTTTTTTTTCTTTTAGTGAAATGTTGAGAATAAAATCTAGGGCCTTACACTAGGCAAGAGCTCTACCACTGAACTACATCCCTAGCCCTTTCCACTAACCTTTTGAAGTTCATAAATTCAGTTCTGACCAGCCTGGTATTGCTGGAAGAGACAGAACATGCCTTATGTTACGTTAGAATCCTGCTGTATTGATTTGTTCACTCTCTTCCACCTCCTTTTTTTTTTTTTTTTTTCAGTACTTGGGAGTTGAACCCAGGGTCTCATACATACTTTCCAAGTGCTCTACCACTGGGTTGCACCCTCAGCCCATTATTTTATTTATGTACTAATTTTTATCTTTGAGATAAAGTCTTTCTAAGTTATACAGGCTACCTCTGGCTTTAAACCTGTGATCATCCTGCCTCCTGAGTTGCTGGGATTACAGGTGTGTGCCACTGTGCCAAGCTCTCCCCCTACCTTTTAAAAAATAAACTAATACATAAATGGAGACAGAAAGCCTTGGCAGATTTGCCAGCCATTTGAAGCTAATTTCCATTTGAGGAGTATAGCAAAGTACAACTCTGGCATGGAATCTGCCAGTGGGTGTTTGGTCTGTACAAATAGCATTCTTAGATTACATAAACACCTGTGCTTCTCTCTAGTATACTTTCCTTATACTTAAATACCTTTATCTTTCATAAAACAGCATTGAATGCCTTCCTTTTTTAAGGGAAGAAAGATTTATTTTGGCTTACAGATCAGAAGGTTTAAGACCATAGAAGCGAGGAAGGCATGGTGGCAGAGCACTTCTTCACATCATGGCAGATCAGGAAGGAGAACCACTGCATACTAATGAATTTTTACTCCCTAGCTATATCTCAATATCATCAATATATTTCCAATATTTTTTATAAACCAATATATACAGCTTTCCTTGGATGGAGAAAGCCTTGGCAGTCTGGCTACACATTTGATAGCTGCATCAGAATACAACTCCTCATAATAATTCAGGGTGCAAATTTGCTGATTATTAGGTACTTTTTTGGGTTGGTAGCTTCTCTATATAAGTTAAGACAAATCCAACAGAGAAGTTGGTCTTGAAATCTCATCAGGAGGGGCTGGAGGTATAGCTGGTGGTAGAGCACCTGCTTAGCATGCACAAGGCACTGGGGTCGGGATGTGTCTCGTCAGTAATCTGCTCCCAAATGCAATTAAAGGTGGGCTGTTTAGGGACAATAAGGATGCTACCCAAGTTTTTCTTTATTTGTGGAATCTTTTTTGTTTGGTTGATTTTGTGTTTGTTTTTGAGACAGGTTGTTGCTGGGTAGCCCAGTCTGGCCTCGACCTGACAATCCTCCTGGCTCAGCCTTCTGAGTTCTAGGATTATAGGCATGGGCCTATGGATTTTTGATAGAGACTTCCGTGTCTCTTTCTAACCTGGGTACTTCCTCTTCCTACTTGTCTTGGCCTCAGTTATCTCTGGACATTTTGTGTAAGTAGAATCATACGATACTTGTTTTTTTGTAACTGACTTTTTTATTTTTCAGTACTTGGGTATTTGACATAGGGCCTCATGCATGCTAGGCAAACAGTCTACCACTGAGCTGCACCCCCAGCCCCTTTTATTTTTTGTTTTGAAATAGGGTCTAAGTTTCACAGGCTGCCTCTGTGCTCGAACTTTTGATCTTCCTGCTTCCATTACTGGCATTAGAAACCCAGATGTAACTGACTTCTTACACTTAGCATCACGTTTCAACGTCCATGCATGTTGTCACATGTATCAGAACATCATTCATTTTTATAGCTCAATGATAATCTATTGCATGGAGAGACCACATTTTGTTTATCCATTCATTAGTTGGCTCTTATGTTGGTAGGTGCTGTCAAGTCGGGTCTGACTCATAGTGACTCTATGTAGGGTTTTGAACGGCTGATTGTTTTGGGATTGCTTTGAGAGTGGATTGCCACGTTCTCCCATCTTTTGCAGTGCTGGGGATCAAACTCAGGGCCTCAGAGAGCACAGAGAAGCACTCTACCAACTGAGATAAACCCCAGTCCTCATCAATTGGTAGTTACCTTTATTTGCAAAATCCAGCTTCTCACATGAGGTTTCTTTTTCTCTAGAATGAGGATGAGTTGTGGGTTGACTTTCAGGTCAACAAAAAGCCATTGGATCAAGAACCTCAGCCGGCCGCACTGTCACGGATCCCTTGGATTATTTGTGCCACCAAGTCCTCCTTTGGACACTGAGAAGGTCAAAGAATTTCAGCGCTTCATCACCCTTTCCAAGAAACTCCTAGTGATGACTGGGGCAGGAATCTCCACCGAGTCAGGAATCCCAGATTACAGGTCAGAAAAGGTGGGACTCTATGCCCGCACTGACCGGAGGCCCATCCAGCATGGTGATTTTGTGCGGAGTGCTCCCATCCGCCAGCGGTACTGGGCGAGAAACTTTGTGGGCTGGCCTCAGTTCTCCTCCCACCAGCCAAATCCTGCACACTGGGCTTTGAGCAACTGGGAGAAACTTGGAAAGCTGCATTGGTTGGTGACACAAAATGTGGATGCTTTGCACACCAAGGCAGGGAGTCAGCGTCTAACAGAGCTCCACGGATGCATGCACAGGTGGGTGCTGGAAGTTCAGATGGGCTGAACATAAAAGTGTGTGTGGTTCTGTCAGAGCAGGGACCTTACCGAGCTGGATCACCATTGTCTTAGTTAGAAAGGGATTTGGGAGGTTGTTGTTTATTTTGAAGGGTTGATCCCCATAAACTCAGTGAGGGATTGGGAACACCAAACAGTGAAGGAGGAAAGCAAGAAGCAGTGCATTCAAGTCTGGAGAGGTAGCTTAGTGGTAGAGCGCTAGTGTGTAAGAAGCTATGGGTTTGATTTCCCCAGCATCATAAAATAAAATATTAAAAAAGGTGAGAAATACTGCCTTAGGCAGATAAGTTTCAATCCTGCCAGGGACCCTCCGTCTAGAACATTCTTCAGAGCTCTTGCGCACATCTAATCTGCACATGATTCTTACCCACATCTGATTTTGTAGCCCTCTAGGAGTCTTGAAGGGCTGGGATTTAGCTCAGTTGGTAGAGCGCTGCTCTGCAGTCTCTGAGGTCCCAAGTTCAATTTCCAGCACCACAAAAATGGGAGAAGGATGTGGCAACCCACTCCTGCAGCAATCCTGAAACAATCAGCCATTGAAAACCCTATAAGGGTCGCTATGAGTCAGACACAACTCAACAGCACCTAACAACAACAAGGAGTCTTGAAAGGATGCGGATTAGAACCAAGAACATACAGTATCTAAACCGAAAGTGGAAAAAGCTGGGATGTGTGCACACCATTTCTCATCCCTCACTGGTCCAGGGTCATTCTTGGAGAATTAATTTCCTAACACTTTGACTCTGTTCCTCCTAAGAAGACGTCCATGGCCAAAGATTACCCTATGCAAGAGATGAAGGGGGTCTTTAGCTCCGTGGTAGAGCACATGCTTGGCATGCACAAGGCCCTGGTTTCTATCCTCAGCACAAAAAAAAAAAAAAAAAAAAAAAAGGAGAGAGAGAGAGAGAGAGAGAGAGAGAGAGAGAGAGAGAGAGAGAGACAAGAAGTTGCTTATTAGGAAACTGTGCAGTGGCCTCCAGGGTGTCTGGGGGAACATATGTGCAGAGTACCAACAACGTATGCTACACACTGCTGAATCTCTGGTGCTTGGACACATCAGAACACAGTACAGCCTGGCATATAGTTAGACCTTAGTCGTTACAGATGAACAATTACATGGGCATGATATCATGCCTGCGGTGCTGACAATAGCTTATAGCTAATTGGAGACCATCTCTTTATCTTTAACCACTAGAGGTCTTCCTCTAGGGACTGAAGTCAGCTAATCAGGAAATACTTCCTGAGTGCCTGTGAGGTATGGTGTGTATTGGTATGCCACTTAGATGTGTGGAGAGATCAAAACCTAAGTATAAAACAGTCTACATGGTTGGTTTTTTTTTTTTTTTTTTTGCGGTACTGGGGGTTGAACCCAGGGCCTTGCGCCTGCATGCTTTGCAAGTGCTGGACCACTGAACTGTGCCCCCAGCCCATTTCTTTTTACTTTTTGAGACAGGGTCTCGCTAAATTACGTAGACTACTTCTGGTCTTGAACTTGCAATCCTCCCACCTCCTCCTCCCAAGCCGCTGGGATTATAGGCGTGCGCCACTGTGGCTGGCTATGGTTTTTTTGTTTGTTTGTTTTTTGTTTTTTTGAGACAGGGTCTCACTATGTAGCCCAACATGGCCTCAAATTTGAGATCTTCCTGCCTCAGCTTCTGAAGTGCTAGGATTTCAGGTGTGGTCTTCTTTCTTTCTTTCTTTTTTTTTTTTTTTGGGTACTGGGGATTGACCCCAGGGCCTCGCGCCTGCATGCTTTGCAAGCGCTGGACCACTGAGCTGCGCCCCTAGCCCTTTTTTAAAATTTATTTATTTTTTACTTTTTGAGGCAGGGTCTCACTAAGTTACGCAGACTACCTCTGGTCTCGAACTTGCAATCCTCCTGCCTCCATCTCCCTAGCCGCTGGGATTACAGGCGTGTGCCACCACGCTTGGCACGAAAATAAGGATTTCTAAGTGAAAGGAATTTGTAGAACCCAGGGGAGTCTGGCCTGACCTCTGTGGAGGGTTTGGGATGGGACCAGTGTGAAATCAGATTGTCTGGAAAGGCTAGCTCCAAATCAGGGTTGCATTTGAAAATCAAGCAGTTCAGTATCGACCTGTTGTGAGACCCCAAAAGGGACTATTAGTGGTTTCTGAGCAAGAAAGCAACATGATAAAAATAGCATCTGAGGAAGGCTAGGGAGGATTAAAAAGAGCAGGTGAGGGAGGTGAGCCTGAGGACCCAGACTAAGGTGGTATTGGGGGAATTGAGTTAATGATGCCTATGGGTTCAGAAGAAAAAAAAATTGTTCATAATGAAAATTTTAAACATTCAAGAAAGATGAGGGTTAAATTGGATTTGAGATACAGTTGGCCCTCTGTATCTCCATGTTCCACACACCTGTAGGTTCTGGGTGTCCTTGAATTCCACATCTCTGAACTTGATCAACAGATTAAAAACATTTCATAAAATGGGCATGGTGGCACACACCTGTAATCCCAGCACTCAGGAGGCTGAGACAAGAGAATCATGAATTTGAGGCCAGCCTGAGCTACACAGTGAGACCCTGCCTCAAAAAGAAATTGTTTTTAAGAAAAAAAAGTTGAATGTGTATAGCCTCCCCCCCCCCCTTGTCATTATCCCCTAAAGAATGTGGCATAACTATTTATATAGCATTTATATTGTATTAGGTATTATAAGTAATTGAGGGTCAGGCATGGTGATGCATGCTTATAACCCTACCACCTGGGAGACTGAAATAGGACTGTGAGTTCAAGGCTACCCTGGGCTACATTAGCCAGTTTGAGACCAGCCTGGACTACATGATGAAACCCTATGTCAAAAAAGAAGAAAAATTCAAACATTCACTAAAGTCAAGAGATTTTAAGTAAAATTAATTCCCATATACCATCACCCAGATTCAAAAATTTTATTAAAGCCAGGTGCAGTGGTGTCTGCTTGTAATCCCAGCAACTCAGGAGGCTGAGGCAGGAGGATAGCAAGTTTGAGGCCAGAGGCAGCCTGCCTTAGTGAGACTCCATCCCCAAATAAAAAGTAAAAATGGTTTAGGGGTGCAGCTCACAGGTAAGGCCCTTGCAAAGCATGCATAAGGCCCTGAGTTCAACTCCCCAGTACTAGGGGGAAAAAAAGGTTTTATCAAGAGTTTATCATGTCTACTTATCCCCTCTTTCTGTGTCTCTTCTAAATATCTTAAGACAAATCTAAACTTCTTGTCATTTCATACGGGTCTTTTTTTTTTTTTTTTCAGTGCTAGAGCATTGAATCCAGGACCTTACACATGCTAGGCAAGTGCTCTACCACTAAGCTGAACCCCCAGCACCTTTTTAAAATTTTGAGATGAGGTCTTGCTATGTTGCACAGACTGCCTCTGGCCTCAAATGTGTGATCCTCTTGCCTCAGCCTCCTGAGCGCTAGGATTACAGGCATGCACCACACCTGGAAATTTTTTTTTTTTTTACAGTGGTGAGGATCAAACCTAAGGCCTTGCATATGCTACACCAACAATCCTCTGGGCAACATCCCCAGTCCTCACTCCATGGTCCTTGTAAGGGAAGAAAATCAACATAATCTGATGGCTGACTAGATTAAAAGGAGAGAAATGAGGAATAGATTTTCCCCCAAAAGTTCTGGTCCTGGAGAAGTGATGTTGAGGGAGAAGTTGGGGAAGCCAGAGGTTAAGCTTGACAGTCCAGAATACTTACAGGGGCTGGAGATATAGCTCAATGTTAGAGTAGTTTCCTAGCCTGTCTAAGGTCTTGGATTCATTCCTGGACACCACACACCAAAAACAAACAAACAAAAAATCATAATCTGGAGATTGGACTGAGGTTTGGAAGGGCAACAGTAGAACCATAGAAGAGGAAACCAGTATTCAGGGGCAGCGAGGTAATGAAAACAAGAGCTTCTCAAGGTGGGAAACAGAAAGAAAACAAGGTGGAAGATAAAGGAATATCCAGAGGAAGAACCAACTAAACCCCACTTTTTCTTTCCACATGTATTGAGTGTCCAATAAGTAAACTAGATGCAGGCACTATTTTAGGTGGTAGACACAGAGGAGGGGTCAAAAGACACGAAGTGCTTGCCTCATGGAGTTCATGTTCTGGTGATCGGAGGTGGAGAGACCCATAAGGCACTGTGTCATGGAAAAGGGGGGGAAAGTGGCTTTGTTTTTGAGGATTTGTGTGTGCACGTGCATGCACACACTGCAGATGGAACCTAGGGCCTCATGAGTACTAAGCATTTGCCGTGCCACCGAGCAACACGCCAGGTGCAGAGAAGTGTCTCACAGAGAGGAAAGTGATGGCAAAAACTACAGCAGATGAACGGAGCAAAGAATGGAGTGGAAAACAATGGTTTTGGCACTAAGGAAATTATGGAAATTATTAAAGCATTTGCTGTTGTGTTAAGGATAAATGTGAGCTAGTAGAAAGCTAAGCAGGGAGTAAGGAAACTTATACATTCCTTGTTCTAGAAGGCTGGTGGTAGAAAGGTGGAGAGAAGCAGATCATTAAAAAGGATGCCTTATATGGGGGGAGCCTGCAACAGTTCCACTGTGGCATCTGATCCTGTCAGATCTCAGAAGCTAAGCAGCGTCAGGCCTGGTTAGTACTTGGATGGGAGACTGGCTGGGAACACCAGCCGCCGTAGGCTTGGGAGAAGGACCCGGCAACCCACTCCCAAAAAACAATCAGCCATTGAAAACCCTATGAACAGCAGAGAAGCACTGACAGTGTTTTGCCTGTTGTACATAGGGCCACTATGAGTTGGATACCAACTCCAAGGCACCTAATAACAACAACAGATGGGGGAAAACAGTGTTAGGAAAAGAGAGATGGAGGTGTTGAAGGTAGCTGGGAACGAAGTATCTCTGCTGTGCTAGGATGCAGCTTTGTGCCTCCCAAGGACACAATGTTCAGCGGGTCTCATCTTTGGCTCTAGGGTCCTCTGCCTGGACTGTGGTGAGCAGACTCCCCGGGGGGTGCTGCAGGAACGCTTCCAAGTTCTCAACCCCACGTGGGCTGCCGAATCCCAGGGTGTAGCCCCTGATGGCGACGTGTTTCTCTCAGAGGAGCAGGTACAGAGCTTTCAGGTCCCATCCTGTGTTCAATGCGGAGGCCCTCTGAAACCAGATGTCGTCTTCTTTGGGGACACAGTCAGCCCTGACAAGGTTGATTTTGTGCATAGGCGTGTGAAAGAAGCCGACTCCCTGCTGGTGGTGGGGTCGTCCTTGCAGGTATCTCTCCTGGTCAGGGTGGCAACTGGCCCTTTTGCAGGGCAGGGGGCCCTAGAGGCTCCCTGCTACTTGGGCTGTCCTCTCCAGGATCTAGAGTACCCTGATACTGTCTTCTGCCTGGGCAGGTGTACTCTGGTTACAGGTTTATCCTCACCGCCCGGGAGAAGAAGCTGCCGATTGCCATACTGAACATTGGGCCCACCCGGTCAGACGACTTGGCATGTCTGAAACTGAATTCTCGTTGTGGAGAGTTGCTGCCGTTAATAGACCCATGCTGACCAAAGTCTGATGTTCCTGAGCCATAAACGGAGTCTTTCCCTTGAATCCTGCTGCTAAAGGTAAAGGCCTTCTCAGATCACAGACTCCGGTTCCCATTGGACTGAGAGTGTAGGATGCACTGACCAGACACAGACAGTCCTAGGCTAGTTCCACAGTGTTTCAAAGACTATGATTTTCTTTTTGTTTTTTCTCCCTTTATTGGTAAATGTTGGTGGGGTACAGAGTAATACAACATTGGCTGAAAGGCTATGATTTTCTAATTCTAGACACATGGCTATTTAAGACTCTAAATATTCCAACATCTGCCATTGGTTTTCCCCCTTTTTTTCCTCCCAGTATTGGGGGTATTGAACCCAGGGCCCTGTGCATGGTGGTCAGGTGCTCCATCACTGAGCTATAGCCCCAGCCAGATAAAAAACTTTTTATCTGATGTGCAGTTAATATTCAAATTTCTCTAGTAGTCCCAAAACTTTCCTTTGTAGGTTTGTTTGTAATTCAGGGTCTAATTGAGGTTCAGATATTATATTTAGTTCTCATGTCTTTAATTGTCTTTAATCCTCAAGACTATCATTCAAGACGTTTTTGAAGAGTACAGGCAAACTGTTCTGCAGAATGTGTATTTGTCTGACTTTCCCCCCACTATTAGATTCTGGATAAACATTCTTAGTGGACATGCAATATAGGAGGGCTAGGGGTGTAGCTCCATGGTACAGCATGTGTGTAGCATGTTCCAGGCCTTAGGTTCAATTCCAAGCAGTGGAGGGAAAAAAGAAAGAAATACCACATAGGTATAAAATAAGTTATAGAATCAAGAAATTTTAAAAGAACTGGGGGAAAATAGGAGGAAAATAGTTCTACTACTCAATGATAGCAAATTTCAAGTATTTACAAAAGCAGAAAATAGTGAAGTCACCAGACTTCAGTAGTGAAGTCACCAGACTTCAGTAGCAATCAACATATGGCTTTTTTTTGTGTGTGTGTGGTGCTAGGGTTCAGACCTTACATATGCCAAAAGCAAGTGCTCTACTACTGAACTACACTGCCAGCAGTACATAGCCAATCTTGTTTCATCTGTCTTCCACTTACTTTTCATACCCTCTCTGCCATTAGATTATTTTTTATGTTTTCACACCCTCCCCCTACCATTTGATTACTCTGAAGCAAATATCACATACTATTTTCATTTGTAAATATTTATCACTAAATCTTTTTAAATAATTACAGTATATAATAACACCTGAAAATTAATAATAATTCCTTTGAATAGTCCATCTATTATCAGATTTTCCTGGATTCTTTTAAAAGAGTTAGTTTGTTTGAATCAAACAAGATCCAGAAAAAGCATTTGGTAAATAATGCATTATTTTTATTATTTCATTTTTTGAGACAGGGTCTCACTATGTTTTGGAAGTGGACTGCCACACCTTTTTCCCGCTTTTGTGGTGCTGGGGATCAATCCTATGAGGGTCAGTATGAGTCAGACATGACTCCATGGCACCAAACAACAACTATGTAGCCCAGGCTGGTCTTGAATGAACTTGGGATCCTCTTGCCACGGCCTCCCAAGCGCTGGGATTACAGGTGCACCACTGTGATAAGCAAATAATGTATTTTATTATTCTGTGTGCGTGTGTGTGTGTGTCAGGGGGTACTTAGGGGTTGAACTCGGCCTCACACATTCTTTGCAAGCACTCTACAACTGGGCTGCACCCTCAACCCATTTTTTAAATTTTTTATTTTGAGTCAGGGTCTCACTAAGTTACTCAGGCTGCTTCTGGCCTTGAACTTATGATCCTCCTGCCACTGCCTCCCTTGTTGCTGGGATTACACATGTATGTCATTGCACCTGGCTAAATAATGTATTTTAAATCTATTTTAGCCTATAAGTACAACTACATTTTTTAAAAAAGAGAGTTTCAGGTTTGGTTTTTCTGCTTTGTTTTCAGCACTGGGGAGTTGAACCCAGGGCCTCACCCATGCTAGGCAAGTGGTGTACTACTGAGTTCCACTCGTAGCTCCTTTATTATTTTGAGACATAGTCTCACTCAGTTGCAAAGGCTGCCTCTGGCCTTGAATTTGAAATCCTCCTACCTCAGCTTCCCAAGTCACTAGAATTACAGCTCTGTGCTATAGCACCTGGCTTGCTTGCTTGCTTGCTTTTTTTTTTTTTCTTTCTTTTTGTGGTACTGGAGATTGGACCCAGGGCCTTGCGCTTGCATGCTCTGCAAGTGTTGAACCACTGAGCTGTACTCCAGCCCATTTTTTACTTTTTGAGAAAGGGTCTCGCTAAATTACACAGACTGCCTCTGGTCTTGAGCTTGTGATCTTCCTGCCTCCGCCTCCCGAGCTGCTAGGATTACAGGTGTGTGCTCCTGCGCTGGCGCTTTCTTTCTTTTTTGTCAAGATCTTGCTATGTAACTTGGGCTGGCTTCAAACTCTGGATCCTCCTGCCTCAACCTCCCAAGTGCTGGGATTACAGCACATACTTTGCAACCATAGCTGGCACCATAGCTGGCAGCACAACCACTTTCTAATATACTTTAGTTTTGTATTATTAGAATGCATATTGTAAAATTTAGATGATTCAGATAAAAGAAAACAAATTACCCACAATCTCACCACTAAGATAACCAAATCTCACCACTAAGATAAACATTCTGGTAGAACTAAATCCTGTGTTTGTTTATTTATTTATTGTTTTATATTTTGGTGCTGGAGATTGTTGCACTTAGTATTTTATTTTAATTAATTAATTAATTGTGGTACTTGGGAGTTGAACCCAGTACCTCACGTATACTTTAAAAGTGTTCTGCCACTGGGCTGCACCCCTAGGCCCCCCCTTTTTTTATGTTTTATTTACGTATATTTTGCAGTACTGGGAGGTTAACCCCAGGGTCTCACACATGCTTGCTTTGGAAGTGCTGTACCACTGAGCTACACCCCTAGTCCATTTTTTTAAAGGAATTAAATTCTTTTGGGGGGGTTATATTCCCCTATTTTTCCAATGTACTCATGAAGTTGCATTGTTTACACTGAGATTATCCTCCCCCCCCCCCTTTTTTTTTGTGTGTGTGTGGTACTGGAGGTTGAACCCAGGGCCTCGTGCTTGCATGCTTTGCAAGTGCTGGACCATTGAACTGCGCCCCCAGCCTATTTTTTTTTTTACTTTTTGAGACAGGGTCTTGCTAAATTACATAGACCGCCTCTGGTCTCAAACTTGTGATCCTCCTGCTTCCACCTCCGAGTGGCTGGGATTATAGGCGTGCACCACCACTCCTGGCTTCCTCTCTCCTTTATCCCTCTACATTGATTCTCCTCGCCATCCCACTTTCCACAATCTTTGCTTCCCTCTGCTAGTTCTCTCCCTCCTTCTTTCTACTCTTTATATTGTCCCTTCTTTGCTAATTTTAATTGTGCATTTTTATATCAATTTATGTATAGGCATTTTTCTTCCTTTAAGTAAAATTCAGTTCCCACATATGAGTAAGAACATATGGTATTTCTCTTTTTGACCCTGTGTTCATTAGTTTAAGATGATGTTCTCCAGTTCCATCTATTTTGCTGCAAATAACATTATTTCATTTTTTTATTGCTGAGTAGCATTCCATTGTGTATATATACCATAATTTTTTTTATCCATTCTTCTGTTGATGGGCACCTTGGTTGGTTCCATATCCTTCCTATTGTGAAAAGTACTGTACTGAATATGGAGATGCAGGTGTCTCTGTGGTATGATGACTTGTCTCCCTTTGGGTATATTCCCAGTAGTGATATAGCTGGGTCATATGGCAGTTCTATTTTTAGTTTTCTGAGGTACATCCATATTTATATCCAAAGTGATTAAACCAATTTACAGTCCCACCAGCAGTGTAAGAGGGTTCCTTTTTCTCCACAACCTTGACAACATTTGTTATTGTTTTGTTGATCTTGGCCATTCTTACTGGAGTTAGGTGGAATTTCAGAGTTGTTTTGATTTGCATTTCTATAATCCTAGCCCATTTTTTACTTTTTATTTTAAGACAAGTTTTGCTAAATCACACAAGCTGCCTCTGATTTTGAACTTGTGATTCTCCTACCTCTGCCTTCCAAGTTGCTGGGATTACAGTCCTGCATCACAACGGCTGGCCTTGCCCTTAGTGTCTTATTACGTCCTGTTTTCAGGACGTATATAGTGTCCATTTTTCAATGTCCTACATCCTGTGGTCTTTTGAATGGGGAGGGTGATGTTCACAGTCATTCCTTCCACCCCATTCTGAGGTTATCTGGGCACTGACTTGTTTCATTTCTTTCAGATCCCTAAGGATTCATCCCTTTTTCCTCAGACTAATCGAAGCTCACTGATTGCATCCTGTGGAAGGCAGCAAACCAACATCTCTTCTGCCAGCCCATCTCTGAAGCAGGCAGCTTTCAGAGGCAAGGTGTTAAAAGTCTGCAGGCTGATGAAATGTGCCTCCGAAGAAAGACTTTTTCAAAGCCGCAGCTGCTCTAGATGGGAATGCTGCATTCATTTTCTTTTTATAGCACCTGGCAGAAGAAGTAACCTGAGAAATGTGTAGGCCAGAATGGTCTCTGGAGTACAAACCCAGAGATCTCACTAATTCAGAGAGTGAGGGTAGAAGGAAATGACTTAATTTATAATCCAAATGGTTGTGTCTTTAGCTGAACCATTTTGATGTGTGTGTGTATATGTGTGTGTACATATATATATATACACATACATATACATATGTATATACATATGTATGTGTATATATATGTATGTATATGTGTGTATATATATATATAGAGAGAGAGAGACAAAATTAGCATAAATGATATGAATGAATTTTCTTAACCAAAGAATAATCATTTTTAATAGTACACCAGGTGTGTGGGCTGTGCTTTTATAAATATTTTAATCAATTAAAGAGAGAATGGGGCTTTCTGACACAGTTCCCAAAGGATTTCTTCTTGATGTCAGCTGTCATATTGAGACACCTTCCTGAAACCTGGTTTATAGAGAGAAAACAGTTCATTCCCACGTGGGCTCTTAAATTGATTTGTTTCTGCTCAGGAAAGCAGCAAGACTTGTTTGATTGCTGCATTAGCCAGGAAGAATCAGTGTACCTTGAAAAGCGAGGCGGATGGAAGAATTGCAGTCTATTCCGGAATGTCTTTTGTCTAAAATCAGGGCAGGCAATACATGCTCTTCCTGCACCTGCCTTGGAAGCAAATCCCAGTTCACTGGGATAACCCAAGATCTTGCAAACACAAGAGCTCTACCTGCACTACTGTAGGTTTGCTCGTGGTGATTAATCCTGAAGAGGTGTAAGGTTATACATCTCAGTCCAGCTTTTTTGCAGATGGGAATATGAAGATGCTTTGAATTAGACGTCCTCAGCTACTGAATGTTGTTGTTGTTAGGTGCCATTGAGTCGTTTCCAACTCATAGCGACCTTCATAGGGTTTTCAATGGCTGACTGTTTCGGGATCTCCTAGGGAGTGGATTGCCACATCCTTCTCCCATTTTTGCAGTGCTGGGAATTGAACTCAGGACCTTAGAGACTGCAGATCTGTGCTCTACCAACTGAGCTAAATCCCAGCCCCAGTTACTGGAAGTCAGTAGCAAATGTGTTAAAATCTGAATCCTTTGGATTTCAAGCCATTCTCATCCACAAATCTCATCAACAGTAATTGACAGGCACTGTGTTAAGGTACTAAGGACACAAAGACACCACTTCTTATCCTCAAGTAGCTCACAGGAAATATGCTCCCCCTCTTATTCCTTACCAGAAGTTGCCACAATAGTACACACAGTGACAGAATTAGAGAAAAGTTAGTCCTCCCCTCTCATTATTTTTATTCATTTGCAATATTAGGGCTGGAACTCACTGCTCTGAAAATGCTAGGTGTGTACACCACTACTTTTTTTTTTCTTTGAGACAAGCTCTTGCTGTGTAGCTCAGACTGGCCTGTAACTTGAAATCCTCCTGCCTCCATTTTCCCAGTGCCGCCATACCCAGCTCTCTACCACTATTTTTTTTGTGTGTGGTACTGGGGGTTGAACCCAGAGCTTCATGCTTGCATGCTCTGCAAGTGTTAGACCACTGAGCTGCACCCCCAGCCCATTTTTTTACTTTTTGAGACAGGGTCTCACTAAGGTACACAGACTGCCTGTGGTCTTGAACTTGTGATCCTCCTGCCTCCACCTCCCAAGCCGCTGGGATTACAGGTGTGTGCCATTGCGCCCAGCTTCCTCTACCACTATTTTTGAAGCCCCAGATATACCTAAGGCCACATTACATTGTTTCAGAGTTAGGATCAGAATCCAAGTAGACTTTTCCCTCTAAGCTTTTCTATTTACTTATTTTTGTGCGATGCTGAATATTGAATTCAGTGCCTTGCACATGCTAGACAAGCACTTTAACAATGAGCTACAACCTCCATCAGTTCTTTTCTTTTTAAATAATGCTTCTCATTCACATATTGTGGTTAGTTTATAGCAGATTACAATCAACCAAAAGTTGAAGTAAAAGTCAGTAAGTACACCTAGCCAAGGATACCAGAAATGGTTAAAATGTACTGGGCAGGGGACAGCAGATTAAATTGCCAAGGAAGGAAGGAAGGCTCTTTCAGCACCTCAGTGCTGGCACAAATCATGAAATCAAATCTCACAGGCCTTAGAAGTGTTCTCTGTTCAGCTCTCTCTCTCTCTCACCTTGTACAAAAATCATTTCAAAATGGATCAAAGACCTTAAGGTAATACCTGAAACTTTGAAACTTCTAGAAGAAAACATAGGGAAAACACTTTAAGACCCAGGCATTGGCAAGGGCTTTCTGAATAGGACCCCAGTAGCACAGGAAACAATAGCAAGAATTGACAAATAGGATTGTATTAAATTAAATTAAGCTTTTGCACAGCAGAGGACACAATTATCAGAGTAAAGAGACACCCTACAGAATGGGAGACAGTTGTTGCCAGCTATACATCAAATGGGATTAATTATCTAGAATATATAAAGCACTCAAAAACCTAAAGACCAAAAGAGCAAAATATCCAGTCAAAAAATGGACAAAGGAACTGATGAGAGACTTCTCAAAAGAAGAAATACAAATGGCCAACAATCATATGAAAAAAATTCAACATCCTTAGATATCAGGACAATGCAAATGAAAACTACATTGAGATACCATCGCTCCTCCCTATGAATGGCTAGTGTCAAGAAAACAATAACAAATGCTGGTGAGGATGCAGGGAGAAAGGAACCCTATTACACCACTGGTGGGAATGCAGGTTGGTGCAGCCACTATGGATATGTTTGGAGCTTCCTAAAAAACTAAAAATAGAACTACCATAAGACCTGGCTACCACTTCCTGAGTATATACCCCAAGGAATACAAATCAATGCACCACAGAGGTACCTGTTTATCCATGTTTATTGCAGTATTATTCACAAAATCCAAGATATGGAATCAATCTAGGTGTCCATTAACAGATGAATGGATAAGGAAACTGTGGTAATATATACATCGTGGAGTTTTATTCAACTATGAGGGACAAAATCATGGCATCTGCTGGAAAACGGATGGAACTAGAGATCGTCATTTTAAGTGAAATAAGCCAGACCCAGAAAGATTTCCATCATGTTTTCTCTCATATGTGGATATTAGGCTTCAGTATATATTCAGTATTAAAACATGTAGGTCATGAAAGCAGGAAGGGCCATTCAGAGAAAGATAATGGACTAAAAAAAGGGGGCAGGGGGCAAGAAGAAAGGGTAATGGGAGAAAAGAAATATCACATATTTTGCCCTTAAGGCAAAATCAGGATGTACACATATAGGTGGATATACACACAAAGAAGGCACACAATTAGAAAGGGGACCATTGGGAGTGAGAGGGGATGGGGAAGGGGGATAATGTAGGAAGGGGGGAAGGGTAATGGGGGAGGTGAACATGAGCAATGTATAAAATGCATGTAAGGAAATGTCATGAGACCACATAGGTTGTACAGTAAAAATTACTGATAAAATAAGATTACTAGGGGGAAAAAGTCACTTTGAGAAATAATCCAGACCCAGAAACAAATCAACCAAACAAAAAAGAAATGTTGTCTGTGCTTATTTATTCCTGGTGTAGAATTCTTAAAAAAAAAAATTGTCATCTGGGTATCATGCTGCACCTGCAATCCCAGTGATTTGGGACGCTAAAGCAGGAAGATCATATGTTTGAGGCCAGAGGCAGCCTGCGGAACTTAGCAAGACTCTGTCTCAAAGGGGTCTGGGGATGAAGCTCAGTGGTAAATCATTTGCCTAGTATGCACAAGGCCCTGGGGTCAACCCCTGTACTAGAAAAAAAGAATTGTCCCAAGAGGAGTTTTGTTATTTCCTGGAGCTGATGTTCCTCCTATTTGTCTCCTTACTTTCTGTCATTTGCTTTCTACCATTGTGGCAGTTCCTCATCTAGTGTATGCGCCCTAGGTTGGAGTAACTTGTGGTACCATCAGTTTGCCACTGCCATCATTATGTGATTCTAACTGCGTAAGCCCAACCTTGGCCATGACTTTTGGTTATTTCCCTCTTTGGTTGCTTCTGCAGTTCTGCTGTGCTACCATAATTTTTGTGAGGTCACAAAGGCAAACAGGTATATAAGACTGGAAACCTCTCCCCACTAACTCATATTCCTCCTTTTACACTCTTGTAAGCTGAACATCATTTTCTCACATCTCCCTTAAATAAAAACATGCATTGAGCATATACCTTGTCCCAAGCACTGTAAAAAGCATTTTACAACACTTTAGCTTACATAGTTAGAGTTAACGCCATAAGAGATGCTTAGGTGTGTATTAAAATTGGTCTTCAGTAAATTTTTGCTAAAGGGTACTATGTGCAACTTTCCCTAGGATGATCAAAGGAAAGACCAACAGGAAATTCAACATTCCTAAGTAGGGTGACCAACTGTCAGAATGCCCAGTACCAAGGAGGTTTCCCAAAATGCAGCAGTTTCCATTCTAAAACCAGAATGAGCTTATCACTACAGCAATCAACTCACCCAACAGGGGTTGCCTGATGTAATAATTAATTCCAGATGTTATCCTTGGTGAGATTCAAGGCAGTGCTTTGAGATCCAAAGGTTTTTACTCATTTTTTTAAAAAAAAGATTGATCCCAGGGCCTGTGCATGCTAGGCAAAAACTCTTATCACTGCATTACATTCTTAGCTGCTTAATTGTTATGTCACAAAACAGATAAATTCCATTTTATGGAGAAAAAGAAACCAATCCAAGAAGAGATCCTTCACTTCATTTATTAGAAAAGGAATATAGCATGGAATAGTGTAGACTGATGTGGATTTCATTCTGTGTCTTGCTATTAATTAGATGAACTTGGACAGATTATTACTTGGTAAATAAGTATAATACTAGCTACTTCACTGGGTTGTTTAGTGATGATGAGTGTAAAGCACATAGCCCAATGCCTGGCATAAAAAAGCAAATATCAACCATTATCATTAGGATATGGGAAGAGGGCAGGATAGTGGTAAGGAAGCCATCACATCTGTTAACCTCTGTCCCCTTTTGACCACTACTTTACCTAGACTTCTCACTAATCTTCCTCGGAGCCTCATTTTCTTTCTGTGTACTTGTTTGTCTTTTGCAAAAATTATAGAAGTGTCATGAAGAAAACAAAGAGTATCCTTCCTTCTCTCCCTTAAGAACATTTACAACAGGTAGGTAGCATTTTATCAGCATTTGTTCACTCAAGTCCCATAGCGCTATAATACATGGTATGGGCACTATTATTTCTTTTGAAAGATGAAGATCTTCAGGACTGAGCTGGGCTTGGTGGCGCACGTCTGTAATCCCAGCGGCTTGGGAGGCGGAGACAGGAGGATCACAAGTTCGAGACTAGAGGAAGTCTATGTAATTTAGTGAGACACTGTCTCAGGAAGTAAGAAAAAAAAAAATAAGAGGGCTGGGGGTGCAGCTCAGTGGTCCAGCACTTGTAAAGCATGCAGGTGTGAGGCCCCGGAATCAACCCCCAGTACCACAAAAAAAAAAAAAAAAAAAAAAAAAAAAAAAAAAAAAAAAAAAAAAAAAAAAAAAAAAAAAAAAAAAAAAAAATCTTCAGGACTGGAGGTTTAGCCACTTGCCTAGCATGGATGAGGCCCTAAGTGCAAATCCCCAGCACCACAAAACAACAAATGAAAACAAAATACAAGAGAAAAAAAGAAAAGAGGATCCTGAAACATGGAGACCTTAGGTAACTTGCCTAAGATCACCCAAGGTAACCAGACCAGTAATCAAACCCTCTGCCCAGTTCTGAGCTTGCTCTTCCCCTTGAATACTGTAGAAACCCGCTGGGCTGCCACTAAGGCAGGAAGATCGTGAGCCTGGGCTACAGAACGAAAGTGTCTCTAACAAACCAAAAATCCAACCAAAACAAAAACTGTAGAAACCCGATGGAGTAACCGAGCAACTGCACCTGAGAAGGGAAGAAAGATAAAGCTCAATAAATTTCCAAAAGTGCAAAAGCTGGGTCCTGAAAGATGAACAGGTCTCACCACGCAGGAAAAGGAGGGGCACTCCAAATGAAGGAGACAAATGCCAAAGCATGGAGATTAGGCCAGCAAATCTCTCCACTTTTTGGGTTGTTTCCCTCTGTTCAAGGTGGGGCTGGAGACCTGTGCATGGAATACGGACTCCTCAGAAACTCTTGACACGCCCAGCACCCGCTAGCCTGTGAACTTGCCCATCCTTCCTCTCCGCTCCTTTCCACTCCCCAGCACCTCACCTTCCCCACCCCTTCATTTACCCCTGGATAAAACCAATGTAGGGGCTGCCAACCGCAAACAGGTAGGTGGTGGGTGTGGGACTTGGGGACAGGCAGAGCAGGAAAGTTGGCCCCACTGCCACACACCCCCATGAGTTCGCCTATTTTTGCACACTCAAGCGCCAACTCTATTCTTCCGGCTGGATTCTGGCTTCGGAGAACAGCCGTCGCCGCCACCACCACCTCACATGAACTCCAGGTGGACCCACCATAATCAGCCACTGCGCCTGCGCAGACTTGGGCGTCTATGGTCGCGCGAGGGCCGGGGCCTGAGCCTGGAAGGTGCGGAGGTAGGTCAGGGGCTAGGCCACTGTTCACCAATTGAAAGGAGACCTGGAGAGTCACGTGACTGTAAACTGTCCAATGACGCATCCTACTCCGAAATCTTCCTGGTTCTGGAGTGGGAACCAGAGATTGACAAGGTTCTGTTTGCCCGGTCACGTGAAGTGGAAAGGTAAATACAGCCAAGTGCTTTTTTCCCCCTCCTCTGCTGGGAAAGGTTACGTCACACTGTACTTTCGTGGAACAATTACTTAATGAGCATGTCTCATGTATTAGGCGGGTCTGGGATTTAGCTCAGTTGGTAGAACCCCGCTCTGCAGTTTCTGAGGTCCCAAGTTCGAGTCCCAGCACCGCAAAAATGGGAGGAGGACGTGGCAACCCACTCCCAAGGCAATCCAGAAACAATCTGCCAGTGAAAACCCTGTGAGCGCCGGTATGAGTCGGATCCGACTCGACGGCACCTAACAACAATGTGTATTAGGCACTGTGAAGATGCTGTGGCTGCTATGATATAATCTTGCCTTCAAATTACTCAATCTAATTTATTGACTTGTTCGTTCAAATCTCCCTAGCCCCTGTACTGGAGTTTCCTATATCCTACTTCACACAGCGAGCGCCCAGCAAATGTTCATTAGGTAATTGTTAAAGAAATATATTCTTTCTCCCAAACCTTGGGATAATGAAAAAGAGGTAGGTTTTTAGATCAGGGGATGTTTTCAGGGACCAACTACAGTCGTCAGTGCCCGTGTGACTCTGTTCTCTTTCTTGGGTTTTTGTTGTTAATTTCGTTTTGCTTCGTTTTATCTGGGAAAAAAATGGGAATAAGTACCAGTCTCCTAAAAACCCATCTTTTGTCCATCCAAATAGGAGCTTGCAGTTTCTTTCTATTGAAAAAAGTTTATGGACTTTACAGTTTGTTGAAAGCTCAGTGCTACCCTGAGCACTGATAACTAATACTTTTAGCATTCAGCAGTTTTTTTTTTTGTTTGTTTGTTTGTTTTTATTGTTGTTGTTGTTGTTTGAGACAAGGTTTTGCTGTGTGGCCCTGGAACTTCTGGAGCTTGCTATGTAAACCAAACTGGTCTCAAACTCCTGTTGATCCTCCTTCCTCAGCCTCTCAAGTGCTGGGATTCCAGACGTGTGCCACCACACCCAGCTCAGTGGTAATTTATCAAGTTCCTCTCTGTGCCCAGCACAATACCAGGCAGATAAAGATTCAAAGGTGATTAAGACATCTCAGTCTCCCTCCAACAAATTCCCAATCTGATGGCACTTCTCTAAATTATGGATTGAAAGCTCAGCTATGCCATTGGGGAATGAGTGACCTTTATCGAATCACTTACCTCTTTGAGCCAGCTTCCTCATTTGTAAACTATGGATGTAATAGTAATATAACTTTAGAGATTTGAGGACAACTAGATAATTATGCAAAATACATCTTATGGATCATATTGTTGTTAGGTGCTGTTGAGTTGAGTGTGACTCATAGTGACCCTTTGTACAACAGAGTGAAACACCACCTGACACTGCTATGCACAAGATCTTTTTTATGTTTAAGCCCATTGTTGCAAACACTATGTCAAACCTTCTAGTTGAGGGTCTTCCTTTTCTTTGCTGACCTGCCACTCTCTCAAACATGATGTTCTTCTCCAGGGATTGGCCCCTCCTGACAACTCGTCCAAAGTATATACCACACAGTCTAACCGTTCTTTCTTCCAAGGAGCACTCCAGTTGTACTCCCTCTAGGACAGATCTATTGGTTCTTTTGCCAGTCCATGGTGTATTCAAAATTTGTCTCCAGCACTATAATTCAAAAGCATCAATTCTTCTCCTGTCTCCCTTATTTGCTGTCCAGCTTTCACAAGCCTATTGATGCAACTGGAAATACCATGCCATGAGTCAGGCACACCTTCATCTTCAATGTGTCATCTTTTCAACACTTCAAAGAGGTCCTTTGCAACAGCTTTTCCCAGTGCAATGCATCTTTTGATTTCTTGACAGCTGCTTCCATGGATGTTGATTGTAGAGTCAAATAAAGCAGAATCTTAGACAACTCTATCTTTTCTCCATTTATCATGAAGTTTCTGGAGCACAGAGCATAGCATATAAACAGAAGCCAGTTTAAAAAGCAGGGGTAAAAATATCAGAGCAGACTGAAGTGCACAGATACTAATAATAAGTCATTGTTGTGGCTTATCTTAATGGCACAGCCCTGTAATGACAACACTGGGAAAGCTAAGGTGAGAGGAATCTCAAAGTCAAGGCCAGCCTGGGCTACACACTCCTGAGATCCTGTCTCAAAAAACAAACAAACAAAAATCATTGTCTTGATGCTGTCCCCCAATACATTGTACACTAAATAGTCATTGAATAGATGAATAAAATGAGGGAGAAACTGGGCCAAAATTAAGCCTGTACACATTCCCTTCTTCAAACTGAAGGTCTTTTGCTGCCTGTCACATGCCAAGACATGATGCTGTTCTGTCAGTTTCTAATGATAAAAGCTGCTAACTGCTGGTGCCTTCCTATAGTGTCTTTTGAATGGTGCCTCTATTGTCTTTTGTTTTCTTGTTTTATTTTATTTCATTTTTGGAGACAGGGTCTTATTACATAGCTCAGGCTGACCTAGAAACCTCTAGTTATCCCAGGATGGTCTTGAACTCATGACCCTTCTGCCTGTGCCTCCCAGGTGCTGTGGTTACAGGTGTGCACTACTGGACCTAGATCCTGTCCTTTCTTATCTTTGCTTTTCTAATTCAACTCCCTTCTCTATCCTTCCTCTCTGGTGAGTTCATTGCCAATGTAGTCATAGCTACTTATAATGAAACTTAGCTGAGTAATTTAGTGCTTTAGAGCTCAGGCATTGAGGTCAGATTGTTGTTGTTGTTGTTGTTAGGTGCCGTCGAGTCGATATCCGACTCATAGCGACCCTCGTAGGGTTTTCAATGGCTGAGTGCTTCGGGATTGCCTTGGGAGTGGATTGCCAGGTCCTTCTCACATTTTTGCAGTGCTGGGAATTGAACTCGGGACCTCAGAGACTGCAGCGCAGCGCTCTATCCACTGAGCTAAATCCCAGCCCTGAGGTCAGATAGACCTGGTCAAATCCCAACTCTACCATTTGTGTTATCTTGGGCAAACGACTCATCCTCTCTGAGTGTTTAGCTTCTCATCTATAAATTAAGAGGCAGTAATACCAATATCACAGAGCTGAGTTGAACATTTAATGATTCAAGATGTGGAAAGCTCTTAGCACAGGGTGGTATACAGTAAGTGCTCAAGCAATGGAAGCTGTTATTGCTTCTTATATTTGATTACTACAATGTAAAAATCAGCTTGTAGGCTATGGTGAAGTCTAAAGAAGTGGTAAGATCCAGGCATGTTGGCACACACCTGTACTCCCAACACTTGGGAGGCTGAGGCAGGAGGATTGAGAGGTGAAAGCCAGAGGCCAGCCTACACAACTTATCAAAACCCCGTCTCAAAGTAGAAAGTTAAAAAGGGGGCTGGCTCAATGGCAGAGGGCTTGCCTAGCATGCATGAGGCCCTGGGTTCAACCTCCAATACTGAAAAAAAAGAGGGAGGTGGTAAGAGTTATAGAAAAATTATTTAACACAGTGGAAATGGAGGTAAATAAATGAAAGAAGGTGAGAGCTGGTTCAAACTAAGCCAGAGCACCCCACTTTAGACAGGTAGCTCAGAGTGTGTATTCTGCTGGCACAGGTAGCATTGGCAAGTAACCTCTTCTATTGGGACTCAGCTTAGAAAAATAAGATTGCTCATCATACCAGTACCTCAAAGAGTTATCAGAGAATTTAAAGACACTCGGTCCTGATACAGAGTAAGTAATCAGTTGATGATGGTGGGTAATCATCATTTACATTTCAGGGTGTTTGCTTTCTAGAAATATCCTTCCAAATCAACTTCAGTTTTCAAGGCTAGAAGGAATGACATTCACGAAAGATGTAGCTTTGTTCAGCAGAGAATATGGCAATCTCCAAACATGAGATCTTTCAACAGGTACTTTATTGGAGGGCACAATGTAAGATGGTGAGAAGGCAAGTAGGGATGATGCTGTTCAGAGGTGACACTCAGTTCTGACAATATTTCTTGGTGTCCAGGTTTTTGTACTCCTTGTTATACGGAGCCTTGGAGAAGCAGATGGCGGCTTCGCGGTCACAGTTGCAGACGAAGGCCTCATAGTGGTTGTTTTGACCTAGAAAAGAGCAAGAGGAGAAGGCTGAGCCAAGCAGGACCCTGCTTGGTACAATCCAGAGCGGAAAGAATTAGATGGTTGCCATCTCACTCTGAAATTAAAATGCATCAGGATGCCCAGTTACATTTGATTAAACAATGAATATAATCTTTGGGACACACACTAAAAATTTATTTGTTGTTTAAGAGTCAAGGGAAACATCTGATGTGGAAATTCTAAGTATGAAAGCTGCCTTTTGGGACATTCTATTTTACACCTTACATGAGCTCACTGATTTTCACACCTGTAGAATTACAGATCTCTGATAACAAACAAGCAATGATAAGCCCTTTGGAAAACATTCAAACATATTCATAAGAGCTGGGGATGTAACTCAGTGGTAGCGCATGTGTTTAGTATGCATGAAGCCTTGGGTTCAGTCCTCAACACTACCAATAAAACCAACCAGACAAAAACCCACCATATACTTAGGGCAGCTTTCCCAGGTTTTTATTAAAGGAAAAACAAACTAGAATATACCTAAAAAATCTGGAGATACGTATCTAACTGGTTATCTGGGTAGTAGAATAATAGGCACCTTCCATTTCCCATGATATATATTTCTCTAGAATCTGAAATTGTATTACTTTAGGCATTTTTTGGGGTGTGGTACTTGGGGGTTGGACACAGGGCTTCACACATACTTTGCAAGTGCTCTACCATTGGGCTGCATGACAAGCCATTTTAACTTTTTTTTTAAATTTTTTAGTGAGGTTCTCACTAAGTTACACAGGCTGTCTCTGGCCTCAAACTCATGATCCTTCTGCCTCAGCCTCCCAGGTCCCTGAGATTACAGGTGTGCACCACCACGCCCAGCATCCAAGGTTTGTTTATTTTTTATAATCAAAAGAAACAATAAAGATGATATTTAGTACTTAACATCCTAAAGCCCTGGGTTCCATCCTCAGCATCACAAATGAGTACCACTTATAATGCATCTGAACTAATTAAGTATAATTTAGGTATTTCTGTTTACTCTCAATAATCTCAAGAAAGTTTTGTTTCCCTCTAATTCTTTCTTTTTAAGAACAATAAATGTTTTCCTTGCCCAGTACATTTCCATTAAAGTATAAATTATCACTTAGATTACAAAGTATTTGCAACGAGATATGCTTTAGCAAGTTGTTAATTAATATGAGCAAACACCCTCCAATGTCGGCTTCTTGGCCTGGTTTTGGGATCAGTGGCATTAAAAAGAAATTGTGTGTGTGTGTTTCTCCTGGGGAGAGGATCCATAACTTGAATTAAATTTATAAAATGTCATTAGATTTATAGAAGTCTAGAAGCCAACTGTAGTGGTGCGTGCCTGTAATCCCAGGGCTCAGGAGGCTGAGGCAGGAAGATCTTGAGCTCAAAATCATTATATGGTGAGTTCAAGGCCATGCTGAACTACATTGTGAGAGCCTGTCTCATAACACAAACAAATAAAATCACAATACAGTCTGCAATCCACAGGAAGGAACCCTTGCTGATCAAGTTCTGCAAAAATAAGTATGTCATGTTCGTTTTTTGAGACAAGGTCTCATTATGTAGCTCAGGCTGGCCTAGAACTCGTAATCCTCCTCCCTCAGCTTCCAGAGTGCTGGGATTACAGATATTTGGGACCATATTGGGCTGTACGATTTTTGGTTTTGTTTTTGGTGCTAGGGTTCGAACCCAGGGCCTCTAAAATGCTTAGCATGCTCTCTACCACTGAGCTACATCCCCAGCCCTGTAGTGCAAGGATATGATTTTCCATATATTTGGCTTTCTAAAGTGAAACACAACCTAAATACATGTTACTGGGGGATGTGTAAACAAATTATGATCTACTGCAGTAGAATAATAACAATGACCATGAGGCAATATAGAAAAATGGTCATGGCCAGGGGCAGTGGCTCATACCTGTAATCCCAGTGACTCAGGAGGTGAAGGCAGGAGGAACACAAATTCAAGGCCAAAAGCAACCAGCATAACTAAGCAAGACCTTGTCTCAATTTTTTTTTCCGGTGCTTGGGGGTTGAACCCAGGGCCTTGCATATACAACACAAATGTTCTACCACTGGGGTGCTCCCCCAGCCCATTTAAAAATTTTTTTGTTTTCAGACAAGGTCTCCCTAAATTACTCAGGCTGCCTCTGGCCTCGAACCTGTGATTCTCTTGCCTTAGCCTCCCAAGTCGCTGAGATTACAGATGTGCACCACCACACTGTGCACCGCCATGCTGGGCCAAAATCTGAAAAATTTAAAAAGGGGCTGGTGGTGCAGCTCAGTGGTAGAGCTCTTGCCTAGCGTGCACAAGACCTTGGATTCAACCTGCCAGTACTACAAAAAGACAAAAACAAAAACAACAAATAAACAAACAAACACCAAAAAAACATTGCCTGCTAAATGATATAGCTCTTTGGGCTAGGTATGTAGTTCATGGACAGAGTGCTTGCCTAGCATGCGCAAGACTCGGGGTTTGATCCCCAAGACTGCACTCACACACACACACAAAGATATAACTCTTGACTCTTTATTACATAAGGGAGCAGTATAGCATTGCAGTTAAGAGCAGAGGCTTTGAAGTCATATAGAACTATGTTCAAAAAACCCAAACACCATCAGCTATAAGCTAGGGCAAATGGTTCATTCTTCTGAGCCTCAGTTTCCTCATCTGTGAAATGGGACTAATAATAGTTCCTATCTCATAGGGTTGTTGTTAAATGAGACCAAGAGAATGATCCATAAATAGTGGCTACCATTACTCTGATTTCCCCCAGACCTATTGAGGGCCAGAGAGAATCCACAGATCAAGGAGGGGTAAACCTACTGGTGCAGGTGATCTCAGTGCCAGAGCACTTATATGAGTAAGTTTTGGTGTAGGGGTTGTCCGGGAGGAAATTGTTGCTCATCCTCTTGGCCTCGTTGTAGCAGCGGTCGTGTGTCTGGCAACACCTGGAGAGGGGGAAGAACAGCTGAGGGAGGAGCAGAGATGGGCAGGAGGCCAGTCCTCACCTCTCCTCTCAGAAACAGGTGCGGATGACCTAGCCAAGATGCTCCAGGAAAAATAGTCCTATGGCTTGAAAAACTGTAAGATCTCTTATCAAATACTTATCGAAAGTGATTTTAACATGGTTGCAGGAATATAGTAAAATTATATATTCTGAAGGTGCAGTGACACTTTTTTTTTTTTTAATCAGTCACGTAGGGAGTGAAACTTGGACTGTTGGCTGTGATGGTGTTGCTCGATTCTGCCCCTAGAGGGCAGCATCGCCCACTATTTTACATCTCGGACATTCTGCTTTCTATTCCTAGCCGGGAGAGTTCAGGACAGCGTAGGGCCCTCTTGGAACGCACGTGTGTCTATCACAAGAGGTGGAAACATGTTATCCTTAGCAAATATGCGCGTCCCTTTCTGTGCTTCATGAAGTTCTTGGCTTATGCGCTGCTCCCACCCCGATACGGACACGCCAATCTCCCTCCAGGGGGGTCACTCACGTGTCCAATTCATCCACAGGAGTGCCGGAGCCACCCAAACCACAGAAGCAGCCGTAGTTGTTGAAATCTCTCAAGGGCTCACTCCCGGGGATTGCGCACTTGATCATGTTATTGAACTGCCACAAAGCTCGAGACTCGATGCTGTGCTCAGTAGCGCCCACTGCAAGAAAACAAACAGTTCAAATTCGGTCCTGGTTGGCTCCCCCAAGCACCTCCCCCTGGGCGGGGGGAGGTGCTCATTGCCTATCTGCCCTCTGCCTTCTTGACCCTTACCAGCTAGCTGCCTCATCAGTAGAGCGTTGCCCCCCCCCAAACATGATAAAGTGAATGAGAATTTTTTTCTTTTTTTTAGAAAAAATAAAACCTTCAAAAAATATTCTTTTTATTGAGATGAAACCAACGTAACATAAAAATGATCAAGCTGGGTGTAGTGGCGCACACGCATAATCCCAGTGATTTGGGAAGCGGAGACAAGATGGCAAGTTTGAGGGCAGAGGCAGCCTGCAGAATTTAGCAAGACCCTGTCTTGACTGAAAATAAAAGAATAAATGGGCAGAGCGTGCAGCCCATTGGTAGAGCACTTGCAAAGTATGTGCGAGGCTCTGGATTCAACCCCCGAGTGCCACCAAAAAATAAATAAATAAAATATATAAAATAAAATAGGTCATTTAAGTAATTTAAAACGGACAACCTAGTGGTTTATTTTAATACTTTCACCAGTTGTGCAATCGTGCCACTAATCTGTGAATGTTTTCATCACTCTCAAAAGAAAACCCTGTACCCACTGGGTCACCCTCCCCCGACCCCCACCTTCTGGCACTTGGCAACACCTGACCTGCTTTCTGCCTTGATTTGTCTATGCTGGATGTTTCATATATAAATGGAGTCATATAATGTGTGGCCTTTTGTGTCTGGCTTCTTTCACTTGGCATGTTTCTGAAGTTTATTCATGTTGTAATATGTGCCAATACCTCCAGTACTTTGTTCCATTTTGTTTTGTTGACAAGATCTAGCTATGTAGCCAAGGCTGGCTTCCAACTCATCATTCTGCCTCAGACTCCAGAGTGCTGGGATTACAGGCATGTGCCACCAAGCCCAGTTTATTTTTTTTTCCTTTTTTATGGCTGAATAGTGTTCTACTGTATGAATATATCACCTTTGGTTTATCCGTTCATCAGTTGAAAGACATTTGAGTTGTTTCTACTTTCTTGCTGTTATAAATAGTGCTACTAGGAATATTTGTGTATTAGATTTTGGCACATAATACATCAGTTCAGTAAGGAATATTACCATAGAGGTAATATTCTTTGCACTTAGCCTTGACTTGGGAGTGGTCAGAGAAGGCTTCCTTGAAGGAGGTGATGTATAAGCTGACTTCAGAAGGAGAAGGGCTTGAGCTGTTTGTTGGGAAGTTAAGAGTATTCTGAAGGCAGCGAAGACACTGAAAGGCTTTAACCTTGAGAAACATCACCGTGGCCACCATGTGATTGGATTGGAGACAAGTGTGAAGCCTGGGGGAGGGGGGAGGGGAGAAGACATTAGGCTAAGTGCAATCAGTCACAAAAAGACAATTACTATATGAGTCCACTTATATGAAGTACCTAGAGAAGTTAAATTCATAGAGACAGAAAGTAGAATAGAAGTTTCCAGAGGCTGATGGCTGGGAGAATGGGAAGTTCTACTTTAGTTGGTGAAGAGTTTCAGCATTGCAGGACAAAGAGTTCTGGAGATGGATGGTGGTGATGAATGTATTTAACACCACTGAACTATGCATTAAAAATAGATAAGATGGTTGGATGTGGTGGCACATGCCTGTCACCCCAGCAACTTGGGAGGTAGAGGCAGGAGGATCACGAGTTTGAGGCCAGAGGCAGCCTGCATAATTTAGCAAGACTCTGTCTCAAAAATAAAAAATAAAAATAGGCTGGAGGTGCAGCCCAGTGGTAGAGCCCTTGCAAAGTATGTTCAAGGCCCTGGGTTCAATGTCCAAGTGCCACAAAAAAGAAAAATAGTTAAGTTTTATGTTATGTTTATTATACTACAATAAGGAATGATTTTCTAGAAAAGTACTGGGTTTTTTTAGTTTTGTTTTGTTTTTTGACAGGATCCCACTAAGTAGCCCAGCCTGGCCTCAAATCCATGATCCTCCTGCCTCAGCCTCCTGAGTGCTAGGATGACAGGCCTGTGCTACCATGGGATATGGTTTCTGAGATTACATAATGGCTGCCTTCTGCCTGCCTTACCCTCTCTGGCCCTCTCACTTGCTCACCCTAAGTGAGCTGGGAGCATGTGGAGGAGTCCACATGGCAAGACACCGAGGGCTGGGAGTGATGGCCCGCTCACAGACAAGGAAGAACAGAGCTCCGGCTCATTGTCCAGCAGCACAAGGAACCGAATCTATAGAGCTGGGAAGCAGCCCCTCCCCCAGCCCAGCCTCAGATGAGGCCCCAACCCCAGCTGGCACTTTAATGGCAGCTTTGGCAGAGACTCTGAGCCAGAGAGGCAGACCTGCTCTAACTGCACCCCACTTCCTGACCTACAGAAACTGTGAGACACTATGTCTCTATTGCTTTTACACTGCTAAATTTTGGAGTAATTTGTTACATAAAATTAGATAACGAATACTCAAGCCTATTCGTTATAGCATTGTTTGGAATAGCATCATTTTGGACATACTAACACTTCCTCAGTAAAGGATAGTTAAATAAATCAGATTACAGCCTACAGTGAAATGTCCTCCAGCCATTAAAATGAAGGAAGCAGGTATCTGTGTATTGATATGTAATGATATTTGAGAACAAAGTTTTTAAAAAGCAAGGGCAGAACTTGTCCCACTTGCTCCTATTTGCATGGAGGTCAAATTCAGGAAGGGATATGCAGCCAGGCACCATGGTGCACACCAATAATCCAAGCGACTTGGGAGGCAGAGGCAGAAGGATTGCAAGTTTGAGCCCAGAGGCAGCAGGTATAATGTAGTGAGAATTTGCTTCAAAATAAATTGTTAAAAAGGAACTGGGGGTCCAGCTCAGTGGTAGAGCACTTGCCTAGCATGTGTGAGGCACTAGTTCAACCCCTTGGTACTGAAAAAAAATTAAAATAACATAAAATATATTGAAATAAGATAAAACAGAGGGGTATGCTCAGAAATGCATGAAAGACCTCTAGAGAGAAATACAGAAACTGGTCAACCCAGTTGCCTGTGAGGAAGAGAATCAGGTGTCAGGGGCTGGAAAAGGGTGAGTAGCGAGAGAGGAAACTAAAGGAGACTAAGGAGTCCCTGCAGAGGTGTGCCATAAACCTGAAGGAGAAAGAGGGACAAGCAAAATAAGCCCGCTGGATCCAGGCCCCTGGGGCCCCAGGCGTTCAGGAAATTGGCAATGGCAAGACAATTGGCAGGTTCGATTTGAGCTGGGTTGGGGTGGATCACTATTACTGAAAGCTAGGAGTGGCCCCCGGAGTCCCTCAGTCCCAGCATCAGTCCAGCAGAGCAGTGTGTAGCTTCTCCCTTTCACAGATCTGTGAGTCCTGTCTTCTTTCACTCCACCACCATCCCTTCCCACGCCAACACCAGACAAGTGGCAGGAGGCACCCAACTGGCCTCCCCTCACCTCTCTATCCACTCTCCACAAGAGTGAATTTTTACTTTTCTTTTTTTTTTTCTTCTTTTTCTTTTCTTTTTTTCCTTTTTTATTCAGTGCTTGGGGATTGAGCCCAGGGCATCAAACATGCTAGGAAAGTACTCCACCTCTGTGCTGCACGTCCCTGGCCCCCCTCTTGTATTTTTTTATTTTAAGAGAGGATCTCGCTAAGTTGCACAGGCTGCCTCTAGCCTCAAACTCCTACAATTCTCTGGCCTTAACCTCCCATGTAGCTGGGATTACAGGCATGTACCACTGTGCTTGGCTTCTGGCACACTTTTCAAATGTCTGGAAAGATCTTTAAATGCTACATCCTCAAATAGGCCCTTCCTGGCCACTCCTCCATCACTTGTCTTCATGTTCTTTGCTTCATAGTACTTCTATCAGCCTGCGCCCATCCATCTAATGCCTCCGTCTCAGTAGGGCGTGAACTCCTCAAAGGTAAGCCTCCTGGCTTTAGTCCCCAAGACCTGGCATTGTATCTGACACAAACTAGGCTCTCTCCTTGCTTGCTTGTTCACTTTTGTTTCCCCTCGCTCTTTTTTTCTCTCTCTCACCCTCTCGTCTCTCTCTAATACAGCTAGCTCTACTCTTTGCAGAGTTCACAGCTGTACCATCCTGGCATCCGATCCCATCAGATCTCAGAAGCTAAGCAGGGTCTGGCCTGGTTAGTACTTGGGTGGGAGACCACCTGGGAACACTAGGTGCTGTAGGCTTGGGAGAAGGACCCAGCAACCCACTCCCAGCCATTGAAAACCCTATGAATACCAGAGAAGCACTGACAATAGTGCCAGGCATGGCACAGTGTCAGGGAGTGTTTTGTCTGTTGTACATAGGGTCACTATGAGTTGGACCCTACTTGATGGCACCTAACAACAAAGTAACTCTTTTTTTTTTTTTTTTGTGTGGTACTGGAGGTTGAGCCCAAGGACTTGCACTTGCGTGCTTTGCAAGTGCTGGACCATTGAGCTGCACCCTCAGCCCATTTTTTTTATTTTTTTGAGACAGGGGCTCACTAAATTATGCAGACTGCCTCTGGTCTTGAACTTGAGATCCTCCTGCCTCTGCCTTCTGAGTTGCTGGGATTACAGGCATGTACTACTGCACCTGGCTCACAACAGTAACTCTTTGCAGAAGCCAGGCCTGCACAAAACCCCGGTTTTTGTGTGTGCGGATGCATGTACACGTGCTCTTGGAGTGGGAACATGACTTGTTCATTTCTGATGCCCTAGTCTCACCCAGAATGCCTCGGAGGTCTCCATCAATGAATCCATGAATGATCGATGAATGAGGTGGGATTTGAATGCCAAGGGATCTGACTTCCTGTGCCTGACTCAGTGCAATGTGCCAACAGCGCTTATCTGCTCAGGGGACCCAAGTTTCACCATGGATGGAGCAGAGGCAAGTAAATGTATCAATGGATAAAACTTGCAGGCCCAAGTAAGTTCTGGGAAGCCGCTGTGCCAAAGCAAGATGGCAGAGAGGAAGGACGGAGACTTTCTTAGCTTGGCTTGGTGTGCAGGGTAGACCTTTTTAAAAGGAATCATCTAGTTCAGACCTGGAAGCTGAAAAAGAAGTTGAGAAGGGAACCCCAACCCAGGAGCTCTTAGGTCCCACAGGGAGCCTCTAATTGGGACTCTAGCTGCGGCCAGCCCTGTGTGCTGTGTGTGACCCAAAGTCCCATTCAGAGAGGCAGGTCTTAGTGCACTCCAAGGAGATGGGGGTGCCTACCTGTGAGCAGAGCAGCCAGCACAAGGAATTCCATCTTGCCAGAGAAAAAGACCGAAGTGACCAGCAGCCTCCCTCCTTATGCTCTGGGGCTCCACACCCCCAAGATAAGGCTGTTTGCTTTGCTCTCAGTGACTCCAGTTTGGCCTTGAGTCTGCTGGGGTAAAACCCTGAGGAATTTACCTACGAGGGGTCACTGGAAACAGTGTCATGGATTTGTGGTCGGCACTATTTGATCAAGGTGCCGATTTCTGGAGTTTGCAGATCTTGGAATCTTGACCTTCACTGCCACCCCTTGGTACTCAGCCCAGCTTTGTGTGGGACCAGAGGGAAGCTGTCAGCCTTGTACACCTGGGAGAAAGAGGACAGGGAGGAAACGGTTACCGCCTCCTTATCTTGTCAAGTACTTGTATCTGTGCTGTGGCTAAAATGGACAGGTTCCATCAGTTAGGTACTTTGCAAATGAGGAAACAGGTTGAGAGAGGCGAAGTGACTTATCCAAGGTCATCTAGCTGGCAAATGGCAGAGCAGGGGCTCAAGTTTAGGACTGTCTGATTCTCAGGCACCTGTTTTATTTTTTCCCACTATGCCAACAACACTACCCGCCCCTTCTCCCCAGTGTTAGTTTGTGAGAAAAACCTTGGGCTGTGGAGTACCAAAGGCCTGGGTCTGGCTTGGAGTTTACAACCATCATATCCAATGTCTACATAATATTTTTTGGTAAAATTATGTGACATAACATTAACCACTGTAAGTGAACAATTCATTGCCATCTAGTATATTCACAGTGTTGTGCAACCTCCACCTCTTCCTACTTCCAGCACATTTTCAACACCCCAAGAGGAAATTTTGGATCCATTGGCAGTCACTTTCCCCCTGTCCTCCGCAAATACTAATCTGCTGCCTGTCAGATTTACTTATTCTGGATATTTCATAGAGTTGAGCACTCCAATCTGAAAATCCAAAATCCAAAATGCTCCAAAATCTGAAACCTTTTCACCACCAACATCATGCCACAAGTGGGATATTTCACACCTGACTCCAAAACTCAGGTGTAGACTGGGTATGTGGCTCAGTGGCAAAGTGTTTGCCTAGCACACACAAAACCCTGGGTTTGATCCCCAGCCCTGGGGAGGGGTGGTACACATCTGTAATCCCAACACTCAGGAGGCAAAGGCAGGAGGATCATGAGTTGAAAGCCAGCCTGGGCTGCACAGAGAGAGCCTGTCTCAAAAAAAACAAGGTGTGAGGATATAGCTCAGTGGTAGAGGGCTTGCCTGGCCATGTGCAAGGCCCTAGATTCAATCACCATCACTGCAGAAAGAAAGAAAGGAAGAAAGAAAGGGAGGGAAGGAGGAAGGGAAGAAGGAATACAGAGAGCAAGAATGAGAGAGAGAGAGAGAGAGAGAGAGGAAGGAAGGAAGGAAGGAAGGGAGAGAGGGAGGGAGGGAGGGAGGGAAAGAAAAAAAGGAAAAGAAAAGAAAAGAAAAGAAAAAAGGCACAGGTACACTAAAAGTACTGTATAAAAATTACCTCCAGACTGGATGTCATGGCTCACACCTGTAATCCCAGTGACTCACCAGGCTGGGGCAGGAGGATCAAGAGACAGAGGCCACAAGCAGCCTGTGTAAGTTAGCCAGACCCTGTCTCAAAATAAAAAACAAACACATGGCTGGGGGTGAAGCTCCATGGTAGAGCACTTGTCTAGCATGTGTAAGGGCCTGGGTTCAATCCCCTGTTGTTGTTGTTAGGTGCCATCGAGTCAGTGTCCAACTCATAGCAACCCTACTTACAACAGGTGAAACACTATTGTCAGTGCTTCTCAGTCATTCATAGGGTTTTCAATGGCAGATTGATTTTTGGGAGTGAGTTGCTGGGTCCTTCTCCCAAGCCTGCAGTATTTGGTGTTCCCAGGTGGTCTCCCATCCAAGCACTAACCAGGCCTGCTGCTGCTTAGCTTCTGAGATCTGATGGGATCAGATGCCACAGTGCTATGGCTGCAGGTTCAACCACCTAGTACTGAGGAAAAAAAAAAATTACCTTTAGGCTATGTGTATTAAGTGTGTATAAAACATGTGAATTTTGTATTTAAGTTAGGCACTGTAGCACAGGCCTGTAATCCCAGAAACTTGGGAGGCTGAGGCAGAGGATCTTGAGTTTGAGGCCAGAGGCAACCTGTATATCTTAAGGAGACCCTGTCTCAAAAATTTATTTAAATTATTTTTAAAGGGATTGGGGGTATGGCTTAGTGGTAAAGCATTTGCTTAGCATGTGTGAGGCCCTGGATTCAATTCCTGCAGAACTGCAAAATATAAAAATATAAAAAATTTTAAAAATAGTAATTTTAAAAACGAATTTTGTGTTTAAACTTGGGTCCCATCCCCAAGATAGCTCATTATAAATATGCAAATATTCCAAAATCTAAAAAACACCAAAATCCAAAAGCCTTATGGTCCCAAGCATTTTGGTAAGAGATATTGGAACATGTAATGTGTGGTGTGTATAATTGATTCACTTGGTGCTCTCCTGTTGAGGTTTTTTTCCCTCAGTTCAGATTGAGGGACATTGAACCCAGGGCCTGGTGCATGCTAGACAAGCACTCTACCACTGAGCTGCACCTCCAGCCCTTTTTTTTTATTTTTTATTTTGAGACAAGGTCTCAAATAAATTGCTCAGGCAATTTTTGAGGTCTCTGGCCTCAAACTCATGATCCTCCCGCCTCAGCCTACTGGAGCTGGGATTCGCCTCTGCCCTCAGCCTGAATGTACAATTTGTATGCCAGAATCCCATCCAGGATAGTCTTCACCTCTCTTTGGGCTCCTCCGACTATGGCAGTTTTTCATACTCTCCTTACCAATGACCTTGGTTGTTCAGAGGCTGTGTTTGATTATGGGTTTGGGGAAGGAAGACAACAGAGGTAAAGTGCCATTTTCAGGACATGGCTATGTTTCGCTCAATCATTTCTTTTTCCGGGATGCATCTTGGCCACTTTCCAGGTGAGGAAACTAAGGTTTAGCATGCTGTACATCTGCAAATGGCCACACTTGGACTTGACCCCACTCCTACCTCTTCCCACAGAACCATCTCCCTCCCCACTGAGCAAGGTCCTGCTGTATGTGAGTCACCTCAGACTCAATTGGCTCAATCTAACCTCCCGCCCTGGCTCAGGAAAGATTCAGCTATTTGTACTTTCTCCTTGAGCATATGCCCCAGTCAAGAAAGAAACTGCCAGGCATGGTGGCCCATGCATATAATCCCATTGTCTTGGGAGGCTGAGGTAGGAGGATCACTTGAGCTCAAAAGACTAGGGCCAGCCTGAGCAACATAGTGAGACCCCATCTCAAAAATAATGAAATTAAAGCAGGATGTGGTGGCACACACCACTAATCTCAGTTCCTTGGGAGGCAGAGGCAGGAGGATTGCAAGTTCAAAGCCAGAGGCAACCTGCATAACTTATTTAAAAAAGTGAAAAATGGGCTAGGAGTGCAGCCCAGTGGTAGAGCACTTGCAAAGTATGTGCAAGGCCTTGGATTGAAAAATAAATTAAATAACATTAAAAATTCAGTTTCTCAGTCACTTTCAGGATGATTTCAGTGCTCATTGGCACACATGGCCAGTGGCTGCCATGTGGGCAGTGCAGTTGGAGAATGTTTCCATCCTCCAAGAAGATCTAAGTGAGCAGAGCCTGTCCAAATGCTGACCCAGAGGCAGTTGGGGGCTGTGGGAGCTGCTGCAAGGAATCTGGGGCAGTTCAGGACCCCTCATTGGTCCAACTAAATGGTTCTGCCTCTTCACCCCCAGCATGATGATAGAGAAAGGGAAAGAGTGGCAGACAAAATGCTAAACCCTCTCATGTGGGTTCTCTGGGGTCAGAATAAGACCGAGAAACAAGCAATGCCCCTGGCGTTGGGCTTCCAGGAGGCTGAGTGGTATTTGAGGGTGCTGTAAGGAAGAGGAGCTAGTGCTAAAAAGTCTTCCAAGGCTAATAAGATTAACTACCATTAATAGTGGCTGCAAAAATGAGTTTAACCATCAAAAGATCATGTGCATGGCACCGTGTTGAGTAGTGTTTCATTCTGTTGTACATAGGGTCGCCATGAGTCAGAGTGACTTGATGGTACCCAGTAGCAATAAGAACAACTTTGAGCCAGGTCACATGGCAAAAACCTGGCCCAAACCTTTGAGGTAGATCCAGTTACAAACTCTGTGTTAGGTAGAGGATGTGGCTGTGTGGTAGAGCACTTGCCAAGCATTTGTGAAGCCCTGGGTTCAACATCTGGCACAGGACAAACAAACAATCAAACAAACAAAGACTTCATTTTCCAGCTAGGGAGGTGGAGGCTAAAAAAGGTTGAGTGACTGCCCCAACCTCACACAGCATGACCATGGTGTAAGCTGGGTCTGCTTGATTGACCACAATAGCATGTCAGGACAGGGTGTGCTGAAGGTCTGACTGGAAACTTTCCACGAAGGCAGTCTGGACAAATTCTCATGTTCTGGAACTCAGACCGAGCACCCAGCAGGGGAGGGAAAGCTGCCATTACAATGCTTTCCCCACAGGAAGATCATGCTAACTGAGACAGCACAGACCTGGGAGGCCCCTGCAGAAGAATGGACCTGGAGGGTCCCTGGGTAGCTCCCCAAGCCCCTGCACCCTTTGTGCCTTGTGCTTCTGCTGGCTCAGGTCCACACACAGGTGTGTGCATCCCAGCCTCTCCCAGCCTGGGAAAAATGCAATCTCCAGTGGAAAGAACAGCTACCGATAGCTTCTTGACTCCTTCAGGTGACAGCATACCCACACTCCAGCAAGGTCACATCTGCTGGGTCATGAAAGATATGCCTCTGCTTCCAGCAAATACCTAAAAGTGACTGATTGCTACCATTTGCTGAGTGCTTCTGTGGGCTTGGCACTGCGAGCACTGAGCTTTATGTACAGCATCTCACAGACTACAACACCTCTTCTGACATGATATTACTGCTGTCATTGTCATTATCTTCCCCACTTGACAGATGATAAAACAGGTTCAGGGAGATTAAGTAATTTGTTGAAAATCACACAGCTAGAATGTGGTAGAGATGGAGCCAGACACCTTTGCACATGCCTGTAAGCCAGTGACTCAGGAGGCTGAGGCAGGAGGATCATGAATTTGAGACCAGAGACAGCCTGCGCACCATCATAAGACCCTATCTCAAAATTAAAAATTAAAAATGGGCTGGAGGTGCATCCCACTGGTGGAGCTCTTGCAAAATATGTAAGAGGCTCTGGGTTCAATCCCCAGTACTGCAAACAAACAAACAACAAAAACAACAAAACATTATTGGGTTGGGAAGGAGTTGAGGGGTACAATTATAGTATTAAGTTTTAAAACTTTGGGGCTGGAGGTGTAGCTCAGTGGCAGAACATGTGCTTGTGTGATGCCTTTGGTTTAATTCCCAGCATCAAAAGATAATATATGTAGGTAAACTTATATATGATCCAGATGTGGTAGCACATCCTATAATCTCAGATACTGGGAAGGCTGAGGCAGAAGGATGGCTTGAGCCCAGGAGTTCAATGTCAGTCTGGGCAACATAGTGAGATCCATCCCCAAAACAAAAATAAAACACATATATGTTAAATATATTTTTATTTTTCTGTATTTTTCTTTGATTTTTTTTGTTGTATCTTAACAAACACTTCAAATATAATAAGTAGAGAGGATAGTATAGTTGTACGGGGAAATTGGGAGGAATTGGCAAAAACCCAAAACTGGGTAAATGGCTTTTGAAGATCTGGTTTGTAAATTAGAAATGTAGGAAAAATGAAAGTAACTTGATTGAACATTTGTACAAAAGCTTTAATAAATCCCCAAACCTGATTGGACAATTGGACTCAAAGCTGATTGGCTCAGGCCATTTGGGTCGAGCTATATAAGGAGCTACACTGCAGCAACTCACTTTCTCTGTTGCAGACCAGGGTCTAGACAAGAACTCTCTCTCTCTGTCTGAACACCCGGGAGGAAAGAACTCTCTCTCACCCAAACCATCAAAGAAGATAGAACTCTCTCTCTCCACCAAAACCAGGACAACTAGACGGTACTCTCAAGGAATGACAGACTACAAGCAAGCTGAGGAAAGCCTCTTGGACCCAGCGCCAAGAGGCCGAAGCTGAGGACAGTCTTCTATCGCCTGAGGTGGAAGAGCTCGGAAGAGCCATGGCTGCCCCTCGAGGCAACATAGAGCTGCAGCACTTAGGCTGCTGGCACTTACAAGCTGTATACTTTGGGTTCCTCTCTCCCGCCCTTCTAAGGGCGGAGGCAATAAAGAGCTGTGTTTGTCCCCACAAGGCAAAAGCGCCCAAGACTTTTTCCTTTCTCGGTCTCCACCAGCATTCCCGAGGGCTGCAGGAGTCCTTGCCCCTCACTCGAGGGTCCCAAGTGAGCTGTGTTTAGTATCTGTGTGCGTGGCGGCATTGCCCGTCCAAACATCTGGGCTGGACCGGGAGGTGCATGCCCCTTATATAGTGAACTCACATAACCAAACCCAGCCTCTGTAGGGCACTGCCTAGAGAGGCAGTTTGCCCTGGGGCCTATTTGGCCCCCTTGGAGGTCTAAAGCTTGGTCTCAGGCAGTAACCTTTGCCCTACATCCAGGAACCCCTAGGCATCGAGCTTCTAAAGATGGTGCTGGTGTCCAACTCCTCTCCTCAGACCCCTCGACACCTGATTGGCTGTTTCCAAACCACCAAACAGCTCCTCATTGGGCTGTTCAGGAACCACCCCTGATTGGTCCTTTTTACAAACCCAAATTTCATGTCTTCCCTGATTGGCCAAGGCCCATATGAAGTGGCAATCTCTGATTGGTCCCTGGTTAGTCCCTGAAGGGAATATAAGGAAGGTGAATGGAGCATTCAGGGTCCGTTCTACTGAACCAGAAAAGGAAGCAATAAAGAGCTGAGCACTTGGAGTGGGCGTCTTCACTGGAACTAAAAAGAAAGGAGCCGCTGTGGGCATAAACCTCTGAGCCTGCCTTTTTCAAGGCTTTTCAGAGTAGCTGGAAGTCTCCTTTCCGGGTGGTGCGGCTCCCCAGCTCTCAGCTCACCCTCATCAGATAGCTGGTCTTTGGTGGCTGGTTCCCACTCAGGGCCAGAGCGAGTCCAGCGGCAGGGTGATGCCTCACAAGCCTCAATTCTTATTAGCATTTCCCAGTCTTATTTCATCTATACCCCACATCATTCTTCCCCTCCCTCTCTCTCTCTCCCCCTCTCTCTCTCTGTCTTCTCTCCACCCCCCCCATCTCTCTCTCCCCCTCTTTCTCTTTTAGTTGGCAGTATTATGCATCTTAACCCAGGGTCTTGTGCATATTTTGCAAGTGATCTACCACTGAACTCCTCCCCCAGCCCCTTTTTTATTTTTGTCTTGAGACAGCATCTCACTAAGTTATGCATGCTGCCTCTGGCCTTGAATTTGCAATCCTCCTGCCTCCACCTCCCAAGTTGCTGGGATAACAGCTTGTACCACCGCACCCAGCCATACTTCTCTTTATTGAATACTCTAAAACAAATGTTGTTTGTCATTGCATCCATTGGCATTTCTCCTTGCGTTTCAAATTTGTAAGATTTGGGGGAAGGGAGGTAAAACCCATGGCCTTCCAAATACTAGCTAAGTGCTTAACCACTGACCTACATTTCCAGCCCTTAAGGATCTTCTTATTGTGGGGGAAAAAAATAAAATAAAATAAAATAAAATAAAATATACCAGCTTAACTATTTTTAAGCGGACGATTTGAGAGTGTTAAATATATCCACATTGTTGAACTTGTTCATCTTGCAAATCTGAAACTCTATACCCATTAAACTCCTTTTTCCTCTCCTCCTAGCCCCTGGTAACTATCATTGTAATTTCTGTTTCCATGAATTCGATTGCCTTAAGATTCCTTATATAAATGGGATCATACAGCATTTCATCCACAGGCTTATTAGCTCATGTTTCACAATATCCTCAAGTTCATTCATGTTGTAGCATGTAACAGGATTTCTTTCATTTTTAGGGCTGAATTAAATTCCATTGTATGGATACACCACATTTTACTTATCCACTTATCTACTCATCCATAGATGGACTTTTGCATTGTTTCTACCTTTGGCTATTGTAAACAATGCTGCTATGAATACAGGTGTACAAATACCTATTTGAATCTCTGCTTTCAATTCTTTGGGTATATCTTTAGGAGAGGAATTGCTGGGACATTTGGTGATCCTATGTTGGAACTGGCAAAATGTTTTCCATAGTGGCTGTACCATTTTACATTCTCACCAGCAATGTAAACAAAGGGTCTCAACATATTATTTCTTCCCTCTTTTCCTCCCTTCTTTCCTTCCTTCCTCCCTTTCTTTCCCCCTTTCCTCCCTCCTTTCTCTTTTCTTTTTCTCTTAGGTTGGTCAAAAAGTTGGAGATGGAAGCTGGGTCAAGGGGAAAATCAGGAGCATTACCAGCAGGAAGATTGTTATTGTTGTTAGGTGCCATCAGGGTGGGTCCAACTCATAGTGACCCTATATGTACAACAGAATGAAAACACTTCCTAACATTGTGCCAGGCACACGATCTTTTATATATTTAAGCCTATTGTTGCAGCCACTATGTCAATCCATCTAGTTGAGGGTCTTTTTTTTTGTTCCCCTGCCACTCTCCCAAGCATGATATCCTTCTCTTGGGATTGGTCCCTTCTGACATATCCAAAATATGTAAGATGCAGTCTAGCCATCCTAGCTTCCAAGGAGCACTCTGGTTGCACTTCTAGGACTGATCTGTTTGCTCTTTCAGCAGTCCGTGGTATATTCAATATCTCCAGCACCATAATTCAAAAGCAGGAAAATAGAAGAAGTTAAGGACAGTGAAGGAATTAAAAATATGCCACTGTGATTTATTGACTAAGTTAAAGGCATTTGCAAAACAGCAGGCAAAAGCAGATCACTCTGAACTGTTTCTTATAAGCAGAAAATGAAATTTCCCAGTGAAAGACACTTTCCCTTTGCTCAAAGGAAAAGCAACATTCTTAAGAAGTCCAGACATTGAATTCTAAATAGATCTTAAAATAACACTTATCTTTTAAGCCCCCCCCCCCCATATAATTTAGCTGCTTCTTCACAATTTACTAAGCTTTTCTCCTGTTAATCTATCTTGTGTTGATTTAATTTCTGGAACTGGCTGAGACCCTGAGGAAGTGGAGGTGGAGTTCTGCAACAGGGGCGCACAAAGACTCAAGACACAAGCTCAGTACCATTTTCAAATAATTTATTAGGAATTTAAAACAAAATAAAACCTGAAGAAAGAAGTTACAGATGTGGAGAGAAGAGACACCGGAGGGTGGTAACTTGCTGGCTTCAAAACACCATGTAACATCTTTAAAAAAAAAAAATCCCCAAACAAATCAGAAAAGGAATTCCAGGGCCCTTGAACCCATGATTGGGCCCAGTGGGGTGGAAGGGGTCCAGGGATGGGAAGAGAGAAGCTAAGTCTCTCAGGACTCAGCTCAAACGTGTAGAAAATTCAAAATAAAAACCAATAAAATGCAGCTTCTCTTTTATTAGGAAACAATAAGAAAAAAGAAAAAAAAAACGGAAACAAAAAAACACAAACAGCCGCGCATCTCGGTAACAAAGATTATTGCTTTGTGTTCTCAGGACTAATAGGTTGAGCACCTCACACAGACAATTAACTCTCCAAAGGGTGCTTTGAAGGGGTGGGGGCTCTGATGAGGCAGGGTGCTTAGGCCCCCAGCCTCAGACCTGGGGGAGACGGACACGGGAAGGGCAGGACGGTGAGTGGGCCTCAGCCCTGTCACGCCAGCCGCCAGCCGGGTCACGCTTCCGATTCGCACCCTGAGCCTCTCTTTTTCTTTCGAAGGGGGTTCAGAGGTAAGGGGCTGCCAAAGGGCTCTGGCCACGGGACCATCCTGGTGGGATATTTCAGTGAGAGAATATGGGGGTTCCCTGAGAAGCCCTTTGCTTTCCCCTGGCGCCTTCTCCTTACCAAAGCGCCCCTGAGGCCCACTCCTGGTGGGGGGTGCTCAGAGCAGAAACCGTGAAGGACCAACCTAGGCGGGGACAGGGGGCACCTTTGGAGAGTTAATTCCTTGCCAGCAGGGGCGGGGGCGAACTCTTCTCTTCCCGGCGCTCGCCCCCACACCAAGGGCCAGAGAGACAGAGAGGGCCTGCCCTGGCCAGAGTTGAGGCCTGCAAGCTTACAGTATGGTGTCTGAGGAGGAGACGGGAAGGGGCGGGGCGACACCGTTGCCCTGTGGGGTGGAGGCAATGCCCTCACCCCTGAGGGGTCTCAGAGAGGGGCAGGGGCTTCACCTCACAGTATTTACATATGATACAAGAGGGGATGGTGCCAGGGGCTCGGCCTGGCTTCCCCGCACGCGGCCCTACCCTCCTCTCCAGGGCTGGAGGGAGGCGGCCTGGGCCCCACACCCACACAGACACTTTGTTCTCAGCTGGTGGGGAGCACCTGGCCCCTTGCCCCCTGCGGCCTGCGGCTTCACATTCACAAACCTAGAAACAGTTTAAAATCGGTTTCTTAAAAAGAGAGAAAAAGAGAGAAAGAGAGAGAGAGAGAGAGAGAGAGAGAGAGAGAGGGAGGGAGAGAGAGAGAAAAGAAAAAATTGTAAAAGAGGGAAAATCATGAGAATAAAAAACAAGGCTTGGGGCTGTAGCCTGTAGCAGGCTCCTGCCCTCACTCTAGCTATGCACAAATACAAAGGCTTTCTGAGGGGGCTGTCCTATAGGGGCACGGCAGGGACGGGGACAGACCCGGCAAGGGAGATCCAGAGGGAGGGGGCAACCGGCTAATCCAAAATAAATAAAAGCGGGCAAGGAGAGACGCAGGTGGGGAAAGGGGCCAGGACAGAAAGAGGGGAGGTTAGTAGGGGCAGCAGGGTGGGGCCGGGCCCAGGGAGTGGGGGGCAGGCAGTAGCGGTCCCAGTCGCTTCGGGGCGGGGCGGCGGCTGTGGAAGAGGTGTCCTGCCCCCTCGTTGGCTCACTCTGGTCCTCAGTCAGCTGCAGGATGGGGCACTGGAAGGCAGCAGTCAGGTTATGGAAGCCCACAGACCCCCGCCCTGGCTATCTCTGGGGCCCTCAGAACACTCGCACCCCGGGTCATTAATCCCCTCCCAGAAGAGCTTCCTTCAGATTTTCTCTTCCCTGTTTAGGTTTTGAACGACTGGATTTATCCAAGCGTCACCTTCTCAATACCTCTCATTGAAAATAGCCATCCAGGTACTATTTGCAATTATATCTAATGCGTCTTTTCTTCTTTTTCCTTTTTTTCTTAGCCATACTTGGAAGTTGAACCCAGGGCCTCACACATACTTTGCAAGTATTCTACCACTGGGCTGCACCCCAGCCCATTTTTCATTTTTTATCTTGAGATGGGGTCTTGATAAGTTACATAGGCTGCCTCTGGCCCCGAACCTGCCATCCTCCCGCCTCTGCCTCTGGAGTCACGTGTGCCACCATGCCCAGCTTAATGCTTCATTTTTGGATGTAGTGAGAGAGGGTCTTGTCTCCCTTGTTCATCTCTCTGTCCTAGGACAGGGCTCAATAAATATCTGGCCCACCTGCTTGATAGACACCACATGACTATATATGACCCATGTGCCCCAGGTATCCTGTTTTAACAGCTGTGTAACAGTCTGACATTGGCATATACTCCAACTTATCTATTATTTTAATTTTTATTAAAAAAAATTATTTTGAGACAGGGTCTCACTATGTAGCCCAGGCTGTCCTTGAACTCTGGGTCCTCCTGCCTCAGTCTCCTGAATGCTGTGATTAAAGGCCTACACCACCACACCCAGCTACCACTATCCTTTTGGTGGGTACTTCAACTATTTGCAGTTTTTCAAATAAATGCCTAGACGTGGAGCCAAAGAGCGTGAATGTTTAAAATCTGGATAAATGTTGCCACACTGCCTCATGGGGACCTTGAGTCAATTCACAGTTTCCCCTGTACCTTCACCAATGCTGGTGGGGCAGATCATAAAAAATTTCTGCCAGTGTGATAGGCGGGATGTGGTGCCTGATTGTTGTTTTCATTTATAGGTGAATGTAGCAGGTTGAGCTGCTTTCCATGCTTTTTGACCACTGCTGGAGTAAAGGTCTGTCTCACCCAGTGGGCTGTGGGCTGTGGGAGGGCAGGGACCGGCTCTTTGTCTCAGATGGGACCACCCAGGATCACCTTCCCCGGAGCCACCCCTACATCGCATCTCTCTGCCCTCCTCACCTCCTGCCACCTGTCTCCAGCTTCAGTGGTACCCATTGGTGAAGGCTGTGGCAATCAAGGGACCCTGGGAAGAAAAGAATTAGACTCCTAGGATCTTGGGGTGAATACAGAAAGCCTAGGAACCCCAAGGGGAGGCACAGGCCCTTTTGTCCCTCTCCCATGTTGTCACTAACTGCAGCCATGCTCAGAGATCCTCCAAGGCAGGGCGCAGGCACCAGCATATAACCAAACCAGTCCCCTGGCTAAAACCAACCTCCATATGGGTAGAGACTGTGGGCAGTGTTTGTACAATGTATCAGACGCTACCTACCCCGGCATCCAGAGTGCAATAACTGAATGCCCACTACATGAACACCACCCCCCACTTATCCCTCTTAATGACTCTTTCTTTCCCCACCCATCATCCCTTATCCCCTGCTTTGTCAGAGAAGACAGACAAGGCCTCCCCCTCCCCCAACTTGGATGTTTCCCAGGGTGGGGAGTGAGGTGGAGGCCGCCAGGCCTGGCCACTCACCCCGAGACTGTGACCGAAGCCGGTGCTGGGGGCGGGGCTGGCGGCGCTGATGTAACTGCTGACCCCTGAGTCCTGGTTGGCAGCCCCGTAGAGCTCAGCCATGGGACCAGGGCTAGTGGTCCCCAGGAAGCCCCCTGTGCGGCTGGGAGTTGAACCTGGAGGGGGAGCCATCGTCCAGGGGTGAGAGCCTGGCAACCCAGAAAGAAGATGGTGATAGCCCCAGCGCCCACTGCCATCCCACAGCAGCCCTCCAATTTTTATCCTTCCACCCTGACCCCCACATCCACCAAGACCTGTGGGTCCATCACCTGGAGATCTTTCTAAGAGCATCCTCCCGTCCTCCCCAGCCTACACCCCATCACTGCCTATCTGACCACTCAGCAGCCTCTACTCATGAGCCTCTTCAAATCTTTCCCCACCCTGCAGCCTAGTATATTTGCTTTATTTCAATTTTTGTCCAGTATGCAGGGGCTGAATCCAGAGCCACACGTACTCTGGGCAAGCCCCCTACCACTGAGCTGCACCCCCAGCCCTTTTTTTATTTATCAGGGCAGGGTCTCATTAAGTGGCACAGGCTACCTCTGGCCCCAAACTCAGGATCGTCCTGCCTCAGTCTCCTGAGCTGCTAGGATGGCAGGTGTGGTTCTAGTGCATATTTTAAAACTGATCTACTATCACTCTGCTGCCTGAAATTCTACTGTTGCCACTCCCCACTCTTGCTCTCTCCCACCCTAACTGGCCTCCAAGCCATTGGACATGCTATTCCCTCAGCCAGAAACATTTTCCTCCTCCTCCTTTGCTCTTCCCCCTGGAAGTCTTTCTTTGCTTTCCCTGGAGCCCCAAGCTGGGAGCTACTCTGGTACCTGAGTCCCCTTGCTGTTGTTAGGTGCTGTCAAGTCGTGTCTGACTCATAGCGATCATCAGGGTTTTCCATGGCTGATTGTTTTCGGGATTGTTTTGGGAGTGAGCTGCCACATCCTTCTCCCATTTTTGCAGAGCTGGGGTTCGAACCCACAGCCTCAGAGCATGCAGTGCAGCACTTTACCAACTGAGCTAAATCCCAGCCCCCCTAGAGCAGCAGATTATCCTTCACTATGGCCTTTGTAGTGCTGGTGCCCCACAGCTTATAAGATCTGGAGGGCAGAGACCCTGTGTCATTCCCAGCTGGCTCACTGGTGAGAACACAGTGCCCAGCACAGGGCAGGTGTTCAGTTAACACTTCAGTGAGTGAATAAATGAGCCCCTCTGCCATCAAGCAGCAGTAGCCATCATCTCTCCTCAGCAGTAGTAACCTCATCTCTCCTCAGGACTTCTTTGCCCCCGGCCCTCCCTTCCCAGAAGGCCTCACCTGTCCCTCGAACCACAGCTGCCGCTGCCGCTGCTGCTGCCATTGGTCCGTAAGCCGTAAGAGGAATGGCTGAAAGGCAACGTTTGGGCGCTCAGTGGTGCCAGAGAGAAGGCAGAGGGGAAGAAGTGGGTGTTTGACATCTGGGCAGAGCCTCTCCCCGCTGAGCCCAGCTCAGAGGGGTCAGTGAGGCCCCAGGGCCAAGACAGAGAGAGCCACCTTGGGCCACCTGACCTGATGGATGGAAAAAAGGAGAGAGGAAGCTTCCATGGGAGCAGCTCAGCCTCAGTTTCTCCCCTGGACTCAAGAGCACAAGACTCATAGTGTAGCCTTAGCTGCTCCTTCTCTGCAGGGCCCTGAGCAGAACTGAGGCCACCTGGCTTGGAGTAGCTGGGAGCTTATGGCCTTCCTTCCAATCAGTGACAGATCCACTCTAGTGAATGCGAGCTCCCTGTGGGGTCAGGCTGAGGATAGACTCCAGTAAATGCCACAGGCTTGCTGGGCTCCTAGTGTGTATTCTGAGCCTCTCACACCCCTTCTCCCCTGACTTCCCAGTCAGAAATGACCCCTCCCTACCCCCAACTTTCTCAGCCCCTTTCCTGCTACCCTCTCTTCACACACAAGGGTCTTGCTCTTCCCTTGGTTATCACCTCTACCACTCCTCCACAGCACCTCACCCTTGCTCGGTACACAGCAGGCATTTAATAAATGTCTGCTGAAGGCACAGAAAGGATCTTGCCTTTTTTGTTTGGATTTGCTCCTGTTTTTTCAGATAGTCTCGCTACATAGCCCAGGCTGGCCTTGAACTCATGATCCTCCTACCTCAGCCTCCCTAGTACCAGGATTACAGGTGTGCACCACCATGCCCGGCAGGACCCCTGCTTCAATAATCTGTTGGCTTGAGCCAGGAGCTGCTTGAGGCTGAGGTTTTCAGGGTTTGTTGGTTGGTTATTGTTGTTTCTAGTCCTAGGGAATTGAACCCAGGACCTTGTGCATGCTAGGCAAACACCCCACCACTGAGCTGCGCCCTCAGCCCCTTTTTTATTTTTCATTTTGAGATAGGGTCTTGCTAGGTTGTTCAGGCCTCCTCTGGCCTCAAACTTGCAACCCTCCTGCCTCAGTATCCCCAGTATCCAGCCCTTGTATTTGGCAAACTTTCAGGACATCAGGCTCCCATTCCAAGAATTGCCCCTTGGAGCTGTTTGAGTGACCCTGACCTTGAATTAAAACTGGACCTGGGGCAAGGGACCCTGGACAAGGTCCCTGAAAATCCTTAGCAAAGCCATTAGGCTGGAGAATTCAAATCTAGAACTGCATGGTTCCTACACCCTAGAGGAGTCTTTCCCAGGATCTTCATATAGCTGGCTCCTTTTCACTCAGACATCACCTCCTCAGGGGAGCCTTTTGTGACCACCAGCCCCTTGCTCAAAATCCTAACCCCTCTGTACAGCTTCACAGCTTAGTGCTTTAACTTCTCACCCTCTGGACTTACTTCATTTACCTGTTTACTCCCTTTTCCCTGCTTTGGCACATCAGTTCCCAGAAGCCAGGGGCCTTATCTGACTCATTCACTCTTTGTCCCCAGGGCCCGGCCCAGCATTGCCACAGTAAATATGTACTGAACAGCATGAAGGAAATACCCCGAAGTCTCCTTTTTTCCCAAGATAAGAGAAAAGTTCAGACTCTAGACTCCCAAGAATGGATGATCCCAGAACCCATGTCCTCTTGTGCCAAGCTATCTGTGGAGGGGCCATCTCTTACCTCAGGTCTTCAGGGCAAGGGGCTGGGTGCTGTGTTCTGGTTCTTGGCCTATTTCCACAGAGCAAACTCAGAGAGTAGCTAACCTCAGTGAGTGCTTATCACAATGTAAAGAATTACTTCTTTGTGTGATAAACATTTGTTTTCCTCTCTAGCCTGTAAGTTCTGTGAGAGCAGAACATGGGGCTGCCCTGTCCCCGACTTCCCCCTAGGTGTGGCACGTGAGGCCAGGCCACACACAGTGGGTCCTCAACACAGAGTTCTTCCTTGAGTAAAAAGGAACCTCTTGCCCCAGTTGCTGGTTAAACACAGTAGAGCCACCGTCTCTCTACCACCCTCATCTCCTTCACCCCATGTCTCTCCTCCCACTCTCCCATTTTGGGGGAATTCTAAGTACTCCTTGGAAGGAAGGTTTCCTCTAAAGCAGCATCCACGCTCACGTCTTCCACACGCGGCCTGGTTGAGGGGAGAGTCTGGGGTGGGATGGGGAAGAAGCAGGTGGGACAGTGAAACCCCTTGCAGCCCCCCTTGCGGGCTCTGCAGCTAAGCTGTTTGGCCCAAGTGAAGCTCCAGCAGGAGAAAGGGCCCCTAATGACCAAGTACCTTCACCTCATTTTCCCAGAAGCCACAAATAGGCAGCCCTAAGGCTGGATTAGACCAGCAGATATACTTCACCTGGCCTGCAGTACTTGGGTCATTTGTTGCCAATATTTAAGAATGACTGAAAGCAAAAGCCGGCAATGTGGCTCCTCTGGAGAAAGGAGATATGAGGGTCCTGGGTCCGCGGCCCCTTGGCAGGGGCAGACTGGAAACAAGTATAGGCACGCCCACTTCCGCCTACAAAGTCCCTCGCCCCCACCAGCCCGCTGCGCTCTGGGTATGTGATCCTGGCCTGTTCACCCCTGGATCCCAGAGCCTCCATGCTTGGCACACAGGAGGTGCTAGATAAATATTTGCCAAATGGATGAATGAGTAGCTTTACCTCCATCTGCTTCGCTTGGCCTTACGCCCCACCTTTAAGGCTTCTGTAGCTACACAGACTGGCCAGTGCCTAGGCCTAGTCTGCTGGGTCCCCACAGCCAGGGGGCTGGCAGGGCAGGAGGAAAGGTCCAGCTAGCTTTCCCCAGGAAGGTCCCTGGGCCCTTTTCTTTCTCCCCATGTGGCCTATAAGATGTAGGAAATCCGAGCAACTGACCTGTAAGCTCGGGTAGGACTGGGGCGCTCGGGAGAGGGGTCCGCTCTACACGGAATTCTAAAATGAAACGTAAAACAGCTTAGGAAGGAGGAGGGGAGGCCCCTTGGGCATGGCCCAGGGGGACAAATGCACCCACAGGGACACTGAGTGAGGGGACAGGCCATGCACAAGACCCAAGAGCTGGGGATGGGGAGAGCACAGTCCTCAGCAGGCGGGGATGTGGAGGGTGGGGGACACAGAGAGGAGAGACTGAGAGAGAAAGAAAATGAGCAGCAGAGTTGCCACCTATACCCTGGGCATGGTGCAATGCTGGCACGACAATTCTGGGTGCTTCTAAAAAGACTTAGGAACACACCAAAGACACCTCCCAGAACCCACCTGGAATCCTTCCCTTTTTTCTTTTTTCTTTTCTTTATTTTTTCATGGAGAGAGCTGGAAAGAGCTTGATGAAAAGCCATGGCCCTAGCACCGGTCAGACTGGGGCTCAGGTTCAGTGCCCGCACAACCACTTCCTAGCTGAGTCATTGCAGCAAATCCCCTTTATTCTCTAGGCCTGTTTCCTCATCTATAAAATGGGGCTAATCATCCCTCCTGTGAAACTACTGGGAAGATTGCCCAACGTAATGGGTACAAAGCACTCCAAGTTAAGTAGCCCTCAGGGCAGAGGACGAAAGTGCTTAGGGACCCCTTAAATAAATAAGACCAAAAATGCTCTGAGGATATAGATCAGTGGTAGAGGGCTTCCTTACCATTGTTGAAGCCCTGGATTTGATCTCCAGCACCAGAAAAAATAACAAGGGCTGGGGCTGTTGCTCAGTGGTAGAGCACTTGCCTAGCATGTGTGAAGTTCTGGGTTCAAACTCCAGCACCACAAACATAAATAATAAGAGCCTCGCCAAAGTTTGATATTTGATGTTTCAAAACTTAATCATAGACCAGTTGAGAATTTTGTTGAGTTTCCTGACACTCATGTTGAATTATACAGCGTTTGAGTTTTTGTCGTTGTTTTTTAGCGTTTAATATCTCAAAAGGTCTGTATAGCTTTGCAAGGGCTCAGCACAGCACTCTGGTTGCCATGTGTCCATGACGGCCTTTCGGGAAGCCCCTACTGCAAGCCCGGTGCCCTCATTGGTAGAAGTGGCAACCCTGGAGTCAGTGGGCAAGAAAGAAAGGCAGGAGGCAGACAGAGAAGGAGCAGCCTGGGAGAGAAGGCTGCCATGCAGGGCCGTGCTGGGGACCCCACTCCCAGCTTCTGGGGAGTAAGGAGAGGGAAGAGGGGAGAGGCCCTCCTTCCTCAGACCTGCCCTTCCTTCCAAGCCTCCATCAGGCAGACCCCCAGCCATGCACCCCACACACCACCCTGAGGAGTTAGACTGCCTGGGAACCAGGGGCATGCTGGAGGTGGAGGGACACTGAGCAGGACTTACCAGGGAACTGGTAGGTGTAACCAGGGGCAAGGCCTGTGTAACTCCGGCTGGCGTAGGTTGTTGCTTGGAAACCTGGGTAACCTGATGGGGCAAAGAGGCAACGTAGTCAGATGCCTTATCCCCAGCTAGGACCCTGCTCACTGGGGATCTGAGCCCCTCACTCCCCTCCCTGACCTTGTATCATGGATGATCCTCAGTTGTACCTTCCAAAATCCTTCTATAGGCCAAGCCCTGTGCTAAGCACAGTGTACACTTCATTATTTCATTAACCCTCCTAAGCACCCTAACAGGCACTATTAGGAACCTCATTTTACAGATACAGAAACTGAGGATCAGAGTTGTTGTTGTTGTTAGGTGCCGTCGAGTCGGTATCCGACTCATAGCGACCCTCATAGGGTTTTCAATGGCTGACTGTTTCGGAATTGCCTTGGGAGTGGGTTGCCAGGCCCTTCTCCCATTTTTGCGGTGCTGGGAATTGAACTCAGGACCTCAGCGACTGCAGTGCAGCGCTCTACCAACGGAGCCAAATCCCAGCCCGAGGATCAGAGAGGTAACACTTACTGGCTAAGAACAATCCAACCAGACTCCTTTGTGATCTAGCTCCTCCCTTCCTCCCCGCCTCATCTCCTACATTCTGGCCCTCTTTCCCTCCACTGCAGCCAACTAACTTCCTTGATGTTTCTCAAATGTGCCAAGCTCATTCCCACCTCAAGGCCTTTGCACTGCTGTTGCCTCTGCCTGGAACACTCTTCTCCAGATGATTGCATGATGCAAGCCTCACTCTGTAAGCCTCCATGAGCTCTCCTTTTCAGCTGTTACAAACTCCACTATGTCATCCTTGTTTTCCTCCCTTCACAGCATTGATGATCATTATCAGAATTTATCTCATGATTTCTTAAGTACTAATTTTCTGTCTTCCCAAAGAAAAATCCTATGGTTAGTAATAGTGGTGCAATATGAATTCAAATTCAGATTTGACTGATTTCAGTTTCTATTTTTTTTTCTTTTCTTTTAAATGAGCATGAAACCTGTTCATGAATCACTAAAAAACTTTTCTCAATGTGCCAGATCAAAAGAGGATAAAAAGACAGGACAACTAAATGTAATATCTGATTCTAGTCCTGATCTTGCTCTGGGGGACAAAAATATGCTATAAAAAGTATTATTGGGTTAATTGATGGGATTAGAAAATAGTAGATAAATTAGCTGAAAGTATTGTATCAATATAAACTTATCAGCCAGGCATGGTGGCCAACATCTATAATCCCAGCACTCAGGAGGCAGAGGCAGGAGGCTCATGAGTTCAATTTTGAACTCCAGGCCAGCATGAGTTACACAGCAAGACCTTGTTTCAAAATACCAAGAGCTATAGCTCAGTGGTAGATCATTGGCCTAGCATGCCCATAGGCCCTGCATTCAGTTCTTAGCACTGAATAAATTAAATTAAATTAAATTAAAAAGGCAAAGGGCCATGAAACATGTAATTTACCTTCAAATGATTCTGGGGAAAAAAAACACATATGTATGGATGCATATAAACATGTATATACACAGTAAAAATGATAAAACAAATGGGATCAAATGTTAACAGATGAATCTGATAAGAAAATATGTGGATGCCCTTTCTTTCTTTCTTTTTTTTTCTTTTTTTTTCTTTTTTTGGTAATACTTGAAAGCTGAACCCAAGGCCTTACACATACTTTTCAAGTGCTCTACCACTGAGTTGCAATGCCCAGCCCTCTTTTTATTCTTTACTTTGCGACAGGGTCTCCCTAAGTTTAGTAGGCTGCCTGTGGCCTTGAACCAGAGATCCTCCTGCCTCTGCCTCCCAAGTCGCTGAGATTACACATAGAAGCCACAACACCCGCTAGATGTCCTTTTATGTCAAATTTTTGTAGTATTCTATTCTTGTCAATCTTCTGAGAATTTGGAATTATTTTTTAAAAAGAAAAACAAAAAAGCCAAGTGCAGTGGCTCACACCTATAATCCCAGAGACTCGAGAGGTGGAGGTGAGAGGATTGCCAAGTTCAAGGCCAGAGGCACCCTGAGTAACTCAACGAGACTCCTTTTCAAGCCTCAAGATAAAAAATGAAAAAGAGGCTGGGGAAAGCTCAGTGGTAGAGTACCTGCAAAGTATGCACAAGGCCCTGGGTTCAGCCCCCAGTACCATTAAAAAAGAAAAAAAGTGAAACAACAATAACAACAAAAAATGTCTTCAAGAGAAGACTGTGCTGTTTGGAGGATCTTCTCCTTCCCCTTCCTCACCTGTACCACATGTGACCCCAATCTGATCTTCTAGCCCAGACCACGCCCATTCTTCTAAAGTCCCAGAGAACCCTTCTGTGGCCCTTCCCCCAGAACCCAGCAAAAAGGCCTCTTCATGCTGTCCTCTGTGTGCATGAATTTTGTCTCTGCAAGGAGACTGAGTTTCCTGCTGGCCAAGCTCAAATTTAGCATCCTCAGTCCTGGGCCCAAAGCGCTGGTGATTTCTGCTCAACTTTCAAGGCTCATTGCAGCCCCTCCAGTGGCCTCCATGATCCGCCATTCTTGGACCTCCCACACCCTCCAATCACTCTATAACAACAGTGCCCACTTCCTCCTGTCTCTCACTTGAAGGGGAGCCCCAGGAGAGCAGATCTTACTCCTCAAAAACTACCCCATAAAAATCAGTTGTTCTTAGGTGCCATCAAGTTGGGACTGACTCATAGTGACCCTAGGTATAACAGATGAAACATTTTTCCACACTGTGCCACACCTGGCACTATTGTCAGTGCTTCTCTGTTATTCATAGGGTTTTCAATGGCTGATTGTTTTATTGGGGAGTGGACTGCCAGGTCCTTCTCCCAAGCCTACAGCACTTAGCGTTCCCAAACAGTCTCCCATCCAAGTACTAACCATGCCTGACCCTACTTAGCTTTCGAGATCTAATAGGATCAGACGCCATAGTGGTACGGCTGCAGGTATAAAAATTGTTGTTGTTAAGTGCCTTTGAGTTGGGTCCAACTCATAGCGACCCTCACAGGGTTTTCAATGGCTGATTGTTTTGGGATTGCCTGGGGAGCAGATTTGCCATGTCCTTCTCCCATTCATAAAAATTAGTAATGAATAAGAAAAGATAACCTTTTTCCTTCCCAAAGGCCTCTGGTCCTTTTCAAGTGCTATTCCCCCTCTCTGGAATACTTTTCCCTTCCCTTCTCTCCTGTTACTTATTTTCTGCTTTCCTAGGTCTTGGTCAAGTTCTCTATGACCATGATCCCTTGGTACCCTAACACTCTACCCAAAGTCTATTTATCTTTTTATTTATTTCTCTTCCTTGATAGACCATACATCTCAAGAAAGTCATTGTTGGAATTCATAGCAGAGTGCCTGGCATGTACAGTTGCTCAGTACCTATTTACTGGATGGACGGATGGATAAAAGAATGGAAGGACAGACAGGACCAGGTAATATGGAGCAGCTGGACTGTTCTTCTGGTCACCACGAGAGGGCAGCACCCTACAACCAAACCACCACACCCTGGGCAAAACCGCGAGACCTGATGAGATGCCTGGCCTCCACTCCTGCCCAGTGACTCACAGACAGGAGGGCAGACCACAGAGGAGATGCAACACCCACGCAGCCCCTAGTAGCCCCAGAGCAGTTCCAGGAAGGAAGCCACAGGTGCAGGCCTAACACATACCCAGCATGCCAATACCCAGCATGAAGGCGTCCATCCCGTAGGGCATGACTCGAGACCTCCCCCGGGCTGAGCCTGTTGGCGACATCACCTCCTTTGGCTGAGCTTTCTTACATTCCACCTGCAATGAGACCTGATGGTCAGTCCCTTCCTTCCCACAGCTAGTGTCACTGTCCCTCCTGATCCCTGGCAGGCTTCTATATTATTAATATCATAGCTACCACTTATGGAGCACTCACTATGTGCGAGGCATTATGCAGAAGGCCTGGCAAGCAATAGTTCATTGAATGTTCACACCAAACCTACGCTAGATGTGCTACTGTGGCTTCCATTTTACAAATGCAGAAACTGAGACCCGGAGAGAAAAAGGGATGTGGGCTCAGAGAGGGACTCAATTAACCACCATTTGACACTGCCTCCCTATCTAGATTCTCAGCGAGTAGGAGAACAGGCTCTGTTCCACTCACTGTGAGGCTCCCCTACCTGCCTCTGGAACCCCAGAGCTTCCCTGTCTGGCTCATCCTGGAGCCCCAAACTCACTCTGCACCTTGATTTCCACCCAATCCCAGCTCACCATTTTGTTGTTGATTTCATGGAAGTGGATTTCACACACTTTCTCCACGATGTCCTCACTCTCAAACGTGACAAACCCGAACCCTAGGGGTTAGACAAGGGGCAAGGGCAGGGTCAGAACTGGGGCTCAGAGTCAACACCCAGCCCCAGGCCATACAGATACCACAGCTCCTCTCTTGCGGGTAAGTGTCTGAGAGTTAATGAAAGGCTCTGCCCACAGCCTAGAAGCTTCTCAACTACCAGCTGAGACAGGGTTTCAAGTCCAAAATTACAGATGAGCAAACCAAGGCTCAGTGAAGTGAAGTAACTTGCCCAAGGTCACACAGCCAAGTTAGAAAGTGGCAGAGGTACCATAAGAATATAGTCATCCTTCGGAAACAGAGGGAAATTTGTTCCAGGACCCTTCTTGGATACCAAAATCCACGTTGTTCAAGACGTTCAAGTCTTATATAATGTGGCATAGTATTTGCATAGAACCTTCACAGTCCCCATCTATACTCATTTAGGTCACCTCTAGATTACTTCTAATATGAATACAATTGTTGTTGTTGTTGTTAGGTGCCATCGAGTCGGTATCCAACTCATAGCGACCCTCATAGGGCTTTCAATGGCTGGCTGTTTCGGGATTGCCTTGGGAGTGGATTGCCAAGTCCTTCTCCCATTTTTACGGTGCTGGGAATTGAACTCGGGACCTCAGAGACTGCAGCGCAGCTCTCTACCAGCTAAGCTAAATCCCAGCCCTCTACTGAATACAATATAAATATTATATCAGTAGTTGTTGTACTGTATGGTTTAGGGAATGACAAGAAAACTGTTCAGTACAGATATAATTTTTTGGGGGATATTTTCTTTCTTCTTCTTTTTTTTTCTTCTTTTTGATGCTGAGGACTGAACCCAGGGCTTTACACTTGCAAGGAAAGCGCTCTACCACTGAGCTAAATCCCTAGCCCCTTTTATTTTGATATTTTCTATTTAAAATTGTTTGAATCCAAAAATGCAGAACTCATGGAAAGAGAAGGACAACTATAAACTTAACATGCCTTTTCTCTCCTTCAGGTGCATTCCAAAGAAGGGAGAAAAAAAACACCCCCAAATGTTCATTTAAACTTCCACAAAGGTCCCTTTATACAGACACACAGATACATGACGTGTACCTATGTACACAGACACATATATCCTAGGTGCCCATCTCACAGAGACTCATAGGCACTCTTCAGATGCAGCTGCCCTGACAGTCCAGTCATGTACGCATCTTCAGATATCCTCACAAGCGGGCACATGCGAGCCCAAATACACAGCCCATTTCCCCTTCCCCCAAAAGGCAAAAAGGCCCAAAGCCCTGCTTCCTCCTGAGCACACCCTGGGGGCTGGATGGGATTTCTCCAAAGGCAAGGCCCTAGGGAGAAAAACAACCAGACAGAGCACACAGTGCAGTCCAGATGCTCACAGGTTCAGGGTCAAGGGGGCTAGGGACTGGGCTCAGCCTGGGGTGGGGGGCAGTGGCTCAGCAGACTGCCTGGGGCTGTGGAGTCAGCCTGACCCTGGGGCAACCTGGCCTTGGCTCTGGTTACCAGGGACAAGGTAAGCCTGGACAGAAGCAGACACAGGCCAGGGTGGGGGTGGAGGGTGCTGCTAGGGTGTGGGGGTGTGGGGGGCTGTCCTCTGCTCCTCTGTGAGTCTGCAACTGGGTGAGTTTCTAGCACAGGAAATGGCGGGACAAAAGCCTTCTGTAAGGCCAGGCCAGAGAGAGGATGCAGATCCTCAGGGATAGGATGTCAGGAGGCGAGATGAAAGGGCAGCTGTGACCTGCAGCCCCCTGGCTGACCACAGGCCCTGGGGCCCAGCCTGGGAAGGGGGAGGGGGCTCGCTTACCTCGGTGCCTGTTGGTGGTTTTGTCAAACATCAGCATGGCATCATCCACCTGAAACACAGCCTGCTTTTGAGGACCTACCAGACACCAGGGTCTCCCAACATCCACTCCCCTCTTGCCCATTCCCTGCTCAAGGGGCAACTTTCCACCTGGTGTCCAACCCCCCTGGACACTACAGCACCCCCGAGTAGAGACATAAACACTAGATTCTCAAAAGATCAACCTGCATTCGTTAACCTGCTAATATGTGCAAGGCTCCCACTACCCCACCATCCCCTACAGAGGAAGATTCCCATTATATAGATAAGGAAATGGTCTCAGGGAGGTGAAGTTGCCTGCTGAAGGTCACAGAGCAAGTCCTGGACCAAGCCAGGGAGGAGGAGGCATAGAGCTGGTGCTAGAGAAGGAAATATGAGAGCAAGATTATGAGATGGGGAAGCCAAAGCCTCTTTCCTTTTTGCAAAAAGCCAGGCAGACAGGACAGCAGCCAGACTGGACTCCCCTCTCCTGGTACAGATCTTTTCTCTAATTGAGGTTTCCTCTAGCTAGAGGCTGTAATTAAAGCAAGTAGAGTTCAGTGCCTGGGCTGCCTGCCCCACTGACTGGGGGAAGGGAAGGGTGGAGGAAGGGGGGCCTACATTAGCTACTTTCTCTTAAATCCCAGTCCTCACTCATTGCTACTCCCTCCAGCCATCCTCTCAGATACTCTTAGAGCCAAAGGCCATGCCATCTCCTTCCCTGTGCCTGCACTTCATGCCTCCGCCTTGGCCCTCTCATCTGATTCACCCTTAATGGAAATCAGAGGCTGCTTCTGCTTCTCTGCCCTCATAACCCACTCTAGCCACTGATCCTTCCCCAGTGCTTGACCATCCAAAGGGTAAGGGGAAAACTTTGTTCAGTCCACAGGGTATAGCCTCTCCTCCACTCTCTTTCCTGGCCCTGTTTAAGGGCCTCCCCTGCCTCACTACAGTGGAAAGTGCAGACTTGGAATTAGGGTGGTTTACCAGCTCTCCTTAGGATCAAACTACACTGGGCTCTGGCTTCCCCTAGAACCAAGACCCTGTTAAACCAGGAGCCACTGGGGCCCCTGGAATATCTCAGAGGGAAGTGATCTCTTCTTTCCCAAGAAGCTTCCTGTCTCCAGGCCCCTGAGCACAGTACCACCCTTATTCCCATCCCTATGGCCCCATTCTGAGTCCCAATCCTAAACTAGGCGGCATGTCCAAACTAGACTGACATGTTAGACTTAGCAGGTCTTCCCCATCCTCTTTAAATGATGGAAAACAGAAACTCAGAAGTGATTTGAACAAAGCACAGGCTTTGAGTAGGGCAGCCTTGAGTTAGAGTCCTGGGTCCTGGTGTTTGCTGGATGTGTGACCTTGGGCAAATGGCTTTAAGGCTCCTTGACTTTGGCTCCTCACCTGTGAAATGGGCATAACAATGACCATCTCCTAGGGAGGAGTTAAATGAGATAATGCACTAATACTCTTAGCTTGCAGTACCTGGGATTCAGTAATCGCTTAATGAACAACAGCTGTTATTATCTTTTTTATGGAAGGACTTGTCCATAGTCACAAGGGGGAGTCTGGAAAAGCTCAGAGAGCATGGCTTGAAGGTTCCACAGGGACAGTGTCTGTGTCGACTGCCACCACGATCGCTATTCTATTGAGCACCTTGACTTGTGCCCAGCTAATTACTTTTTGAATGGATGAGTGAATGAACAGAAGAACCAACCACACCTTCCTACAGCTTTGAGTGCTTGCCCGACCCACAAACGCATTCAGGCCAAATCCAGTCCTTCCAGCAGCCACCCACCCAACCTTCCAAATCCAACACCCCTGCTCCCTGACATCCTTCCATCTGGGCTTTGGCTGCATAGACCCCCCAGAGGGGCCGTGGGGTTGAGGCCAGGACAGGGGCCAAGGAAAGTGGCTTGGGGGTCCAGGGTACCCCTCCGTGTCCCCTTCTGGGGCCAGCTGAGGGGAGAGAGGCTCCGGGCCCAGTGTCCTTAATAGGCTCTGGTCTCCATGGGAACCCAGGGATAGGGGGGGCTCCGGCAGGGGGAGGGGAGGCGACCGGGGCCTGCTGACCAGTGGGAGCCGCCAAGTTCGGTGGCCGCTAAGCCTGAGTGGCAGCCATGGCGGCTGACCATTGTTCCACCCTCGGCGGCGGCCCCTCGATCCGGGCGGGGGGCCCCCCGCCGCGGGGCCCTTGGCATTCCCGGCTGTCCCCCTCGCTCCCTGGCAGCCTATTCTCCGGCTCCCCCTGGCCTCCCCGGGCCGGTTTCACATGCCAACGCCGATTTAGGCCCGAACAAAAGACGCGGCCGCTGACGGCTTCTCCTGGGGCCCGGTTGCCATGGCAACGCCGGCCCCGGGGGCAGGCGGCCTCCAATCACAGCTGCTGGATCAGATTAGTGCGAGCTCTAATGCTCGGCGCTCAGACACAAAGACACCCCGCCGGAGCCGAGCCGGGCCTGCTGCTTCCCAGGAGCGCCCTTCCCTCTGGGGCCCAGGCCCCGAACGCCCTGCGTCCTGGACCCAGGTCCCCACGGAGGCGCCTGAGCCCAGGCCTCTGGCCTCCGTACAGTCAGTGTCCGCTGGCCTTGTGGAACCCCAGCCAGGCACAGCTCACAGCCCATCTCCCGAGCCTCGTCCAGCTTGGCCTGCTGGGGAACTCCAGATGTCTTGATAGGAAAGTGGAGACCCAACCTCTTGCCTGTCTCAAGCAGCCAGCCTTCCTTCACCCCTACACCTCAGATTTGCACCCTTCTTTGCTCTCTCCCCATGGGACCTGGAAGTTCACATTGCTCACCTTTCTGGAGACGCCTCACCCACAGTCTGTCCGTACCACACCTCTTCGCTTTTCATAGGCCCAGAAATTAAGGCTCCATGCATCTCTGAGCTAAGAGCTAACCTTCTAGGCCAGATCAGAATTTGGGTGCCTTCTTAAGTTCTCTGCAATATGTAGGACATCAGCAGCCCCCCAGTTCCCCACCTGTGCAATAGGGAGTCATATTTATTGCCTCCTTATCGTCTTCCCCAGAAAGAGGCGGGGGAAGGTGCAGCTGCCCGTGGCCTGGACAGGTGCAGAGTCCCAGGAGGCCTAGAGGGTGACTGGATTGAACTGGCTACAGGAGCACCTACCTCCTCCCTTGGGAGAATGAAGACAAGCAGGAGAAAAACACAGGGGAAGAGCAACAAAAGGGACACTACTGTTCGGCTTCCTCTCCCTGGGGATGTCCACAGTCTGAGGGCCCTGGAGGGCCAGGAGTCAGAAGAGTGGCTTGGCCTGGCCTCATCCACAGAAGGACCCAGCACCCCCCTTCACCTTTTGCAGAAACTGGGATGACCTGGCCCGCTGGCCACTTGTTAGTGACCCTATCACACAGTGCTTTCACAGTCCCAGCAAGTATCCCATTTTAAGACCCACCTTCCCGAACTGCTCAAAATATTGCTTCACGTCCTCCACCGTGGTGTTCACCGACAGCCCCCCAACAAAGATCTTCTTCGTTCGAGTCACCATCTGTTAGGGGAGGGAATGAGAAAGTGGGCATCTGAGTCCTGTGGCCTACCGCCACCAGTAGCAGCTCAGGCCCCCCTGCCAGGATGCCAGCTGACAATCTATCGGTGGCCCCAGTCTCTCTGAAGACACCCCCTCAGCTCCCCCTCGGATCCTCTCCTCTAGGCCTGTCACGGGCAGCTGGGTACCCCACACCCTGGCTGGCTTGAGTGTGCCTCCCTCTTGCCTTGCTCCCTAGGGTCTATGTCTAGAAAATGCCTTCCCTAAGGATTCACATAGAGAAGGGGGCAGGCCAATGACCCAGACCCACAGCCTAGCTCAAAGACCCACCAGCCCTCCTGGGAGATGCCAAGGCCATCGCAGGGTCTCCCTGAACTTAATGCCGACATTTTCCTCATCAACCTCCTCCCAACTCAACCTCTGGCAGCCCTGTGGCCCCAGCCCTGTTTTAGGAAGAACACATGGTCCTAATTACCCCAGGAGCGCATGGCTAATCCGCGGCAATTCCCAGCCCCATCCTAATACTAAAGCACCTTCTGTCACCAAACTGCTTAATGGAATTAACCCAATTCCGACCATGTGCTCCCTGGTGCGGCTTCCTTCCAATACCTGCTCCATAATTGCTTTCAGGCCCTCTGCTGGACCCCTTCCAGAGATGCCCCTTTCCTATCTCCTAAAACTGTTCCTTACCCTTTGCCTTGGCAGGAGCTGGGGGCCTTGATGGAATTCACTGGCTCAGAATCTCAAAGCACCCAAGTTCCCACCAACCCCTTATAAAGGCTGAAACTGAGATCTGGAGAGGAACGCAGTCCTAGGACACATGATAAGTTCTGCAAACTCAGGGGTCCTGACTTCTTATACTGTAACTGGCCTTTCTTTCTGTCCCCTACAGTCAATGGCTTAAAAATTAAGATCTAGCTAGTTGCCATAAGGCCTAGAATCAAATCTGAAGGTCAATACTGCATCACAAATTTTGAGCGCTGTATTGCTATATTCCCATACTGCCCCTCTCCCCAGAAGATGATCAGAAAAAGGGAGCCCTTTAAGAGAGAAGCCACAGATACCTAAGTTGAAGGACAACAGGTGACAGCCTCCATGGCCTCCCCTCCCCCTCTGCAAGCCAAACACACCTCATATCAGAGGTAGGAGGGTGACAGGGGTCAGAGGTAAGCTCCCTAGCCCAATTCTAGCTCAGCTTCAGGGAGCAAGCCTGCCCTGGGTTTGACCCCTGGCGGCTCTGGGTAGAGACCACGATCTCTGTACCCAGGTTGGAAGTAGACTCACAGTCTAAATTGTACTAGCTGCAAATACAGGCCAATGAATCCTCTGAGTGGTTCCCCTTTCTCCCAACACATGCAGCCCCTTCTCTAGTCCACCGCAGAGCACAGAGCATAGTGTCCTCATTCCACAAACAAGGACATCCCCTCCTCCTTCCACCCAGGCCATTCTAGAAGCACCCCAAACAGAGGTTCCAGGACTGTCTGCCTGGGGAGAGAATGCTGGGAAAATCAGTGCTCAGGGTTGCCTGAGGTAAGAGAGTTCCTCCCAGCTGCAGGCACACTCACCTTAGGCTGTGCTCGCCGAGGAAAGGCCACTTTGGGGTCAATCTGAAAGAGAAGGTGTAGAAAGGGCCTTAGTTATCACACTTCAGATTGTGACTACACAGCCTTCAGCCTTGAGGACCTCTCTCACACCAGGACACAGAGATGACAGAAACCAAAACAGCCCCTGGCAGAAAAGCACAGTGGTTAAACAAGCTGCTGGGTTCAAATCCCACTACACTGCCTCCTAGGGCAAGTTATTTAACCTCTCTGAGCCTCAGGGTCAAGCTCATCTGCAAAATGGACAAATAATACCTACCTCAAAGGGTCATCTGCAGATTGAGATAATGCATATGAAGCACTTGGCATGATGTCTAGCTTACAGCAAGAACCAAAAATAATATAAGCAAAGTCTTATTCCTTCAATTATCAGGTACATTGAGGGCCTCCCTTGCTTAACTGACTTCACACAGATACCTGTCTAGGTAAAGCAGCAATTCTGACTTTAGGAGCCTTGCAAATAGAAATACTCTTGGTTGAAAAAGGCTACAAGATCAGAGGTCAGCACCACCAGGAACAGACTCAATTCTGTTTCCCCAATACCTCTAACCTCTAACAGCCCTCCTAGAGGCTGCAAGCAAACAGCTTCTGATAACGAAGCTAAGCTCAGGGGGAGGCAGGGTGCAGTCTTTGGTGATGTGGAAGAGCCTGGGACTTGGACTTAGAAACTTTGGGCTGCTTGCCAAGCCTGTGATCTAGGTAAGTTTGCTTGCCTTTCTGAGCCTCAGTTCCCTCATCTGCAAAGTGGGGACAATCACACCCACTCTTCCCAGGGGCAACTGTGGAGAGTCAAATGCAATAACATGGGTGAAAGCGGCCCTTTGTGAACTATCCTTCACTGCACAAACAAAGGTGCTATTACCAAGAGGCCACCTTTGCCCTTGGCTGTGAACAACCAGAGGGAAAAATCAAGATGCAGCTGGGTACTTCTGGGTACTCTAGCCATGCTGACGAAACAGTAAAAGAGAGCATGAGACACTAGCACCAATGCAGGACCTACGAGGATGGGCCATGCCAAAGGTTCTTGCTACCACAGGGGTGGACATCATTCAGAAGTTCACCAGCCAATCACAGGGAAGATCTATCTCTTCCCAAAGTTCCTTCCATTCAAAACTCAGCCTCTTTCTAGGCAACTGGCTCTGACTTCCCTCTGCCTGAATGGCACAGACCAGGAAGCAGCCTCCTGCCGTCTGCCCTACTGGAATCTGCCCACAGATGGAACCCCCAAAATCTACACCAGGACAATGAACCCCCCTCTAACAAAGGCTTGCTGGGCTTTAGGGAAAACCAAAGCTGCCCATTACCTCAGTCTGAAGTTTTTATTTCATATCTCTATGGACATTTTCATCCTTTTATTTCTCCCAGATGCAGCCTACCCTGACACCTACATACCTCAAACAACTCCCCTACACAGACCCTGATGAGGAGACAGTACCCAAGCCACGTTCCCCCAGACCCATGTGCGCCCAATCCCTGACACACCCCACCTCCTCTCTGACTCATAGCTGGCAACATAAATAAAACCCAACAAGTAAATAAAAGGTGAAAGTCAGAACCCAAAATAGACTCCCTACATTAAACCAACCTCCCACCCTCTTCCCCAGCCCAGAGATGCCAAACACAGACAAAGCCCTTGCCCTTGGCAGGTTCTGATCTCTTAAGGATACCCATCTCACCATCCTTCCTCTCTCTAATCCCCATTATCAATCTTCCACTCCTCCAGCCCCCAGCCCCAGCCCCAGCCCCTAAACTCAGCTTCCTGAGCCCAGCAGAAGCCATCAGTGCATTCTGAGGACAGGGGATGGTAGGAGAACAGGCAGTTTGATGGCAGATAATCACCAAAAACAATAGGCCACTGTCTCTCCTTTCCCAGCCTGGGTCACTCAGGCTGCGCCAAGAAGATCCTTTCAGAGCCAGCAAAGTCGAGGCCTGGCCTCATTTGCTCATTACTGCAAGCAGAAGTGGGAGCCACTGGGCAGAGATAACAGGAGCTGGGGACAGGCGGTAATTTAACAAATTCTTGGGCACAACCAGCCATTGTTGCAGGTAAACAGGAGCCAGTGACTGACCCAAGCAGGGAGGCCCAGGCTGGGGGAGAGTTGGGGAGTATGGAGAGAGGAGATCACACTGTCCCAGCTCCCTGGCAGACAGGCACCCCCATAGCAAAGTCCGCCCTCCTCTGATTGTCTCCTTTTCCTTCTCCCCTTGAGCTGGCCTCTATCAGCGCCCCCTGCAGGGTCTGAGACACTGGGGAGCAGTGGGACAGCAGCAAAATGTTCCAGGAGTTTGAATGCCAGCTTCTCCTAGTATCTATCTAGTCTTCAGAAGGGCTTTTTTTTTTTTTTTTTTGCAAGCAAGCTAGCTTCCTTCTCATAAATCCCCAGCATGGGCAAAGCAGGTATGTGTCTTCTACACAAAGCAAGGAGCTCATTGACCAAAGTCAGGGGAGGAGGGTAAGAAGGGAGTGACGGAGGGAGGGAGAGGGACTCAGTGATTCTTTCCCATTGGTCTGGAATGAAAGGGAGGTGGGGGTGTCACAGAGCCAAATACTAGTTAAGAGTTCAGGGAAGCCACCGGGTGGGTCACTGTAGCCCTGACTCACTCAGTTTGGGCTAGGGGAGGGACGGGCCCCACCCCAAGCTCTGAGGCATTAAGATTAGTACTTACAGGGAGGTGATGGTAACTGCTTCTTCCCTAACCAATACTGGAGGGAGAAGGTGTACCACCTCATCCCAGGCCTGGGATTTTTTTCTTCCTCCCTCTATCCCCAACTTAGTGACAAAGTTTCTGAGCATGGCAGCCCTCTCTCTCACTCAGAAACTCCCTCTCTCTCCTCAAGGACCCTGTCCAACTGTCCCCTGGGGAGAGTCCTGACCCTCTCCTTCTGCAGCCTCCCAGTCCCAAAGGACCCCCGAAGCCCCGAGGGCCACTCACTGTTTTGGAGTCGAGCTCATGCCGAGATTGCGCCAGCACTTTATCCACCCCTGCCTGGTCCATGAAAGTGACGAAGCCGAAACCCCTGCGCAGCGTAGTGAGGGAGAGGCAGATGGTTACAAGGCAGTGAGTGGCAGTGGTGGAGGGGGGCGAGCCGGGCGCAGGATGAGGGGGAGAGGGGCTCACCTGGATCTCTTCGTCAGGGGGTCCCGCATCACCAGACACTCCTTCACCTCCCCGAACTGGCCGAAGTATTCGCGCAGCCCTTCTGTAACCACACACCAGCCTTCAGACCAGCCCGGGCCCCGCGCCCTCCCCCCCACCCCGTCCTTTGCCCCTGGTGACCCCGGGCCGCCCCCGCGCCAAGCTGCCCGCGCGCTCTCCACCTCCGGCCACCACCCCGCCCCGCACTCGCCCGGCTCCTGAGGAGCCTCCTGACGCCCACCCGGGCCCCGGGAAGCCAAGGGCCGAGCTGGGCTGGAGGGGGTACGGCTCCGGCCGGGTTCCCGCCGCTCCTGGAGCCGCCTCACAAAAGTTTGAGCCGCAGGTGCGAGCGGAGTTGGCGCTGCCGCTGGCGGGTCCCGGGGGCCCAGCTCGCCCCCCGATGCCCCCTGAACCCCTCAACTGCTCTCCTTCACCCGCTGGGCCGTGCGCGCTCTCGGATCGCCCTGAGCCCTCGAGGTCCCCAGGCGGGGCGCGAAGGAGGACACGAGGGCGCCCGGGGTCAACAGGGCGCAGGGCCGGGCTGGGGTGTCCGCGTCCGGGGTGCCCGGGGGGTCCAGGGCGCTCTGCCGGTCTGGCGGGCTCTCCCGGGCTGGCTCACCCTGCGTGGTCTGCCAACTGAGTCCCCCGATGAACATCTTGCTGCGGGAGGAGCAGAGACACAAAGGGCCCGCGTGAGCGCCGGGCGCCAGGGCGCAGGGGGCGCGGGCGCGGGCCCCGGGGAGGCCCGGCCCGACCCGTATCGGCCATGTTGGCGGGGCTGGGGCGGGCGCGGGCCGGGCAGGCTGGGCCGGGCCGGGCCGGGCCGTACCAGGGGTCGTGCGGCGAGTCCGGGGAGGCGAGGCCGGGCTGGGGCGCGTCAGTCTCCATCGGGAGCCGCGGGCGGCGCGGGTAGCAGAGCGGCGGCGGCGGCGGCGGCGGCGGCGCTCGGCGCGGGGCAGATGAGGAGCGCGGCGAAGGGGGCCGGACGGACAGGCCATGCTGCCCCCTCCCCCGACCCCGCTCGGGCGGGCGGGCGGGGACGGCCGAGGGGAGGGCCCGCCGGGGGCCGACCTGCCGGCTCCTCCCCCCGCCGCCCTGCGCGCATAAAGCCCCGCGCTCGCCCGCGCTCCGGGCGCCCGCGGAGGCGGCGGCGCCGGGACCCCCCTCCCGCCCGGCTCCCGGGGCTCCGGGGGCGAGAGCGGCCCTGAATCCCGGTGCTGGCCGGGACCAGGGCGCGGCCGCGCCCCCCACCCACACCCGCGCGGGGGTCGGGCGGCAGGAACGCCCTCCCGGAATGAAGCGCTTCCCGGTGCCTTCAAGGTAGCTCGGTTCCAGATCGGGAACCCCCACCCCCACCCCAGTCCTCCCTCTCAGGTCCCCGCGATCCAGATTTTAAGAACCCCCCCATCTCCCTGGGTTGGGTTGGAGCTAGCCCGCGCGCCCCCAAATCCCCACCCATTCCAACTGGTTAGAATCCTTCATTCCCTGAATCGGAAGAAGCTGCCCTTGGTACCCCCAATTTCTTCTGCACCTAATTTCGAGTCCCTTCAGCGGCCCTCAGTCCGCTCTTGTTGTCCCATTGTCGAATTGGGGGAACCCTTTCCGTGCCTCGCGTCCCGAGTGGGCAGCCTCTGTAGCACCCCAGTAGAAACTGTGTTCGTTTCTTCCATCCCTCCTCGGCCATTGCTGTCCAGAATGAGAATCCCTCTTAAATCCCCCAGTCTCTTCCCTCCACACTTGGGACCGCTGTGGTCTGTTGAGAAAATCCTCCGCCCCAAGCCTGGGTTCCCAGTTTGCCGCCACCCCCTCCACCAGGGTGAGGAGCCTCACTGGCTTCACCCCGCGCCTCACGCTTGCCAGCCTCATGCGGACTCTTGTCCAGATTCAGGAAACCAGGTTCCGAACGCTCGCCGCCCGCCCGATGCCCGCCGAGGCTGTAGGAGAGCTCAGTTCCTCTTAGAGCCTTCCGTTTCCAGTTTAGGAGCCCGACCTGCACTGCTGTGCACCCACCCCTGCGAATGACCCCCTCTTCTGCAGAGTTCTAGCTCTCTCCAATCCGATCGGAAGAACCTGAGCTGCCTACCCAACTGCGTTTGGAGTTAATTCCCTCAGCCCGTCTCATTTTTGATGAAGGCAAACTTCTTCAACTCCTCCCCCGTCTTCTGGGTCTCCGGGATCCCCCTGTATTTGCACCCAAGCCACTTTACCCACCCCTAAAACTGCCTCCTTCCAACCTGGGAACAGCTCTCAAGAAGTCCATTCTGGATCTCCATGGGAGCTGGAGGCTACTCTCTCTCCCCATTTCCAAATCTAAGAACCCCTCACTTACCTGGCTGAAACCAGCCAAGAAAGGGTCAAAGCCAGAGGCTGAGGCAGCCAGCACCCACCCCATCCCTATCTCTGTTGGGGGTCTCAGTACACAAGCCTCTCCCTCCCAATCCACCTCCCACTCCTTCCCTCCTCCCTTTCTTAAATCCACCCAACTGTAACCCAGTGACAAGCTGTGGTGACAAGTCCTTTGCCCCTCACCTTCCCATCTATTCTGTATTCAACCCCCTTTTATTAATGTGTGCCACAGCCCTGGGCATCATAACCTGGAGTTGCCCATCTCCTCCTCTTAGCATACTTTCTCTCCACCTCCATCCCAGCCACCACACATACAAGAACCTGAGAGACTCATATTAATGGTTTCCTTAGGGACCCTGTGGGAACACACAGCAGGCATATCCTGCCACCCTGTGTGTGTAAGGCTATCAGCAAACTAGCGCTTTCCTGTTTGTATCCTCCTACTCTGTCCAGCAGTTTCTCAGCATCCCCCAGTTTTGGGGTGGGGAGCATCCCACTTAGGGCATTTCTTACCATCTCAAGACAAGATGGAACGTCAGTCAGGTGCATCCTGAGAGAGACACGGATGGGAGCCAGCAAGTAGCACCCCATAGTGCTAGGGACCTGACCATTCCTAAGTCTGCACTTGAGTTCCTTGTTCTTGGAGAGGTTCTGGGAGGCTGGACCTCTAAAGGTCCATGAGCATTGATTTGTGTGCTGGTGCGGTTGGTAGGTGGCTCAGAGGACAGGAAATGGTAAGGATCATTTGTTCAGGGCCAGCCAAGACTGTGTAAGAAATAGCATCCTCATTCAGGACCTGAGAGGAGGAAGCAACTACTGCTTCTTGTCAATAGCTGGTTCCTTGCACAGTCACATGTGGGTGGACTTAAGAGAAGTCCCCTCCCACTGCAGGTTCATCTCTGCCTGGCAGCTTCAGTTCACTTTGTTGACAGTAGGAGCAATAAGTCCTTCTAGAGGTGGCCATCACAGGACAATGCAACTACAAATGCATGATCCTTATGGTAAATTGAGAAGCTCAGCAGTACTAATGAAAAATGATCCTTAGAGGAACTGGCCCAGACTCTAGAATTCAGAGATTAGAGGATGTAGTGATGGTACTTTCTCTCTGTTACTACATACGTGGAGCATCACTCAGAGAATAAAAGAATAACTTGCTTTATAATCTTTAAAATCCTCTTTAGAAAGACAGTGGATAAATGGCATCATGACCAAGTACTAAGATGATGCAACTTGTCACTAATATTTATTGAACACCTTCTTTCCAGGCACTGTCCTAGGTGCTATATTCTCAGCACCTACCATTATGAAGCTTAATTGCTAGAGAGGAGTCAGATAAACAAATAATAGTGCGGTTAAGTGCTATGAAGAAGGAAAAGGGAGGGAGGCGGGAAGCATAGAAGAGAAGATGATATGCAATTTTAAATCAGGAAAGTGTTCATAGGGTGGGTAATGTGTTCATGGAGATTTAAAGAAGAGGAGGTAAATCTAGAGTATCATTCAGAACTCTCATTTAAGCAAAATGTCTACATCTCTTGAATGCAATGATAAATGAGATTCTTAATTTGACTTTTACTACTCTAAAACAGGTTCCCAAGCATTGGTGATGTCTGGTAGACTTAGGATAGATTGAGGCTCTGAAAACTGCATGTTTTAAACAAACCCCTTTATCAGACGATGGTGGTAGCTGAGGTTTTCCTTGGACTATTCTAGGAGAAACATTGCTTTAAAATAAAGGGTCTTTGAGAACAATGGCAAAACTAAAGATTCAATGTTGGTATATTTGGTTTTGGTGCTGAAAGTACCATATTTCACTGTGTTCTTGGCCTTTGAAAAATGCAATACCCAGAGCAAAGTTCTGGATTACCCAGAACATCTCAGGTTTTGTCTATACAGAAGGAAAATTTTATTGTAAGCTGATGAGAAACTTTTCATTTATAATCAGCCCATTTTACAACCCCCCCCCAAACCTTAACAAAAAAGATTTTATTTTTAGAGTAGTTCCAGGTTCACGGCAAAATTCATCAGAAGGTACAGAGATTTCCCATATATCTCCTGCCACCACACAGGAATAGCTTCCCTCATTATCAACATCCCCCACCACAGTGGTACATTTATAACAATTGGTAAACCAGTTGACACATTATCACCCAAAGTTCACAGTTTGCATGAGGGGTCACTCTTGGTGGTATACATTCTATAGGTCTGGACAAATATAGAATGATATGTATCTACCATTATAGTATCACACAGAGTATTTTCACTGCCCTAAAAACCTCTGTGCTCCACCTATTCATCCTTCCCTTTCCCCTAGTCCTCAGCAACCACTGAACTTTTTACTGTTTCCATAGTTTTGCCTTTTCTAGAATGTCATACAGTTGGAAGCATACATTAATGTAGCCTTTTCAGACTCAGTAATATGCATTTAAGGTGCCTCCGTGTCTTTTCATGGCTTGATAGCTCATTTCTTCTTAGTGCTGAATAATATTCCATTGTCTAACTGCACCCCAGTTTACCCATTCACCTATTGAAGAACATCTTGGTTGCTTTCATGTTTTGACAATAATGAATAAAGCCACTGAAACAGCCTTGTGCATGTTTTTGTGTGGATGAAAGTTCTTAATCCCCCACATTTTTTGCCCTAATTTTTCTCTTTACTTTTTCATTCTCTCAAATTTCTTGGCTCAACTGGGAATTAATCAGCTGAGATAATGAGAGTGTTTGAGGGACAGAAGACCCACAGGTGGGTCCTGCGATCTCTGCTGTTTCTGGCTGGGTGGGTCTTGGGATATACCACACAGCCTTCTGAGCTTCCGTTTCCTTTCAGAATTGCTGCAAGAAATGAGATCATGTACATGAAAGCACCTTCAAAACTACAGCGCACCTGTAATCCCAGTGGCTCAGGAGCCTGTGACTGGAGGATCTCCAGTTAGAGGGCAGAGGCAACCTGTACAAAACCTAAAGAGACCCTGCCTCAAAATAAAAAGATATAAAAAGGGGCTAGTGGTGCAGCTCAGTGGTAGAGCACTTGCCTAGCATGGGCAAAGGCCTGGGTTCAACTCCACAGTGCTACAAAGCAATAAAATAAAATCCTAAAGCATATGGAAAAATAAGGAACCTCTATGAATGCCCATTCCTGATCTAGTTATTTTGGTCCAGCCTTATAGTCAATTGATTTTTGATAAAAGTACCAAGACAATTGAAAAAGAACAGTCTCTTAAAACAAATAGTGCTGGGACAAATGGATATTCATCTGCAAAAGAATTAAGCTACACCCCTACGTCATACCATATGCAAAAATTAATTCAAAATGGATCAAAGACCTAAAACTGTAAAGCCAGGCATGGTGGTGCACGCCTGCAATTCCAGCAGCTCAGGAAGTGGAGGAAGGAGGATCGCAAGTTTGAGACTAGAGGTAGTCTGCATAACTTAGAGAGACCCTGTCTCAAAAACGTAAAAATATGGGCTGGAGTGTGCAGCTCAGTGGTCCAGCACTTGCAAAGCACCCAGTACCTGAAAAAAAATTAAAAACTAAAACTATAGAGGAAAAAAATAGATCAATTGGACGTCATCAAATTTAAAACTTTTATGTTTCAAAGGACATCATCAAGGAAATGAAAAGAAGCCAGGTGAGTGTTGCAAGGCTGTAATCCTAGCAACTTGGGAGGCCAAGGCAGCCTGCACAATTTAGTGAAACTCTGTCTCAAAATTTAAAAAAAAAAAAATTTTTTTTAGGGGCTAAGGATGCATCTCAGTGGTAAAGCACTTGCCTAAGATGTGTGAGGCTCTGAACTCAGTTCCCCAGTACTGGAGAAAAAAAAAATAAGAAAAAAGAAAGAGGAAGAAAGAAAGGAAGGAAGGAAGGAAGGAAGGAAGGAAGGAAGGGAGAGAAAGCAAGCAGGGGGAGGAAAAAGTAGAAGGTGAAAAGACAACCCACTAAATGAGAGAGAAAACTTGTGAATTGTATGTCTGATAGTGGATTTGTGTCTAAAATATATAAAGTCATAAAATTGAATAAGAAACAGATAACTCAATTAAAAATGGGCAGATACTGCTCACAGGTGGCTGCCTAAGTACAAAGCTGTGCCTTCCCTTTGCTCTGCCGCCTCTGCCTACCTTTGTCACACCCATACATGGCTGGCAAAGTACACAGGCTAAGTTCTGAGGACAGGGGCCAGCTGCTACTAAACTTGAGTGCTATAAGGTGGAAAGAGCTGGAAGCCTGTGATGCCATCTTTAGAGTCCTGTTTCAAGGGCTTCAGAATGGCTTTTGGGTTTGTGACAACAGTAGCCCTGCAGGCTGAGAAATCTGACCACCATATTGAAGGGCTTAATGTGTACAACAAAGCGCACATCACCTTGAGCACTCAAGAGTATGCAGGACTTTCTGAATGGTGCAATAAATCTGGCCAGCTTCATCAAACAAATAGCATTGTCCATGATAGAGACCCTGCCCTTCTTTGAATTCCTAAGGGAAAGGAGGGATGGAAGTCCTGGGGAGAACTGAGAGGCCCTTGGCTCCAACACTTGCCACAGTCAAAATCACCAAGGTCAGAGCTGGGAGGGGGGTGTAGGTCAGTGGTAGAACACATGCTTAGCATGTGAGGTACCCTGGGCTCCATCCCCAGCACCAAAGAAAAAGCCACTGTGAGCCTCTGGCTTCCCTTTGGGGTGAATCTTCACTGCAGAAAGAAGCCAACATCACTACCCACACCAGCAATTGAGACCTTTTCTCTGTGCCACCTCTTTACTCTTAGGGCTCTGTTGTTGTTGGGTGCTGTTGAGTTGGTATCTGACTCATAGTGACCCTATGTACAACAGATGAAACACTATTGTTAGTGCTTCTCTGCTATTCGTAGGGTTTTCAACGGCTGATCATTTAATGGGAGTGGGTTACCAGGTCCTTCTCCCAAGCCTACAGCACCTGGTATTCCCAGGCAGTCTCCCATCCAAGGACTAACCAGGCCCAACCCTGCTTAGCTTCCAAGATCTGATAGGATCGGATGCCACAGTGGTATCACTGCAGGCTGGGGCTCTGTTACATTTTGTTAATTTGAATAAGCTCTCCCCATTTCTTGAAACCTCCCAACAGCAGTAATGATTTTCTTTCCATGCCATGTCTTGCTCCCTTTCTAATTAATTTCCCAGGAAGCCATGATACTGGGTGAAATACTGTCTTATCTTAGAACCCAGGACCATAAAGGAAACTCCATCCTATGTCATAGAAACATATGGGCTTTATGTCTCAAGTAAAACTATTGTACCACTCGGAAAAAATTCAAATGGACGAAGGACCCATGTAGACAGTTCTCTAAAAATAAACATATGAAAAGATGTTTGACATCATTAGCCATCAGGGAAATGCAAATCAAAACCACAATGAGATACACTTCATACCCACTAGAATGGCTGTCATCGAAAAGATAGATAATTACAGGTATTTGTAAAGATGTGGAGAAATTAGGATCTTCATACATTGCTAGTGAGAATATAAAACGGTGCAACATAATGCAAAACTGTCTAGCAGATCCTCAAAAGGATAACATAGAGTTACCATATGACCCAGTAATTCTACTCCTAGGTGTATACCCCAGAGAAATGGAAAAACACAAAAACTTGTATGAGAGAGTTCATAGCAGCATCATTCGTAAAAATAGCCAAAAACTAGAAACAACTCAAATTTCCACAAGTTCCATACAGTGGAATATTATTTGGCCATAAAAAGAAATGCAGTACTGATCCATGCTATAGCATGGAAGAACTTTAAAAACACTATGTTAAGTGAAGAGGGCTGGGGTTTAGCTCAGTTTGTAATGCTCTACACTCTCTGAGGACCCAGGTCTGATCCTCAGCACCAGCAACAGCACTGCAAGAAAACAGGAGAAGGATGTAGCAATCCACTCCCAAAGCAATTCCAAGACAACCAGTCATTGAAAACCCCATAAGGGTCACTATAAGTGGATGAACTCGTCTGGCACCTAACAACAACGTACTAAGTGAAAGAAGCCAGAAACAAAAGGGCACACGTTTTATGATTCTGTTTACATGGGATGTCCAAAATAGGCAAATCCAGAAAATCAGGAAGTAAATGGATGGTTTCTAGAGCTTGGAGGGGTGAGGGGAAGATGTGAAGGGAAGTAGAGAATGACTGCTAGTGGGGATGGATTCCTTTCTGGAGCAATTAAAATGTTTTAAAATTGATTATAGTGACATTGTACAATCCTATGAATCTACTAAAAAAAATTGAAGTATGTAAATTGGATGATGTGAATTTTATCTCAATACAGATGTTACCAAAAAAGTCATTTACCTAGTATGAATTATTCTAGTACCTAGTCAACAAAATAAACTTACTCTTTTCTTACTTGGCTGTACCTTTTAAATAAGAAGTTATCTAAAAATTATTAAACACTTTCAATATACTTTCAGACACAGGGCTAAGCATTTGCAGATTTTTCCATTTGATACTGCCAGCAATTATACTTGGTATAACTATTATATATTTATTTTACTGACTAGAAAAACAAACCTTTTTGTTTTTTGAGACAGAGTCTCACTCTGTAATACAGGCTGACCTCAAACTTGCAATTCTTCTGCCTCAGCCTCCTGAGTGCTGGGACTATAAACAGTATCACCATGCCCAGCCCAGAAAACAAGTCGTACAGAAATTAAGTAATTTTTCCAAAGCCATACAGTAAATGATAAAGTATCAATTCAATACAAAGAAGTATTGAGCAGCTATTATGTGGCAGGCACTGTACTGAGCACTTTGCATCAGTACATTCAGGCAATCCTTGCAGCAATTCTACAAGGCAGGACCCTATTTTACTGACAAGTATACAGAAGCATTGAGAAATAAGCTTGCAGCTGCACATGGTGCTGCATGCCTGTGACCCAGTGACTTGGGAGGCTGAGGCAGGATGATCCCAAATTCAAGGACAGCCTGGGTTATGTAGCAAGACTCTGTCTCAAAACAACAAAACAAAATCAGATTGGCAGCAAGTAATGGAGCTGAGGTTTGAAGTCAAGTGTAGCTGCCAGAATCTGCATCATGGACCACTGTCTTGTACTATTTAATGCATACACAATCCACCTATTATTACTGCTGGTTCTGAACTGTCTCTTTTATTGGAGTAAGAGCTACTTAAGGGCAGGGACCCCGTGCTAAGCCTCCTTGAATTTTCCTCCACCACTATCTGCATCCTCAGGATCAGTACCTTACATTAAGTACTTAATAGTAGTTACTTAGTAAGAGCTAAGTTAGAAGCAGTCATCCTGATAGGGCTGGCGGATGGATGGTGAATGAGACAGGGAGTTATCCATACGCTCTCTCACAGGCAGACAATTTTATACACATTCATGAGCACGTTCATCTGAGAAATGAGTCTTTAGGCAATTTCATCATTGTGTTGAACATCATAGAATTGTCCTTGTACAAACCTGCATGGTTTAGGTCAATCACTTGAGGTGGCCTCTTGAGGCAATCAAGGGACACACAAGGTGTATGAGACTCCTGCTGTTTTAACACAGCTGGATTTTCCACAATAAACTCTTTTTAAAATACTTAAGTAGAAAAAGTACACTCTAAAACAGTGATAAGGCTAAAAGTGTAACTCAGTAGTAAAACATGTACTTTGCATGGACGAGGCACTATATTCAATCCCCAACACAGAAAGGAACAAAGGGAAGAAAATAAGAGAGAGAGAGAAAGAGAGAGAGAGAGAGAGAGAGGGAGAGAGGAGGGGAAGAAAGAAAAAAAAGAAAAGAAGAGAAAGAAAAGAAGAGAAAGAAAACAAAGACATGGTAAAGTATATAATAAACCAGTAATCTGATCGTTTATTGTCATTATCAATCATTACATACTGTACATAATTGTATGTGCTATACTTTTATAAGGAAGTAGGTTTCTTTGCACAAGCACCTGCTGCAAACACAGGAGTAATGGGTTGTTACAACATTGTGATGGCTATGATGAAAAGGAACTTTTCAGTTCCATTATCAACTTATGGAACCATCACATATATATAGTGTGATGTTGATTAAAGCATCATGATGGAGCCCATGACTGTACTTCTTTTGTTTGTTTTTGTTTTTTTGAGATAGGACTCTTACTATGTAACCCAGGCTGGCCTCAAACTCATAATCCTCCTGCCTCAGCCTCCCAAATGCTGGGATTATAGGTGTGCACTACCATGTGTACCTATGACTATACTTCTTTTTAACCAGGCCATTTAAATCACTGCAATGTAGTGGGTACTGTTTTGTTTTGTTTTCTCCTTTTTAAAATACATTTTTTGCCAGGTTCTATGGTGCATGCCTAAAATCCCAGAGAGGCTGAGCAGGAGCATTGCAAGTTCAAGGCCAGAGGCAGCTTGCACAATTTAGCTAGATTGTAACTCAAAAATAAAAATTAAAAAAGGGGGGTTATGCGTGCAGCTCAGCTTGCAGCTGTAGCACTGTGGCGTCTGATCCTGTCACATCTCAGAAGCTAAACAGGGTCCAGCCTCGTTAGGACTTGGATAGGAGACTGCCTGGGAACATCAGGTGCCGCAGGCTTCAGAGAAGGACCTGGCAACCCACTCTCAAAAATCAATCCACCATTGAAAACCATATGAGTAGCAGAGAAGCACTGACAGTAGTGTTTCACCTGTTGTACGTAGGGTCACTATGAGTCAGGTACTGACTGCATGGCACCTAATAACAACAACAAAAACAGTGGTGAATCGCTTGTCTAGCATGCTTGAAGCCCTGGGTTCAACCCCTAGTGCTGTAAATACACACACATTTTATTTTATTTTGTGGGGACCAAACCCAGAACTTTGCACATACTAAGCATGTAGTCTACCACTGAGATATACCTACAGCCCTTGATGTCTTATATATATACATACATAGGTTTGTTTTGTTTTGAGATGAGAATCTCATCGAGTTGCCCAGGCTAGTCTCGAATTCTCGGGCTCAATTGATCCTCCTGCCTTAGCCTCCTGAAAAGCTGGGCCCACAGGCATGAACCACCACAATCACTCTGTATTTTTATTTTTAATTGACATATGGTACTTGTACATATCTACAGGGTATAATGTAGCATTTCAATACATATAATGTTGTTGTTAGGTGCCATGGAGTCGGTATCCAACTCATAGCGACCCTCTGTACAACAGGGGAAACACTATTGTCAGTGCTTCTCTGCTCTGCATAGGGTTTTCAATGGCAGATTGATTTTTGGGAGGGGGTTGCCAGGTCCTTCTCCCAAGCCTACAGCTTCTGGTGTTCCCAGGCGATCTCCCATCCAGGTACTAACCAGGCCTGACCCTGCTTAGCTTCCGAGATCTAATGGGGTCAGATGCCACAGGGCTACCACTGCAGGCTCAATACATATAATAGGTTCTGTTCATATGCCTATCTTGTTGTTGTTGTTAGGTACCATCCAGTCTATGTCTGACTCAGAGCGACCCTACATACAACAGGCAAAACACAATTGTCAGTGCTTCTCTGCTATTCATAGGGTTTTCAATGGCTGATTGTTTTATGAGAGTGGGTTGCCCATTCCTTCTCCCAAGCCTACAGCCCCTAGTGTTCCCAGGAGGTCTCCCATCCAAGTACCAACCAGGCCCGACCCTGCTTAGCTTCTGAGATCTGATGCCACAGTGGTACAGCCGCAGGCATGCCTATCTTACAGGTGAAGAAACAGAACCCAGAAGCCTGATGTGAGATGCCCTAGGTCATGCAGCTAGCCACTGGAAGAGCCCAGCTCCACCTGACTAGCCTCTGTCTCCATTTTCCCCCCTGACTTTCCCTCCTGCCCTGGTGAGGAGGGAATTAAATAAATGATTCTGCTTGCCCAGCTGAGAACACCCACAGTCTGTCCAGACCTGCTGACTCTCCCACTTTCTCACTTTCTCACTGTCACTTCCAATGACAGCCAGAGCCCGTTTGATGTGTTGGTGAAAGGGGGATGCTTTCCGAGTTTTATGGTTTCAGCAACTGAAGTCGCCTCTCTGCTGTGATTAACTATTTGATTTAGTCCAGTCAATTAATCCCACAATTCAGGAGCTAAAGACAAAGATGCTAAGAGCATACCTTCTTTATTTTTTATTTTTTCAAGTGTTTATTTTGGGAAACTGAAACTGCAGACCTGGAGAACTGAAAGCGCAGGACTATTCGTGGTGACTGTGGGGGAGGGGGTGCCAGGCTGTTGGCAGGGGCTTCTGTTAAACTCAGGCAGGGCCTAAAGATGAAGGACTGGCTGGAGGGCAGGATCCCCTCTCTGAGCCATCTCCCTAGAGAGCAGGTTTTCAGCAATCCCAGAGAAATAGCTTTTGGAGTGAGTGAATACAGTGGAAAAAGCATTAGATAGGCAGGCAGGAGCCTGGGGCTCTGTCTCTGACCTTGAAGCAGGCTCTTCCCCTCTCTGAGCCCTAGTTTATTCATGTGCAAAATGAAAAGAGGCCAGATAATTCCAGAGATGGGAAACTGGTTTCCACTTTTCTACTAATTTTTAGTGGCTGGGGCTGGGCAAGAATGGAAATCTGTGATTGATTAGCAACGTCTGCCATGGGTGCAGGTAATCAGGGAATAGGGAAAGGTGTGCCTTATACAGTAGATCATTTGGGTATGAAGGTTCCAGATCTGTGAATTTAATCATCTATGGATTGAAAAAGCAATTCTTTAGATTTTTTTTGCAGTGCTTGGGATTGAACCCAGGGCTTTGTCCATGCTAGACAAATCCTCTACTCCTAAGCCACATCCCCAACCCAAAAATACTTTTAAAATTGCATCTGTGGTGAACATGTACAGACTTTTTTTTAACTTGTCATTAACCCCAAACAATACAGTATAACACCTATTTACATAGCATTTACATTGTATTTGGGTATTATAAGTAATCTAGAGATTATTTAAAGTATATAGGAGGATGTGCATAGGTTTTATGCAAATAGTGAGCTATTTTATATGAGACTTGAGCATCCTTGGATTTTGGTATCAGCAGGATCTTGGAACCAATCCCCCTGTGGATACCAAGGAACGACTGGATTTCCCTTCCCTGGATTAGATGATCCCTATACCTTTTCCTGCCTGCAGCCATACCACTGTGTCTTCTGATCCTGATCCTGTCCGATCTCAGAAGCTAAGCAGGGTTAGGCCTGGTTAGTACTTGGATGGGAGACAGTCTGGGAACACTAAGTGCTGTAGGCTTGGGAGCAGGACCCGGTAACCCACTCCCAAACAACAATCAGCCATTGAAAACTCTAGGAATAGCAGAGAAGCACTGACAATAGTGTTTTGTCTGTTGTACGAAGGGTCACTATGAGTCGGACATGGCCTCCACAGCATCTAACAATAACAACATTTCTTTTCCAGTTTTAGTTTTCTACAGACTTTACACCAAGGACAAAAAATCAAGAGCTATCCAATCTCTGCAGGGACCAGGCAGCCAAGAGAGGAATCACCAAAGTGAGAACTTTATTAATAATGATAATACACAACTCTCTATGTGGAAGAAACATCTGAAAGGATTTACATCAAACTATGAGCCATTTACAGCAAACCGTTAACACAGGGTGGTGGGGATAGGTAAAATGGGCATATATTTTGTTTTAGTATGAGTATGGGCTCCCTTCAACAACCAAAAAGAATAGTCAAAATAATTTGAACAAGACTAGTTAAAGACTGTTCAAAAACATCAATAGCAGGGTTGAGGATGTGCCTCAGTGGTAGAGTACTTGCCTAGCAAGCATAAGGCCCTGGGTTTGACCCCCAGCAACACTGCACAGTCACAAAAAAAGCTCCAGGGTCATTTGCAGTGTGTGGTGGCACACACCTATAATCACAGCATCGGGCTGACTGAGGCAGGTTCAAGGACAGCCTGGCTACATAGTGAGTTGAAGGCAAGCCTGGACAACATAGCAAGATCTTGTCTCAAAAAAAAAAAGGAAAAAAACACCAATAACAGTATTATTCATAATAGCCAGAAATTGGAAACAATCCATATGCCTATCAACAAGAGAGTGATATGATATATTTATGATATATCTATACAATGGAATACTATACAAATGGAACAACTGACTGATACAGGCAAAAATACAGATGATTTGTGAAAACAGTGTATTGAGCAAAAGTAGCCAGATGCAAAAAAAAATGCATACATAAAATTCCACTTCCATAGAGTTCTAGAGCAGGCAAAACAAATCTGTGAGAAGTCAAAACAGTGTTTTAAATTTTAAATTTTCTAGGAACTAGATTAAAAAGGTGTGAAAAGAGGCAGGTATGGTAGCACACACTCGTGATTCCAGCACTCAAGAGGCTGGAGGATCATGCGCTCAAGGTCAATCTGGGCTACATGGTGAGACCCTGTCTCAAAGAACAAGGGCTGTGGATGTAGCTCAGTGGCAGAGCATTGCTAGTAGGCATGAGGTCCTGAGTTCAATCTCCAGCACCACACATACATGCACAAAAGTAAACTTTCTTTTATTAGCATAGTCAAAATATTACATTTGCCGTGCTGCACTGGTATACATCTATAATCCCAGTAACTTGAAGGTGGAAGCAGGAGGATCACAAGTTCAAGGCTAGAGGCAGCTTGCATAACCTAGCGAGACCCTGTCTCAAAAATAAAACAAACAAACAAACAAAAAAGTTAAAAAGGGGTCAGGGGTGCAGCTCAGTGGTAGAGCACTTGCAAATATATGCATGAGGCTCTTGGTTCATCCCACCAGGACAGAAAAAAAAAAAAATTACATTTTAACATGTCATCAATGTAAAATTAATGGGGCATTTTTGCATTCATTTTTCACATTCTCCAATATCCAGTGTGTATTTTGCACTTTCAGCATTTCTCAGGTTTGGGCCAACCACATTTCAAGAGCTCCAGAGCCACATGTGATATGCAGTGACTATTACAGACCACACAAGTTTGTGTCTTAATCTGGGTTGTAGTTATATATAAAAAGGCATCAGACTATCCACTTAAAATTTGCGCATTTTACCTTGTGTAAATTATGCCTCCATTAAAAAAAGATAGTGATATTTTATTAGAAAGGCAAAATTTTAAAAAAATTTAAACAATAGGATAAGAGAGGAGGAATAGAAGACAAAAAACACCAATGAGCTACATCCATAAATCTATTTATACCAGTGCTCAGGACCACTAAAACTGGGTCAAAAAACCATGAAAGATCAAACTTGGCAGAAGCAGAGACAGAGAGCTTAATTTTCAGCATTGTAATGTGTCCCATGTAACTTGTAAGCAATGGCAGTAAATGTAAGTATTGATAACTTTAATGAGCCCTCAACATACACTCAGGGTGGTGCTCAGAGCTTTCCTGTATGATCTTGTTTAGTCCTCTCCACAGACCTCTGAAATAGCCTCAGGGAAACTGAGGCTCAATGACTTTAAAAAGATGCAGAAGAAAAAGAAATAGACAGATGGGGAAACAGGGAGTGGTTATGTCCATAATAATGTTACTCTCAATCCCTGGCCTTTGGACTCTCTCTCCTGAAGGGAAGAGGAAGCACTAGGGTTACATAGAACTTCAGGCCATCTTATCTGAATGCCCAAATGTGTCACATGGCAAAGTCATTTAACAGGAGTGTCCAGATTTCCAAAAGGTTGAGAACAGCTGCAGTGAAGAGGTTCTACTGCCTTCTTCTCTCTTCACAGATAGAAATATAGATCCAGACAAAGAAGTATCTCACCTAAGGTCATGTAGCTAGTTCTTGGTGCCTCCATCTTTAAATCCTTCACTTTTCATTGACTGAATCAAATACGCCTTTTCCACCACATCAGATACTTTGGAAGTATCCCAACTTGATTAAGACCTGCTGTCAGTTCTTGAGTTTTTGCCCCAATAAGGGGCAGATTGAGCTGGGATTTAGCTCCATTGGTAGAGGGCTGCTCTGCACTCTCTGAGGACATGGGTTTGATACCAAGGACTGCAAAAATGGGAGAAGGACATGGCAATCCACTCCCAAAGCAATTGCAAAACAATCAGCCATTGAAAACCTCATGAGGGTTGCTATGAGTTGGACCCAACTCAACAGCACCTAACAAGAGGCAGATTATATAAAGCAAAGTATGAGGGTCTTAAGGGAATTCTGGAGGCTCAAGGGAGAGAGAAGACAGTAGTATGGAGAGGAAAGAGAAGGTTGGCATTTGAGCTGGATCAGAAAGGCAGAAATGGAAGAGTGAGCCATCCCTAAAGGAGCACAAAACGTCCACATTGGCTGAATTGTGTATTTCTCATCTGTCCAACTGGTGCCTCTAGTGTCTGCCATGGTGCTGGTACTGCATTAAGGCTCAACCAGTGTTGGTTGAATGATGCGGGATAGAACTCGTTATCAAAAATGGGCAGAGAGCTGGGTGTGGTGGTGCACACCTGTAATCCCAGCAACTAGGAAGGCAGAACCCAGAAGATCATAAATTAGAGGCCAGAGGCAGCCTGCATAATTTAGTGAGACCCTATCTCAAGATAAAAGAATAAAAAATGGGCTGAGGGTGCAGCTCAGTGAGAGAGCACTTGCAAAGCATGTGTGAGGCCCTGGGTTCAATCTCCCAGTCCTGCGGCGGGGGCGGAATGCAGGGAACCAAGCATAGTGACACATGCCTATAATCTCAGCACTTGGGAGGCTGAGGCAGGAGATCATGAGTTTGAAGCCAGGAGAAGAAAAAGGAGGAAGAAGAGGAGAAGGTAGAGGGAAAGGGAGAGGAGGAGAAGGAGGAGAAGGAGGAGGAGGAGGAGGAGGAGAAGGAGGAGGAGGAGGAGGAGGAAGGAAGGGAGGGAGGGAGGGAGGGAAGGGAGGAAGGAAGGAAGGAATTAGAGACAGAAAAGTACATAATTCATTCATTTGTTCCAAGCATAGTGCTAAGGGCTTTATTTGGGACTTGAGTCAAATATGCTACTTGTCACCTGTCTACCTCTCTCTATTTGACAACATAGCAATGACTGTAACAGTAGCAGTGCCACACAATTACCATTTATCACATGCTTAGATGTGCCAGGTGCTTTGGTAAGCAATTTACTTGAATTGATTCATTTAATCTTTTTCTCAAAATTGAGAAAACTGAGGTAGGTACATTCATTATCTTCTCTCTCTTTTTTTTTTTTTTTTTTTTTTGGTGTGTGTGTGGGGATTCTGGGAGTTGAACCCAGAGCTGTGCATGTGTTAAACATATGCTCTATCACTAAACAACACCCCCAACCCCTGTTATCTTTACTTGACAGAAGAAACCCAGACCCAGAGAAGTTTTGTAGCACTCCAAGGCCACATGTCAAAGAAATAGGGAGCTGGGATTTGAACACAGGCTGTAAACCTCTCTTTTTTTTCTTCTCCCAGACAGGGTCTCACTAGGTTGTACAAGCTGACTCTAGCCTTGAACTCACAATCCTCCAGCCTCAGCCACCTCGTATTACAAGCATGTTCTACCGTGTCTGGCTTTAAATGACTCTTGAATACAGTTACTTCTGTCTATCCCCTTGTCCAGTATGCAAGTCCAGGAGACACCTACCTTCGGTATCTTAGTGAGATGTGACCTTGTTCTTGTTGTTAGGTGTTGTCGAGTCCTGTATGACTCATAGCGACCCTCATAGGGTTTTCAGTGGCTGATTGTTTTGGGCTAAACAGCACAGGCTGCCTCTGGCCTTATACCAGCAATCCCCCCATTTCCTCCTCTGGAGTCTCTGGGATCATAAGCAGCTGCCACTGCACCGTGCTACGATGCAGTTTTAATTATTAGGATCACCATATGACAGATAAGGACACTGAGGTTCAGAGATGTGTCACTCATTGGCCGAGATAACATGGCAGATGAGAAGAAGAGCAGGGCTTCCACCCGGGCCTCTCTACCCTAGGCACATCTTGCCCATCACGCTATACTGTCTTGCTCCTGTCCCGGTTGCCCTCTCCTGTTCCTTCCTTCAGTTCTTCCTATGAGGGGCTCCTGCCTTGAATTCTGTAGCTAGCAGCAGAGAATCAAAAGGTCTGTCTGAACTTTGCCCCTTAATATAGTAACACACAAGTAGGAAATAGATGGAACCAGGTTCAAACACGTATCCTCCTGACATCAGACTTTGTGACCCAGAAGATAGACGTCAGAAGTAAAGCGGAGTGTTCCCTCCTCTGCTTTGCTGCAGCAGGTCCAGCTGGCCTGACTCCAGAGAGGTGAGAGTCCCTGGGAGCACTCAGGATGATCCACCAAGGAAAGTCTAGGTCTTCCGTATGTCCTTTTTATATTTCATCGTTTTAACATTTCTTTTATATATAGTTGTACAAATGAATATCTGCATGTTCCACATTGGAAGATTCAAAAAGCTACAGGCCAAAAATATATATTTTTTAAATCGCAGCTGTCTTGAACATGTGCAGACTTCCATTGTGTGTTCCACTAGAACTTAAATGATAAGATATAAGAGCTGTTTACATAGACCTACATTGTATCAGATATTACAAGTAATCTGGAGATGATTTCAAGTATAAGGAGAAATTGGGTGTGGTAATGGAGTCCTGTAATCCCAGCATGGGAGAGACAGAGGCAGGAGGAATGAGAGTTCAAGGCCAGACTGGACTACATAGTGAGATTTCGTCTCAAAGAATAAATAAAAAAAAAAGGGAGGATGTGCATAGGTTATATGCAAATATTATGGCATTTTATTGAAGGGACTTGGCCATCCAAAGATTTGGGTATCCATGGGAGTCCTGGAACCAAGCCACCACACATACAAAAGGATGACTTTTTCCCCCCACTATCTATCTATCTATCTATTTATTTATTTATTTATTCTTTCTTTCTTTCTTTCCTTCTTTTCTTTCTTTTTGTGCTGGGGATGGAACACAGGAATTTGTACAAGATAAGCACATGCTCTACACCCTAAACCTGTATTTTTTTTTTAACATAGATATTATAACAGTACAGTACAGTTGTATGTATATATACGTTATAGATAAGTAAATCTGTAGATACTAGATATACGGACTCAAACATTATTTCCTATTAGGGTGCACGATCACAAAAATTTGGAGTTCATTGGTTAAGACATCAATTACCAGGGTTAAAAGCAATTATTATAAGATATCCACATGCAAAAGAATGAAGTTAGTCTTCCCACCATCTACAAAACTTAAAATGGACCCAAGACCACAAAAGTATATAAGTCTTAGAAGAAAATATAGGGAAAAATCTTTATGACCTTGAGTTCAACAACAGATTCTCAGTTATGTTGTTAAAAGTACAAACAACAGCTGGGTGTCGGGGCATATACCCATAATCCCAGCAACATGGGAGGCTGATGTAGGAAGATTGCAAGTTCGAGGCCAGAGGAAGCCTGCATAATTTAGCAAGATCCTGTTTCAAGATAAAAAATGAAAAAGGGTCTGGGAGTTCAGCTCCAAGCTGCAAAGTATGTGAACTTCATCAAAATAAAAATGCTTTTGTACATCAAAGGACACTATCAAGAAAATGACACTGGGTCAGGCGTGGTGCTACAGACCTTTATTCCAGCACTCAGGAAGCTGAGACAGGACAGCCCAGCTTGGGATACATAGTGAGATACCATCTCACAAAAATCAAAGGCTGGGAATATAGCTCAGTGGTCGAGCTCTTGCCTAGCATGTTCTGGCCTTGGGTTTGATCCCCAGCATCACCACGGGGAAAAAGAAGTGAAGCAGGATGTAGTGGCTCATGACTATAATCCCAGCACTCAGGAGGCTGAGGCAGGAAGATCATGAATTCGAGGCCAGCCTGGGCTACATAGTGAGACACTGTGTTTCACCCTCCCACCCCAAAAAGGTGCTATGGCACACACCAGTAATCCCAACTACTCAAGAGATTGAGGCAGGAGGGTCACGGTTTGAGGCCAGAGGCAATCTGCACAATTTAGCAAGACCCTGTCCCAAAATAAAAAATAAAAAATGGGCTGTGGTTACAGTGCAGTGAATGGTAGAGCAAAGTATGTGAAAGGCCCTGGGTTCATCCTCCAAGTTCCACCAAAAAAAAAAAAAAAAAAAAAAAAAAAAAAAAAAAAAAAAAAAAAAAAAAAAAAAAAAAAAAAAAAAAAAAGAATAAGACAATAATAATAGCAAAATAAAATAAATTTTAAAATTAAAAATGGGCTGAGGATGGAGCTGAGTGGTGGTAGACCATTTATTTAGCATGCTGGAGGTCCTGGGTTCAACTCCCAGTACTTTGAGAAAAAAAAAGTGAAAACACAGCCTATAAAAGGGAAGAAAGCACTAGCAAATCATATATCTGATGAAGGTCTAGGATCTAAAATATACAAAAAAAAAAAAAAAAAAAAAAAAAAAAAAAAAAAAAAAAAAAAAAAAAAAAAAAAAAAAAAAAAAAAAAAAAAAAAAAAAAAAAAAAAAAAAAAAAAAAAAAAAAAAAAAAAAAAAAAAAAAAAAAAAAAAAAAAAAAAAAAAAAAAAAAAAAAAAAAAAAAAAAAAAGAAACCTCCTACAAATCAATCATCAAAAAGACAAACAACCCAATTAAAATGAGCAAAGCACTCAAATAGGTATTTCTACAAAGTAGATAATGCAAATGACTAAAGAAGATAATACAGCATATTAAAAGATGTTCAACATCATTAGCCATCAAGAAAAGACAAATCAAAGCCAAAATGAGATAGCACTCTCTATCCACTAGCATGTCAATAAATAAATAAATAGGCAATAACAAGTGTTGGCAAGAATGTGGATACCTTGGAGCCTTCTGGACATTGCTGGTGCGAATTTATAATTGTATGGCACTGTGGGAAACAGTTTGGTGGTTCCTCAAGAAGTAAAACAGAATTGATAAATGACCCACCTCCTAGGAATATACTCAGATTGAAAACAGGTGTTTATTATTTGTTTAGATAGTTATTTAGTTATTGCAGTACTAATAGTTGAACCCAGGGCCTCATTCATAGTAGGCAAGTGATCCACCAGTGAGCCGCACCTCTAGCCCCTTTTTATTTTTTTGTTTTGAGACAAGGTCTTGCTAAATTACACAAGCTGTCTTTGCCCTTGAACTCACAATCCTCCTGTCTCTGCCTCCTGAGTCACTTGGAATACAGGTGGGTACAATGGTGCCCAGCTTATTTTTGGCCTTTTGAGACAGAGTCTTACTATGTAGGTCAGACTGGCCTAGAATTCACTATGCAGCCCAAGCTGGCCTCACAACCTAGCAAGACCCTGTCTCAAAATGAAAAGAAATTTAAACAGGGGTGCAGATCAGTGGTGCATCACTTGCCTAGCAATTGTGGGGCCCTGGATTTAATCCTCAGTACTAGGGTTAAAAAAAAAAAAGGATTGAAACAACACAAGTGAATAAGCAAAATATAATATAAACATATAATGGAATACAATTTAGCCGTGAAAAGGAATGATATACTGATAAATGCTGCAACACAGATTGTTGTTGTTGTTAGGTGCCGTCCAGTCAGCACCTAGAGTTCCCAGGTGGTTCCCATCCAAGTACTAACCAGGTCCAGCTCCGCTTGGCTTCTGAGATCTGACAGGATTGGACGCCACAGTGGTACAGCTGCAGGTGCAACACAGATAGGAACCTCAAAAACATGCTAAGTGAACATAGATGTCTTTTACTGGGTACAAAATGCCACATATTGTATTATGCCATTTATATGAAATAATCCAAGTGGGCTGGGGTTTAGCTCATTTGGCAGAGTGCCGCTCCACACTCTCTGAGGACCCAGATTCGATCCCCAGCACTGCAAAAATGTGAGAAGGACATAGGAATCCACTCCTGAAGCAATCTGGAAACAATCAGCCATTAAAAAACTCTATGAGGGTCACTATGAGTCCGACCAAGTCCATGGCACCTAACCACAACATTCCAAATAGGTGAATCAATAGAGGGAGAAGGCAAGTTGGTGGCTGCCAGGGGCTGAGGGAGGGAGGAATGGGGAGTAACTGCTTGATAGGCCAGGGGCTTACCTTTGGTGTGATCAAAATATTAGGGAAGGCTGAGAATGAAGCTCAGTGGTAGAGTGCCTGCCTAGCACAGGCAAGACTCTGGGTTTGATCCCCAGCACTACAAAACAAGCCAAAACCAAAACAAAACATAAAAACATTGTGGAACTAACCAGGTGTGGTGGTACATGCCTGTCATCCCAGCACTCTGGAGGCTGAAGCAGGAGAAGGGCAAATTTGAGGACAGCCTGGGCTACATAGTGCCACCCTGTCTTAAAAAACCAAACCAAACCAACAAACATAAACTCTTTGTGGAACTAGATAGAAACCATTGCCGTACAACATTATGAAGTATTAAATGCAACTTAATTGTATACTTTCAAACAGGTGACCCCAATAAGATAAAATTACTATGATGTATAAAACAAATACATGATCCAGGTAAGAAAATATTTTTTTCAAACAGCACAAAATGGTAATAAGGGATTTATTTCCACTCCTCATTCCACCGTTCAAAGGCAATAACACAGATATTCCAATTTATGATATATTCTCCTCCAGTTTTCTGTATGCATATAGGAATGTGCAATATGTGTGTACGTATGTAGATATTTCCTTGCTCCTCTTATACAAGTGGGATTATGTTATGCTAAGTTCATTGCCTTTTTCTCTTGGCAGTATATCAATTACCAATCTCTATCCATACATTTTTTTAATGGCTCCATTATGTGATCGGCCCTACTCTGCCTGGCTTCCATCCTCAGACCCAGGGCTCCACTAGTTCTCTCAAAGACCTGAGTTTCAAACTCCTCTCCTACCACGGACTTGTCTGTGACTTTGACCTCAACTGCTGGCATTGTGAGGAGTCTCTAAGGCCCAGCAGGTGCCTGGCCCTGTGGGCTTTCGACAAATGGCAACTTCTCCCTCACCCTGTTCTATTCTAGGACCGGCTGACAGTCCAGACTCCTCCTCTGGCTAGCCCCATGGCCTCCACAAGTGTCCTAACCCCTATGAGCCTCAGTTTCCTCGGTTACACTGAGGATATTAACAGTCCCTCCTGGGTGATGACAGGAGAAGTGCCTTGCACAGGGCCCAGCTCAGAGCTTGCTGGCGTCATCTGATCTCTCAGGAAGGAAAAGTGGGCTAAGCCCTGGGTCGGAGGCCACCTGGTTTTGGGTAGGGAGCTAATTCGGGTGCTGAGGCAGGAAGGTGAGACCGAGCTGGGCGGCCCTGGGAACCCAGGAAGGAGGCGAGGCTGGAGTGAAAATGATTAGAATGAGAACAAACTGGCTCCTGAATAGAAGCTTTTATTCCTGCCGCAGAGGGCTTTGTTCCCCAAACACGTGACACACAAAAGCCTCTACTTGAATTCGGGAACCTTAATTGGTTCTCAGGTGGGGGAGGAGAGGGGTGTCTGGATTTAGGGATTCCTTAAAGAGACAATGCTATGAGGAGCTGGTCTCAGGGTTCAGTACACATTGTCGACGGGAGTGAGGAGGGGGTCAAGCTGGACCAGTGTGGGAGGGCAGCCCTTCAGAAGAGGAGGGGGAAGGGAGGGGGGAGATGGGAAGAGATGGGGAATGGAGAGAAACAGCCTTGGCCCAGTGCCTGGGAAATAGTAAGGAGGGAGGGAAGGAAGGAGAAAAGGAAGGAAGGAAAGGGGAGGAAGGAAGATGGAAGTGAGAAAGGAAAGAAAGGGAGAAGAAAAAAGAAGGGAAAGAGGGAAGAAGGAAGGGAAGAAGGGAAAGTGGGAAAGAAAAGGAAGGGGAAAGGAAGGAGGTCTTGCCTTGCGCCCTAGCCCAGCTTGGTTGAGACACTCCCTCCCTCTCCAGCCCTGTCCCATTCCCTCCTACTGGTCTCTCACCCTCTCCCAATCTCTGGCCACACCGGCTGCCTTGAAGTCCCTCAACACTCCATGCTGGCTCTTGTGTCTTGGTGTTGCATTTGCTCTTCCTTCTACCTGCCCTGCTTGCCACCTGCCCGCGGTGATGGGGCAGTTTCCCTAGCAAGAGGATGTCTATGTCATATCCATCTCCAAGCTCTTTCCTCTCCCCACAGCTCAGCACAGTGCTTACCGCTGAGCCTGCATGGCCGAGGGGGGCAAGGGTAGTGGCTACCATAACCCCTATCCCTTCCTAGTCCCAGAGCCACTGTTTTTAGGGTCAGCTGGCCTGGAGCCTCCCTTTGAAACATTATAGCTGTATGACCTTGGGCAAGTCACTTTGCCTGTCTGGCTTAATTTTCGTTTTCTTTAAAAAATACAGAACCCACCTCCCAGGAGTGTCAGGAGGATTGAAGAGAGTTTAAGCGATGACCAGGGGATTTCACATAGTGGGCAGCTGATAAATGTAGCCACCTTGGCAGTGAGGCAGTAGATGTTTTTACAGAAGGGGAAGAATTCCATTCAGAGCCCCATCCACTTGACAGGTGTCCTCCATGGCATTTTAACAAATGCTGGTAAACAATACTTGAAGCAGGTTTTGTTTGTGGGCCTGGGGATTGAACCCAAGGTCTTGAGCATTCCAGGCAAGTGTTCTTCCACTGAGCTACATCCTCAGCTCCTGAAGCAGATTTTGATATTCCCCATTTACAGATGAGACAATGGAGTCTCAGAGAGGTTAAGGGATTTCTCCAAGAACACACAGGAGGTAAAGAGCAGTCAGGATTTGAACCCAGCTCTATCTCGTCCCAAAGCTTGTGCTCTGCCCACTCCAATCCCTTGTCCTCTTTGACTCTCCAGGCCTGGAAGCCCAAGGGACTGAGGACCCTGAGGTAGGAACAGGCAGAAGGAAGATCCTGAAGGACCTGCCAAGATGAGGCCACCTGGGTTCCCTTCATTAGCACCCAGCATGGACACTTATTATGTTAGTAGGTAGAGTCCTGAGTTTTGGACCGTGGGCTCCATGCTTTAGTTACCCATTTTAAATGTAATGTGTGAGAACCTGGTATGTTGGCACATGCTTGTTGTTTCAGCTACTCCAGAAGCTGAGGCAGAAGGCTCCCTTGAGACCAGGAGTTCAAGGTCAGCGTGGGTAACATAGGAAGACCCTGTCTCAAAACAACAACAATAACAGTAAAGCTTATATTTGAGCCCCTACCCTGTGCCAACCTCTGAGATGCAACTGTGGACAGGACATATCTATTCTACAGTTGTGCACTAATGGCGAAGCACAGTTGTTAACAGGAAGCCCAGGAAAATCTCTAGGGGGGCAAATGCTTTCTTTCTTGTTTCTTGCTTGCTTGTTTGCTTGCTTGCTTTTTTCTTTCTTTTTTTTTTTTTTTTCTTTCTACTTTTCTTTTTCTTTTTCTTTTTTTTTTTTTTGGCCCCAGCACTGGTGGCACCCACACTTTGCCAAGGCTGAGTGTCCTCAGCCGTCTCCTTCTCCTCATAGCAGCCTGGGCCCTGGGTGCAGGGGCCCTTTAAGAAGGTTGTGCCCCCTCAACCCCTCCCTAATTAGCCAGCTAAAGAAAGATCTGGCTTGAAACGGGATTGTGCAGACCCAGCTTTGGGCCCGGAGGACTCCGATCGGGATTGTTATGCTAATCGCCTGAGATCAGCACTTCCCGTGCCCTTCAGACGGCAGGTAGCTCTGTGGGCTCTGCCCAACAGTTGTGGCTGGAGGAGGGCTGGGCTTCTCCACCTACTTCCTGCTTCCTGCTCCTTCTATTCCCCGACCTGCCCCAGCGACTCACCCTAGCCGTCCTCCCACCTGCGGGCTGGCTGGCAGTTTTAGCCTCTCCTGGAAAGGTTCAGCTTTGGTCCTCCCACCTCCTAAAGAGAAACCTGCTTGCTTTTGGTTGAAGTGGGAATGAGGGACACAGGCAGGAAGGAGGAGGTACCCAGCTCCTCCTTTTAACCCACTCTCATCTCCAGGCGTGAGTCTCATCTGTCCCTCCTGCACTTGGCTTGCAGAATCCACATTGAGAGGCACCTTTGCCATTTTTTATCCCTCCCAGAGTCTCAGTTTTCTCATCTATAAAACAGGTTGAAAAGCACAGCACCTACCCCAAAGGACTGATACAAGGATAGAATGAAAGCAGGCATCTAACATGCCCTGCTCATCAGCTGCTACTGTCAACCAAGCGAGGGAGAGTAGCTCATGTGTGGAACGCCTAGTATGGGCCACCCGTGTGCTGTGGACTTTTATAAGGCATTATCCCATTTTGCTTTTTCAAGCACCTTAGGAGATAATTATCATTATCATGCCCATTTTCCAGATGAAGAAATCAAGGAATGGAGGGTCTAGCTCCCTCCCCCAGGAATCACATACAGCCCAGCCAGGCTGCTTTCTCTCTTTTCTCCCTTCAGTGCTAAGGATTGAACCCAGGACCTTGGGCATGCCCTGATAGGCATCCCCTGACCTACATCCCCAGCCCTAGCCTGTTTGTTCTCTTAATTTCTATTCTTGGGTTTAGCATGTTACCTTTGATGGTACCAAAGGTGGGTCCGTACAAAGGTGCTTGCATAGACGTGTAATAGTTAAATGCACATTTAATGTGCAGGAGGTAAAAAATAAAAGTAGCCTTTCAAGCCTCTAAATTCACAAACAGTATTACTTAGGTTAAATGTATTTAAGTCCCTTCAATGACTGCTACAAGTACGGTCATAGCTACTTTAATTTGTAGTAGCCAAGAACTGGAAAAGGCTGAGACATCTGTTCAGCAAGAGGATGGATGAACAAACTGGGTACAATGGAATCACTCTCAGCCAGCGGCGGAAGGCAACAGATCCAACCCACAGCTTGGACGAACCTCACAGACAGAACGCTGAGCGAAACAAGCCAGATTCAAGACTACAGAATGATTCCATTTATATGAAATTCAAGAACAGCTAAAGTGAATCTATGGTGGCAAAAGTCAGAACAGTGGCTGCCTCTGGAGGAAGGTATTGCCAAGAGATCCAAGAGAACCATCTGGTGTGAAGGGGGTATTCTATATCTTGATGTGAGTTCGGCCGTGGGGTAAAAATGCATCAAGAAATTGGCTTAATATTTGTTCACGTTAATGTATGTCAAGTATGCCACAATAAGTCACTGTTAATAAGTTAAAAATTAAAAAATAACTTCATTTAAACCATATCACCTGTAATCCCAGCACTCAGGAGGCTCGAGCAGGAGGATCTCAAGTTCCAGGGCAGCTCTGGCTGCATAGCAAGATCCTGTAATCCTAGCGTTCAAGAGGCTGAGCAAGAGGATCAAGGTGAGTTTGAGGTTAGCCAGCGCTACACAGTGAGGATTCTATCTCAAAAAAACCAAAAACGGGGGGAAAAAAGAGAAAAGAAAAGAAAAAAAGAAAAATATATATATAATTTAAAGAAAAATAGTATATAAATAATAGTAGTTCAGGGCTGAGGGTATAGCTCAGTGTAGAATGCTTGTTGCGCATGCATAGAATTCCATCCCCATCACTGGGAAAAATAATGATAACAACAATAAATTGAAAATAGTAGTTTAGTCAGTCTTGATGTCTCAAGCCTGTAATCTAGCACTCAAAAGGCTGAGGTAGGAGGATCTCCAGGTTAAGGCTGGCCTGGGCTACATTGCATCACCCTGTCTCAAAAAAGAAAAGAAAAGAAAAGAAAAGAAAAGAAAGAAAAGAAAAGAGTTCAGGGAATAGGTAGAGATAACCAAAACAAAAAGCAAGCAAATGAATAAACAAAATTCCACTGACTGAAGTTAGGGCACCGTAAATGCTAGGCAATGGAGCTCTTTAATCATTTCCCTATCCTCTAGTGTGCCAACTAAAATATACAATGCCTGGTTAAGTCTGAATTTCAGGGAAACAACAAATTTTTTTTAAACAATATAAATATGTGCTGTATAGCATCTGGGATATACTTATAAATTTTTTTTTTTTTTTTGCTTTTGTTATTTATCAGAAATTCAAATTTGATTGGGCGTCCTCTGTTTTTATTTGCTAAATGCGGCCTCCCCACCCTCTTGAGACCACGAAGGTCTCCCAGCCCGGTGCCCACCGCAGGCGGGAGCGCCCTGCGCGGTGCAGTCACGCTGGGCGCAGCCTGGCAACGCGGCCACAAAGGGAGCCCAGGAGGCGGAATCTTTCCACATGCCTGATCAATGGGGGCGCGGAGACGGCGGCGCAAACAGGCCTGAGACAGCCGCACAAAGAAGAGGCCCCTCGGCCGCTCCCGCCTTCCATTGATCCCGGTCCTTTGTGGCTTGGACAACGGGAGCGCAAGAGGCGCCTCGCAGGGACTTGGCCCGTTCTCATTAGGGGAAGAAGACCCTCGAGGACCCCCAGCCCGCCAGCCCTCACCACCATGCCGTCTCCCGCAGGCTCCAGGCTGCAGGTCTGGGGGCGTCCAGAATCCATCAGGGGACAGGGTAGGGTAAGACCAATAGGGCCAGCCATCCAGACTCCACCCTCTGAGGACCCTCACATCTGCCCTGGCAGGTCTTTTCTGTCCCCCTGGTTACAGACAGGCTTTGTAGAGACTCTATTTTTTTATTTATTGAGCAAATATTTATCGAGCGTTAGCTTGAAGCTGTTCCCACTCCCCGCTGCCCCTGTGACTTCACACTGGCCAGTTTCTCCTCCAAGGAGCACCTCTCTGCGAAATCATCCTGTGCCCCGCTCCCACCTCAGGTTGGGTAGGGGAGCCTCTCTCCCTCTCTTGGTGCCCCTGGATCGCTCCCTGATAGAGGAGTTGGGAGCAGCCAACACTGTAATAGGAAAGGCTAACGGTTCCCTGGCACTTACTGTACCTCCGGCTTCTAAGACGTTGACATTCTCTGACTCCTTTAATTCACTATGATCTCCATTTTCCAGAGGTGGAAATTGAGGCCTGGTATGCTAAGGGGGGAGTCATCCAAAGTCATACAGTCAGCAAATAACAGAGCAGGGATTTTAATTAAATTTAATTAATTAATTAATTAATGGCACTGGGGAATTAAACCCAGGACCTCATGCATTCTTTGCAAGCGTTTTACCCCTGAGTTGCACTCCCAGCCTACTTTTTTAGTTTCTTAAAATTTTGAGACAGGGTCTCACTAAATTAAGAAGGCTGCCTCTGTCCTCAAACTTGCCATCCTGCCTCCGCCTCCCAAGTTACTAGGATTATAGGCTTGCACCACCAACCCTGGCTCAGAACAGGGATTTAAACTCAGGAAACAGATTCCAGAACCTGGGTCTTGAGGATCCCCAGGGCCAGGCTCCATGCAAGGTCTGGTTGTGTGGCCCTGTAATGAATTACTACCCATCAGAAGGTTTACCACACTGTACTGTATCTATTTGTCCATTTTCTTCTATTTTCCCCTCTAGCCCCATTGCCCTTTGTGCTTGGCTGCCAGCACAAAGAAGGTGCCTGTGAGCCAGGCACAGTGGCACACACGCTTGTAATCCCAGTGACTCGGGGAAGCTGAAGGAGAAGGAGCGTGAGTTCAAGACCAGAGGCAACCTGTGTAATTTAGCAAGACTCTGTCTCAAAATAAAAAGTGAAAAATGGGCTAGGGGTGCAGCTCAATGGTAGAGAGCTCACAAAGCATGTGTGAGGCTGTGGGATCAACACCCAAGTATCACCAAGAGCAAAAACAACAAAAAAGAAGAAGAAGAAGAAGAAGGTGCCCATGGTATATTTGTTGGTCTGAATTATTGAGCATAAGAATTTTTCTATGGGCTGATGGTGTAGCTCTCTGATAGAGTGCCTGCTTAGCATGTCCTAGGCCCATGGTTTGACCTCTAGCACAGCAGCAATCCCTCCTGCCCCCACAAAAAAAAAAAAAAAAAAAAAAAAAAAGAAAGAAAAGAAAGAAGAGAAAGAATTTTGCTGAGAAGTGAGGAGAATCTGATACAGTTCCTGCCCACAAATGAGCTTGATATCAGACACTCGGGCTGAGGGTACAGCTCAATGGTTGAGTGCTTACAAAAAGCATGTGTGAGGCCCTGGGTTCAACTCCCCAGGACCACAAAAAGAAAGAAGAGGGGGGAGGAATAGGACACTTAAATAATGTAAGAAGTAGGCCTTCAAATCCTCGAAAAATTAGATTCAGGTTTAGGTGCAGGTTCAGTATGTTAAAATGTAGAGGGTTCAGGTGCAGGTTTCAATTTCTAATCCTATGTGTACAGAGATGAATAAACTGGGTTTTTTTTTTTTCAATTTTATGTATAATAAAATAGCTAATGATAAAAACAAAACAAAGTCCTAAAGGCTGAACCCAACCCTAATATTCACTGGGTTCAGAAAATTTTTTAATGCTTGAAATGGAATGGGTTCAGAGCTTGGGTTTAGATTCTGTCTGAAGCCTGCTATCTACACATAGGATTTAAACCTACACCCAAACCTAAACTGAACCCTCTACATTTTAACATATTAAAACTGCATTTGAACCTGAACCCAACTGTCATGAGTTTGAAGCCCTGGTGGTCTATATCTGTAATCCCAGTATTTGGGAGGCTAAGGCAGGAGGATCAATGCAAGAGCAAGGCCAGCCTGGATCCTGGTTTACAAAAAGAGACTCTGTCTGGAAGTGGGGGGGGAGGGTTGTAGGGCTCTGGAGTCTGGTACACAGTTCTTCCACCTCCCTTCAAAAAAATCAACTTTATCAGCCGGGTGCGGTGGCCCACACCTGTAATCCCAGCTGCTGGGGAGGCGGAGGCAGGAGGATTGCAAGTTCGGGACCAGAGGCAGTCCACGTAACTTTGCGAGACCCTGTCTCAAAAAGTAAAAAAATGGGCTGGGGGTGCAGCTCAGTGGTCCAGCACTTGCAAAGCATGCAGGCAGGAGGCCCTGGGTTCAACCCCCAGTACCGCAAAAAATAAAAATTAAAATTAAAATTAAAAATAATAAAAATAAAAAATAAATCAACTTTATCAAAGTATAATTTACATGCCAGAAAATGCACCCATTTTAAGTGTCCAGTTTGATGAGCATTAACAAATGCATACACCCTTGTTACTGGTATCACTGTCACATGGAAAGCATTTCCTTCATCCCAAAAAGGTCTGGTGTGCCTCTGGCAGTCAGTGTCCCTCCCTCCCCTATTCCCAGAACACCCCTGATCTGCTTTCTGTTGCTATAGGTTAGTTTGCTTTTTCTGGAATTTCATATAAGTGAAATCATATAATATGTACTCATTTGCCCAAGGCTTTTCTCACTAAGCATGCTAGTTTGGAGATTCATCCATGCTGCTGAGTGACCTCTTCATTTCACATCCTTCCTTTGCTCCCAATCTTCCTGCCTCATCCTCTCCATGTGTGAGAAAAGGGTGGATGAGCCAAGTGCTGATACGTCAGTAATACCTGAACTCAGGAGGCTGAGGCAGGAGGATCACAAGTTTGAGGCCAGAGGCAGCCTGTGCAATTTAGTGAGACCCTGTCTCAAAATAAAAGAAGAAAAAGTTGCTTGGCATGCAGCTCAGTGGTAGAGCACTTGCCAAGCATGTGCAAGTCCCTGGGTTGAATCCTCCCAGTACTGGAAAAAAAAAAAAGGATGGGGGTGGATGATGTATGTATACAGCATGCACAGTACCTGTAAACAGAAGGTGTGCAATAAGTGCCCTTGATTAGTATAAGATTTCTGCTAGACTGTAAGTTCCATGAGGACAAGGACCTTATCCACTTTATTCCTCACTCTTCACTAATTGTGATGGCTACCATTTATTATAGATAGTGAATTGGAGGTGAAGAGAGGTATAGCAACTTGCCTATGATTACACAGCTAGTAAAAGGCAAGGTTGTCCTGGGGTCCTTTTTTCTCTTTTTTCTTCTTCCTTTTTTTTTTTTTTTTTTTTTTTTGGTACTAGGGGATTGAACTCAGGGCCTCATACATGCTAGACAAGTGCTCTACCATTAAACACACCCTCAGCCTTCTTTTTTAATTTTTTAATTTTGAGACAGTGTCTCAATAAGTTGTGGAGGCTGCCTCTGGCCTTGAACTGGTGTTCTCCTGTCTCAGCCTCCTAAATCACTGGGATTACAGATGTACACTATGGTGCCCAGCTACTTTTTAAAATAATTATTATTATGAGGCAGGCATGGGGGTGCACACCTGTAATCCCAGTAATTGAGGTGTGGAGGCAGAGGATAGAGAGTTCAGGGCCAGCTTGGGCAATATAGGGAAACCCTGTCTAAAAAAAATTGTCTGCCCCATTCAGTGGCTCATGCCTGTGATCCCAGCAACTCAGGAGGCAGAGAAAAGAGGATCACGGGTTCCTGACCCAGAGGTAATCTGTGTAATTTAGCGAAACTCTGTCTCTAGATAAAAAATAAAAAATGGGTTGGGGATGCAATCCAGTGGTAGAGCACTTGCAAAGTATGTGCAAGGCCCTGGGTTCAACTCCTAAGTACTGCCAAAAAAAAAAAAAAAAGAAATACACACACACACACACACACACACACACAGAGGGTGCCACAAATATATACATGTTTTAAGTATTAAAATTATAATGCTCAGTATCTACCTATAATGATAGGTGAATATAAGTCACGTTTGACTTCCACAATTGTAAGAGGTTCTCAAAGTGGTTGCCATCGTAATTCAATTCAACTTTGAAAAGTAATACACAGATAATATCTCTTACAATGTGTGCGTTTTGGTAGGGGGAAGTCCATGTATATGTATATGTGTATATGTATATATATATGTATATATCGGTATTACTAAGGTATGACATATGGAGTCTTTTTTTTTTTGGTAGTGGTGCTAGGGATGGAAGCCAGGGTCTTGTGCACGCTAGACAGGTGCTCTACCACTAAGCTACACATCAGCCCCAGAGGTCCTTGCTTTGAATTACTATACTCCACTGCCTCACAAGTCTTTTTCTCCTCTCCAACAATTTCCTTGAACCTGCCCTTCTTGTCACCCTCACTGTTTACTGACTTCTACAGAGAGGCAGGATAATGTACTGCTGACAGGTGTTTTCAGCTTATGTGCCAGGCAGCATTCTAAGCACTATGCAGATAGTAGTTATATAACCCCCTGTGGACACTGTAACGTAGGCGCAAAGCTTCTACCCATTTTACAGATGAGCAAGTTATAATAGGGATGAAAATTATCATGTCACTTTTGGGTTTGGAGCCAGGACATCCTCCTGGGAATCCCAGCTTTGCACAACTTTCCATGGACTTTGGCAAATCCCTTCCCTCCATGCCCTGTCACTTCTGCTCACCAGGTGTTCCCTAGAGCCCCTTCCTGACCTGGCATTTTTCTGGACCTGTCTTTCCTCTGACCCTCCACAGATTTTTTTCTTCCTGCCTATTGATTCTAAGTTTCTTTTCCTCTTCTCTCCTCGCCCTTTAGCTGGCCAAGGCTACAATTTCAAAAGGAATTGAGTTCCTTCTGGAAAGGGGCTGGGATGGGGGCCCTTGCCTCCCATCTCTTCCCATAAATACCCCCTGTGTGCAGTGCCCAGGGGCCCCCCCGGGAAGCCCAGGCCGGCTGATCTGTAATTAGAAACTTTACTCCCTTCCCTGGCAGAAGGAGGGAGGGCCTAGGTCTTGCCCAGCCATCTTGTTTGTCATGAATTATTCAGGAATGAGTGGAGTAGAGAGGGCCCCTCTGCTGACCAGGCCTTCTCAGGCCCTGCCCAAAGCAGCCTGACCCACCCAGCTCTGTCCTTTCAGCAGTTCACTTAGAGAGAATAAACAAAACGTGTGCCAAGCACATTTACAGACGGGGTTTTCATCACTCCTCATGCAAGAGGGATGTTCTTCACCTGAGGGGGTTACAGGGATGGGAGCACAAGGCTAGGAAGAGAGGACTGAGCTGGGATTTGAAGCCAGGACGCAGCTATTCAAAGCTTGCTTCGTGCTATTGCCGCTGTTGATGATGGACAGAGGAAGAAGGGAGAAGAACCCAGCAGGCTGGATGGCAAAAGACTAAAGGTGCCCCTGTCTCTGCTTGCTCTTGCTAAATATGCAAGGGGCAGGGGGATAATGTGGAAAGCAGAGAACACCTGGGTGACAAGTAGGTTTTATTTTCAAGGAATCACCACATAATCACTAGAAAAAAAAAAAAAATTCCTTGCCACCCTCTGAGATGCTGTCATGCCCATTGAATGGATACAGAAACTGAGGCTCATAGACTCATAGACATTAAGGAAGGTTGTTCAAGGTTAGTGGCAGAATATGAGCTCAAGCCTAGCACACATCCCTCTGGGTCACACTCTCTTGCCACAATGCCTGGTGGGTGGGAAGACAGAACCACCCAAGAATCTCACCTCCTGGGTCTATAATGATTTTTCTTGGATTGACCTTCCCTTGTTGTCAAACCTCTCGGTGTCCAGGCACTGCTCCAGAACAAGCCCCCACGGAATTCTAAATGACTCTGGAAGAGCATCTGAATGATTTCTGTCATCTCACACTGGTTATAACCTTGCAAGGTAGCTCTTGAGGAGGCTGAGGGCTTCTTTGGCACAAAACCAGCAATCCGGACTGATAGACCAGTTCTCAATGACATTTCTGGTGAAGCTGAGAACTCAGGACTTGGAAAACAACTGTCTAATTCCACTCCTTACTATCTGTATGAACTTGGGACAATTCCTTAAACTCTCCGTGACGTGAGATGAAGAGAAGGACTAAATAGGGGCTGTCATGAGGAGTAAGTATAACAATGCATATAAAACATCTGACAGCTGTGCGATGCATATCTGTAATCCCAGTGATTCCGGAGGCTGAAGCAGGAGGATTGAGAGTTCAGGACCAGAGGCAGCCTACAGGATTTAGCAAGACCCTGCCTCAAAATAAAAATTAAAAAATAAAAATGGGTTTTAGGGTGCAGCTCCGTGGTAGAATGCTTGCCTAGCATGAGCGAGGCCCTGCATTCAACCCCCCAGTACAGCAAACACTTGAGATAATGCTTAAAACATCATAGTGGTGAATAAATGCTGCTATTTATTATTACTATTACTATTATTACTATTGTTATTATTTCCAGTGCTGAGGATCGAACCCAGGACCTTGTACACACTAGGGAAGCATCCTACCACTGAGCTACACTGAGCTGCTTTTATTTATTTATTTATTTATATTGTATTTAATTAATTAATTTTTCTTTTTTGGCAGTACTTGGGAATTGAACATATGGCCTCACACATACTTTGTAATCGCTCTACCACTGGGCCGCAGCCCCAACCCATTATTTATTTTTTATTTTGAGACAGGATCTTATTAAGTTACACAGGCTGCCTCTGGCCTCAAACTCGAAATTTTCCTGCCTCATTCTCCCAAGTTGCTGGGATTACAGGTGTGTGCCACTATTATTATATTATTATTATTATTATTATTATTATTATTATTATTATTATTTGCGGTACTGGGGTTGAACCCAGGACCTCGTGCTTGCCTACTTTGCAAGTCCTGGACCACTGAGCTGCACCCCCAGCCCTCTATTTTTTTTACTTTTTGAGACAGGGTCTCACAAAGTTACACAGACTACCAATGGTCTCGAATTTGCGATCCTCCCCCCTCTGCCTCCCCAGCCGCTGGGATTACATGCGTGCGCCACCATGCCCGGTGCTATTATTATTCATGATGACATCCTCTCCTTAAGCCAGGTTAACAGAAAGACAGGAGCTACCAGACATGAACATGTTTCTTCTTTGGAATCACCGCTGCAATGTTCTTGGGAGAACTCTCCCTCCCTTAATGTCATGCTCTGTACCTTGAATGGAGCTTTCTTCCTCCACCCCTACAGCTAGCAGTAGTCCTGGGACCCAGCCTAGACAAGGGATTGATTGAAGAAAGGTCATGTGACTCAATGACAGCAAATCAGAGGGGGCCCTGAGATTTTCTCTGGAGAGAGGTACTTTTTCCCACTGGGAGGAAAAAGCAGGCATGAACCTTCTGTGTGCTACTTTGTCACCATGGGGAGGAGAGTATCTGTTTAGATGGAAGCCACAAAAGAAAGCAGAGCCAGGACATGGCAAAGAGACTAATTGTCATCTTTGAGTGCGTAGATCCAATTGTGATTCAGCAAGTAATAATTATTATTACTATTAATTTTTTTGTTGGCATCAGTTTGACTTTTCTGTCTCTTAACTAAGAGTTCTGACTAAACATGGTAATCATGAACACCCTTCCTCTGTCTCCAAATACATACATATATGAGTATATATTAATATACATATGAGGGATATATATATACATATGAAAGAGATTTATATATATATGTGTGTGTGTATATATATATATATATATATATATGTTTAATTAAAATGAAAGTGCAGCTAGGTATGGTGGTGTATGGCTGCAATCCCAGCACTCAAGAGGCTGAGGCAGAAGGATCAAGGCAAGTTCAAGGTCATCCTGGTTTACATAGTGAGTTCCAGGCCACCCTGGGCCACACAGGAGACCCTATCTCCAACAAACAAACAAACAAACAAACAAACAAATAAAATGACAGTGCACATTGAAGACTCACTGCTAATTATTACTTTTGCTTTACCTATTTAGGTCAAGAAAGAATGTCAAGTAAGACTTTAAGATTCACAACACCCAGGTACAAATTAAGGGCCTTTGCTCACTAACCTCACACTGTCATGGAGTCGCAGACTTAGAGTCACAGCTTGGCTTTAACCATGGTTTTCCTTTCTGCTTTCAAGAAAACATTTAATTTCCACCTAGGGCGTCATCTCTGCCCAGCTTTCTTGCCATGTGCTGTTTCTGTCTGCCTTTTGTCTGTGTGCTGGTGTCAGAGCTGGTAACTGTCTGCTTATAGTTTCAGGAAGAAGCATTAATTGCCTTTTGAGCCTCCCGTCTTCCTCTAAGAACTCTCTGGTCAACTATGGTAATTGTCTCACTTGCATTTCTCTACCTATTCTCTTATGAGTAGGCAACATGAGAGAGAAACATGCAGGCAGCACATATCTGCATAGAACAGAGCTTACAGGACAAGTTACTTCATCTTTTTTTTTTTTTTTATTGCAGTGCTAGATTTGAATCCATGGCCTCACGCTTACATGCTTTGCAAGTGCTCTACCACTGAGCTGCACCCCCAGCCCAGTTTTCTACTTTTTTGAGACAGGGTCTCGCTAAATTAGGCAGACTGCCTCTGGTCTCGAACTTGCAATCATCCTGCCTCTGCCTCCCAAATTGCTGGGATTACAGGCGTGCACCACTGCACCTGGCCAAGTTACTTCATCTTGCTGAACCTCAGTCCCCTCATCTATAAAATGGGCATGATAGTACCTGCTTCACAAGACCAGATAATGTAAATACTTGATGAAAGCAATTTCCTTTGGAAAAGCATGTTTTTCTATCCTTTTCTTGTCAGGTATGGGTTCAAAATAATAAGAAAAACTAACCTTTGTTGAGTACTTACTATGGGCTTAGCATTATTTTAAGTGATAGCCTTACAAAAAGGCTCTTCAAAGTTATTGTTGTTGTTAGGTGCTGTCAGATCATATCCAACTGATAGCAACCCTTCATAGGGTTTTCAATGGCTGATTGTTTTGGGATTGCTTTGGGAGTGGATTGCCACATCCTTCTCCAATCTTTAAAGTTACTGTTATTATAATATTTCCACTTTATAAGGGAAGAAGTAGAGGAGCAATAAGAGGGTAAATCAGTTGCTTTGCATATGCCAGGCAAGCACTCTACTACTGAGCTTCATTCCTAGCCCCATAGCTTTCTCCCAAGCATAACCATATAGCCTCTGTGGTTGCTATTGTTGTTGTTGTTGTTGCCATCCAGTCAATCTTGTGTACAACAGAACGAAACACCCCTTGACACTGCCATGCCCTCCATTACTTGCTTCTCTGCTATTCGTAGGGTTTTCAATGGCTGATTGTTTCAGGATTGTTTCGGGAGTGGCTGCCAGGTCTTTCTCCCATTTTTTGCAGTGCTGGGGATCGAACCCAGGGCCTCAGAGAACGCAGTGCAGCACTCTACCAATTGAGCTATAACATTCTATTGTGGTAAGAGATATCAACCACACTCATGGGAGGCCACATAAGGCCAAAGGCTCTGGTGGCTGCTTCCTGGGAAAACCACTTGGTTCACTGACATTCACACTGTACCTGCCAACTTCAGTCCACAGAGAGCTTGATGTTCCAAGAGTCCAGACCTGACCTACTCTTGGAAAAGAGGCATGGTGGGAATAAGGCAGTTGAGCTTTAGGATTCAAATCCTGGTCCCTCCTGGCCACTTGTGTGCCTGTAGTACTAAGGGATGGAGGAGAAACCAGAGAGGAGTCCTGTGGGAACCTGAACAGGGGAATCATTGTGAACATAGGTCCCCACATTCCTTGCTCAGTCATTGTCATGCCGCCAGAGCCAGGCTCACATGTGCATGCGCCCATGCAGTCAGGCTCATGGTGAATACTTGAGAACATGTGTACATATATGTGAGCCCACAAGGAGGCACATCTCCCACTTACATGCTCAAACATCCACCCACTCAGAGCTGAGTTCCTAGACTTGGTTAGAACCCATTGGGTAGTGTAGTATAGTGATCAAGTGCACAGACTCTGTCCTTGACCACTGTGTTTGAATCTTGCTTTTGTCCCATACCAGTTGTGTCTTTGGGCAAATCCTCTCACGTGTCTGAGCCTTGGTTTCCCCATCTACAAATAGGAATAATAATAATAATATCTACTTCTTCGAGTTGCAGTCAGGAGTGTCATGTATATATAGAACCGTGGTGAACACGTTTAAAGGATCCTGCACCCTTTATCTAACAGGGCAGATTTTCTGGGAATCAGGCTCAGAGATGGGATTTAGCATGCAGAAGTTTATTACACGATATTTTTGGGATCAATGCCTGTGGAAAGGAAGGGAAGGAAGCAGGATGGAGTAAAGAGTAAGGCTGTCCTGCAGCCTCAGTGGAGCCTAACCCCGTGCAGAGTTCTGAAGCTGAGATGGTCCATCAGAGTTAACCTGAGTCAAGATGAAGGGGCTGAGCATTTACACCTGTGTTGACTGGTCCAAGGATATGAGTTACATTGAGAAGAGACCATGACCCTGGTGCAATTGCTGTCATTGATTGTAGGTAAGCCATAGACAAGGATTCAGCTATGAACTGAACCAGCACCTCCAGCATATAGGAATATGCATGCCTGGGTCCTAAAGGGATCAGGAGTGGACCCCTCAGACCACATCTGGTAGGAGAAGCCCTGGTCTTCTCTCATCCTTGGACTCCCATGCTACTTCATCCTTTTTTTTTTTTTTTTTTTTGACACAGAGTCTTTCTATGTAGTTTAGGCTAGCCTGGAACTCACTACATAACCCAGATTAGCCTGGAACTCTTAATCCTCCTGCCTGAGCCTCCCGAGTGCTGGGGTTATAGTTATATGCCACTGTGCCCCACCAAACAATGCCTCTTGAAAACAGAGAGCCAAGGACTAGGAACATCAACATTTCCTGACTTGGCCTTCAAAACAAGGTGTTTGCTCTTGCCTTCATATTTGATAGCACCTTGTTCAAACCTCAGGATCCCATTGAGCACATCTTTGACTAATGATAAGTGATGCTGCCCAAGCAACTCGGTTCAAACTGGTAATCCCAGCAACTAGGGAGGCTAAGTCAGAAGGACTGTAAGTTCAAGGTCAGAGGCAGCCTGAGGAACTTAGCAAGACCCTGTCTAACAATAAAAAATAAAAACAGAAGCCAGTCATAGTGAGGCATACTTGTAATCTCAGTACTCAGGAGGCTGAGGCAGGAAGATTGCATGTTGAGGGCAACCTGGGCGACCTAGTGAGTTCCAGGTAAGCCTGGGCTACACAGTGAGACCCTGTCCCAAGCAAACAAACAAAAAAACAAAAAATAAAAAGGGATGGGAATGTAGCCCAGTGGTAGAGCAGTTGCCTAGCATGTATGAGGTCCTGGGCTCAACCCCCAGTATAATAATAGTAATAATAATAATAATAATAATAATAATAATAATAATAGAAGCTAACATTAACAAGCATTTGTTCAACACACATGAATAATTCTAAGTACTTTAAATGATTAATTCATTTAATGCTTACAACAACCCTGTAAGGTAGGTATAATATTATCTATACTTTACACATAAGAAACTAAGGCACAGAAAGGCTGGATAATTTGCCTAAGGTTACACAACTTGTATGTGGTAGAGCTGGGATTCTAACTCAGAGAGTCTGATTTTAGAACTCAGTCTTAGCTGGGTGCAATAGCATGTGCCTATAGTCCCAGCTAGTTCGGAGGCTGAGTCCAGGAGTTCAAGGCCAGCCTGGGCAACATAATGAGACCCAGAGAGAAAGAAGAAAAGACAGAAGGAAGGAAGGGAGGAAGGCAGGCAGGCAGGCAGGCAGGCAGGCAGGCAAACAGCTAGATGTGATGGTGCATGCTATAATCGAAGAACTCACGAGACTGAGGCAGGAGGATCAGGAGTTTGAAGCTAGCCTGGGCTACATAGCAAGACCCTGTCTAAGAAAGGAAAGAAAAGAAAAGAAAAAGAGAAACGGAAGAGAAAGAAAGAAAGAGCAAGCTCACAGTCTTTATCAGCATGCCCCTGTAATTAGTGGCTGGTGTAAACATGGATGATGGATGATGGATATCTATGAATCAATGGATGGACTGAAGGATGGATGGATGGGTGGGTAGATGGATGGGTAGATGGATGGACAGTTGGAATCTGAGGTGAATGAATACATGGATGGATGGACAGATGCATAAGTGAATGAATACTGGTTGGATGGATGGATGGATGCATACCTAGGATCTTGGCCTTCCTGGAATTTTCCATCCTACTCATTGCCTCTCCATCTTGACTTAAGAACATCTGGGTCCACATGCAAAGGAAGCAGAAGACAGAGCTAGATCTTCATCTCCTGGGGTACCAACCTCCAGTCAAGAGATGATAGGGCAGTGTAACTGAGGGAAACCTGAGAGGTAGTGGCAGAATCCCAGGCTTGCCAGCTCTGTGGCCTGGGGAAAAACTTCCTTTTAGTGCTTCAGAAGACTCATCTGTAAAATGCAATGGTAAATTCTTTGAAGTAGAAACTCAGGCCAGGGCATTTAGTTCTCTTCCACGTGCAGGAATCAGCCAATTCCCAATGCACTTCTTCTAGGCACCATCTCTCTCTCTCTACTACATAGGGATTTTGCAGCCCTGCCCCAGAATCCTCTCCTTCTCAGCCATTTTCCTCCTCCTCATTCACTTCTTTTCTGTTCGTCTTAATATTTCATTCTCCTAACCATGGAATGGCCATGGCTGAACATGCACTAGAGCTGCCCGATTTCCTCCCTGTCCGGGCATGTGGTGCCTAACTGCTATTTCCCTTTTTTTATGATGGACAGGCAGCACCCAGCCCTGGAGGGGAGACGCAGGACTGAGGCTGTAGTTCTGAGAGGCTCTGAGTTTTGTCAGAACCCAAAAGCCCCATAGGAAGATTTTCTAAGGCAGTGTTTTGAAGTACCTACAGTTCTAGGGCCCTAGATTGGCACCCTGGGACCAGACAATGGAGTATAATGGGGAAAATCGAGTAATCTAGGCTGAGCTTGTTCCCTGAATATGGGCAAGTCACAGCCCTTTTCTGGGTCTCCCTTTTTCAACCTGTAAAATGAGAGTTTGAACATTCAAATTCATGCAAAGGCAACTGGATTGCCTGATTATAATCACAGCTGCATCACTTACTTACCAGCGATATAAGCCTCAGTTTCCTCATCTGTAAAATGGGTATGATAAAATCATCCACTTCATAGAATTCTTGTGGGAAATAAATGATACGGAACATGTGAAGTATAAAGCATCATGCCAGGGACAAAGTAAAGGCTCAGTAATTGGTGGTAATCGTTGCAATGTTAGAGAAGAGGAAGGAGAGGGAAGAGCTGGCGGGCAGAGATGGATATTTAAATTCCAGGTGTTCCTGCCCCATCTTGCCAGGTTGACCTCCCCACTTGTCTCGTCTTTTTCTCTCCCTCCAAAACGATTGTGCCCTTCACACATAGTGGAACGGACAGGGCATCTCAGATTATGCATGGACAAGTGAAGGAGGCTAACACTTTTGAGAAATGATTTGACAAAGCTTTTTAGGAGCTGAAAAAATGCCAGGTTGGTAGTATACACCCATAATACCAGCACTTGGAAGACAGAGGCAGGAAGATCATGAGTTCCAGCCTGGGCTACAAAGAGAGTTCCAAGACAGTCGTGGCCACATAGTGAGACCCTGACTCAAAAAGAAAAAAAAAAAAGTATCTGAAAAATAAGCATATCACTGCTAGGTGCGGTGGTGCACCCTGTAATCCCAGCAACTCAGGAGGCAGAGGCAGGATGATTGCAAGTTCAAGACCAGAGGCAGTCTGTGTAATTTAGCCAGACCCTATCTCAAAAAGTAAAAAAAAAAAAAAAAAAAAAAAAAAAAAAAAAAAAAAGGGCTGGGGGTGCGGTTCAGTGGTCCAGCACTTGCAAAGCATGCAAACTCGAGGCCCTGGGTGCAACTCCCAGCATCGCAAGGAAAAAAAATAAAAGTGTATCTTTTTTCCAATAACTCCTCTCTTGAAGTATAAAGACATCATTTGACATGAAGAAAAAAGTATAACTACAAAATATTCATCTGAGTTGTTTATAATAAAAAAAAACTTAGCAACAACTTAGTAGTTCATGAACAGGGGAATATTTAAGTAAAAATCGTTTATTACTAGGATATTTTGTAATTATTAAAATTGCAAGTCAGGTACAGTGGCACTTGCCTGTAATCAAAGCGGTTCGGGAGACAGAGGCAGGAGGATCGCAGGTTCAAGGCCAGAGACAGCCTGTGTAATTTAGTGAAACCATGTCTCAAAATTAAAAATAGAAAGGGGGCTAAGGGTGCATCTGAGTGATGGAGTGCTACCAAAGTATGGTGTGAGGCCCTAGGTTTAACCTCTAACACTGCAAATAAAACAAAATAAAATCAAAATAAAATAAAATTACACTCGCAAGTTGCTTATAAAAACATGGAAAAGCATATTTAAAGATCAAATGATTAAAAGCAAAACAAAAAGGTACCTATAGCCAGCCATGGTGGCACGTGGCTGTAATCCCAGCACTTGGCAAGCTGAGGTGAGAGCCTATCTCAAAAAAAAAAAAAAAAAAAAAAAAAAAAAAAAAAAAAAAAAACCCACAGAGAAAGAATGATTTTAAAAGAAAAAATCAGCTGGGCACAGTGGTGCATGCCTGTAATCCCAGCGACTTGGGAGGCAGAGGCAGGAGGATCTCAAGTTTGAGACCAGAGGCAGTCTGTGTAATTTAGCGAGACCCTGTCTCAAATAAAGTAAAAAAATGGGCTGGGGTGCAGCTCAGTGGTATAGCACTTGCAAAGCATGTAAGCGCGAGGCCCTGGATTCAACCCCCAGTACCACACACACACACACACACACACACACACACACACACACACACACACACAAAATCAACTCCCCAAAGAAAACTCTGCAGGGAAGGGTTCAGTTTATATACTAAAATATAAACAGTGGTTATTTCTGAATAGTAGGGTTTGACTGATATTTATTTTCAAACTTTCTACAATTGTTCATTGATGTACATTTTTCCATTTGTATGTTTTTTAAAGTTAAAAAATATATTGAGAGGAACTGGAAATGTAGCTCAGTGGTAGAACACTTTCCCAGGACACATGAAGCCCTGGGTTCCATCTCTAGCACCACATTTAAAAGAGGAAGAGACAGAGACAGAGACAAAGAAAGCTAGCGGAAAATAAACCAAAAATTAACAATGGTTGTCATTGGACAGATTAAGGGAATTGTATTTTCTTTAACACTATTTATTTAATAAACCTTGTGTTCATTTAATGAGCATTGTATTCCCTTTAATGAATATATATTAGAATTACATATAGCTAAACCACATTTTTATTAGCTAGTTTTTAAATTCCAAATATAAGCCAGACCTTATGGCACATGACTGTAATCCTAGCAGCTCAGGAGGCCAAGGCAGGAAGATCATGAGTTGGAGGCCAGAAGCAGCCTGCAAAACCTAGCAAGACCCTGTCACAAAATAAAAAAAAAATTTTTAAAACAGGCCTAGGGGTGCAGTTTAGCAGGGGAGCACTTGCCTAGCATGCATGAGGCCCTGGGTTCAATACCACTAGTACCCTTTCCCCACACACACACATATTGAAAATATAACTTACACTCACGTTAAAGGAAAAGTTCAAAACCCAGGAATGGTGGCACACACTTGTAATCCCAGCACTCTGGAGGCTGAGGCAGAAGGATTGCCACAAGTTCGAGGCTAGCCCGGTCTATGTGGCAAGTTCCAGGTCAGCCTGGGCTACACAGTGAGATCTTGTCTCAAAATAAATAAATAAATAAAAAAGAAAAGAAAAGAAAGAAAGAGAAAGAAGAAAAGAAAGAAAGAGAAAAGAAAAACTCAATCGGTACACAAAGATATAAGATAAAAAGGTAAAAGTTCCTGGAGGCTGTTTACCTTCTTCTTTCCCAAATGTAACTGTTACTAGTTTCATATGTGTTCTTCCAGAAAATTTCTGCACATGTACACCTAATAACAACAACACTTAGATGTAATTATTCGTTTAACAAAATAGATAAAAGTTGGGCATAGCAGTATATGCCTGTAGTCCCAGCTACTTGGGAGGAAGCTACTTCCTCAGGCAGGAAGATCAGTTGAACCCAAAGGTTTGAGGCTACATAGCCTGTATCCAGGTGTTTGTTGCCTAGCCTGGGTAACAGAGTGAGACCCCATCGCAAAAAAATTAAAAAAAAAAAAAATTGAACAATAAAAAGATTTACATGTTATAAGAAATTTTGAAACTTGCTTTGTTATTCAATATACTATAGATTTTTGGATATCTTTGCATCTATCTATGATACATTTTATGGCAGGGACGCTGGGAATTGAACCTACAACCTCTACCACTGAACCCGTATGATATACTTTTTTTTTTTTTCTTTGCTGAGTGGTTAAACCTGGGCCTTCATGAATGCTTTTTGCAAGTGCTCTACCACTGAGTCACAATTCCAGCCCATTTCTCATTTTACCTTTATTTCTAGACAGGGTCTTGCTAAGTTATGCAGGCTGCCTGGCCTGGAACTCATGATCATCCGGCTTAAGCTTCCTAAATCACTGGAATTACAGGTGTGCACCACTGCGCCTGGCTTTTTTTTTTTTTTTTTAATCCAGAGTCTAGCTTCAGATGACCTTGAACTCTCAATCCTGCCTCAGCCTCCCAAGTGCTGGGATTATAGGTGCACAATCACCACCCACAGCCTATCACACTCTTAGAGTAACTGTAGAACATATAACATGTTATGTGATCATTTAATTAATCCCTACCAATGGCTAGCAAATATGTTATACATATTGCTGCAATGAACAAATTTTTATCTACTATTTACCTTTTCCTAGTCATATGAGTCCATCTGTAGAATAGAACTTTAGATATGAAATTGCTGGAGCCCAAGGATTTATGCACAGCATTTTAAATGTTAAAATACGGCCATCCAGTCATATTGTGTGTGTGTGTGTGTGTGTGTGTGTGTGTGCAAGCACACGCGCACGTGTATGTGAGAGAGAGAGAGAGAGAGAGAGAGAGAGAGAGAGAGAGATAGGAAGGGCAAAGATGAATAAAATAAAACCTCAATATATTTTACCAAAGTATTTGTGCAAAACTGGGGATATAGTTCAGAGGTAGAGAACTTGCCTGGCATTTTCGGGGCCCTGGGTTTGATCACTAGCAATGCAAAAAAAACCCTCCAAAAAACAGAAAAAGTGTTAGTGTAGTATAAGCATGCAAAATCAACAAACAAAAATAAAACCGAAAAGCTTTGAATAGAAACAAATCTTCAAGGACCATACACCTAAATACTAAAAGTAATTTTTCTTTGGATGGGACAATGGTGGTTTTCATACTTTATTTTTTCAATGTTTTGCAATAAATATGAACGTATTTTCTAATCAGAAAATAACAGTGTGGGCTAGGGGCATTGCTCAGTGGTAGAGAGCTTGCCTGGCATGCACAAGATCCTGAGTTTTGTCCCTAGCACCATAAAAAAAAAAAAAAAATCCACAAAACCAAACAAACAAAAAGTACAGAGTATATGTTATGAAAAATAAGCCCCCTTTTGTAGTTACAAAAGGCAATACATAGTCATTGTAATAAATAAAAAACAAATAAGCTGAGGTGGTGGCACATGCCTGTAATCCCCACACTAGAGAGACTAGGGGGCTGAAGCAGGAGGATCGCCAGTTCAAGGTCAGCCTGGGCTACATTGTGAGGCCCCGCCCCCTCAAGATAGATAGATGACAGATAAAATGTAGGGTCTGGGGTGTGGCTCAGTGGTAGTGTACTCGTGGACATGGAAGAAGCCCTGGGTTCGAGCCACAAAAATAAATAAAATAAAAATGAAAAAATAGAAAAATGTATAATGAAAATGTTAGTCATGTTCCCTCTGATCATTTCCAAACTCACTCTCTGAGGTCAACAGCGTTAACCGCCCAGTGGGAGTCTTTCCACTTTTTTTTTTTTTCTAGAATGGGTTATTTTTACATAATAACGTGAAAAAGGAAGAATAAAAGTCGTTTCAAAAAAAATTTAAACGAACCCCTTTCCATCTCCTGGCCCTTTAACTGCACCCCTCGGTACCCCCTCTCTCAAGCTTGTTCGCCCTCCTTCCGCGTCCCAACTTCTCGGCCTCAAAGCAGCCGCCCGGCCGCCCGGAGGCAGCTGCGCCTCCGCCTTGGCCCGGGCTCTGCGGAAACGCGGGCGGCCGCCCCTGGCCCCGGCAGCCCTGGCTCTGCGCTCCCTGCGCGGCCTCCCTCGCGCCGCTGCTTTCTCCAGGAGTAATTAAGAGTGAAATCCCCCTCCCGATGACCCCACGCTCCGGGCCGGGCTGATTTACACATGAAAGGGCTACGCGGGGCCTGCGCTTGCTCCTCGCGCAGCCACAATGAGAATGAGGCTCTGCCTATAAATAAAACCTCGCCCAGAAAACAGAGGCTTCAAAAATGCCTGTGTGCGTGTGCGTGTGTGTGTGTGTGTGTGTGTGAGAGAGAGAGAGAGAGAGAGAGAGAGAGAGAGACAGACAGACAGACAGACAGACAGACAGACAGACAGACAGACACAGACAGACAGACGATGGACGGACAGACAGAAAAGAGCGCTTGCCTAGCATGTGCGAGACCCTGGGTTTCATCCCCAGCTCCGAGAGTAGACAAAACAAAAAGTACTTCTTGTCTAACAAGAGCTGGGGTTTCTGGAGTGCTTGCTGTATGCCACAGCCACCCTGAGACCAGGGTATTATAATCCCCGTTTTACGCATGAAAAAACTGAGGTTCATCGAATCAGAGGGAAAGCTGGAACTCAAGAGGCAGAACAGACTCCCCACGCAAATGGTGTTCGGTCTCCTTGTTGATAATAGTGGTTATCCGACTCTAGGCATTTGTCAAACTTATAGGTCTGCCTACTAAATGGGGAGAATTTTTACTCTATATAAAGTGTACTGCAAGAACACTGACTTGTTTGTTTATTTGTTTCTTTGCTTGTGTTTGAGTAAAGTCTTGCTATGTAGCCAGGTCAGCCTCCAACTCAGAATCCTCCTGCCTCAGCCTTCGAAGTGCTGAAATGACAGGCGTGTGTTACTACACTCAGCATGAAGAACTGTGACTTTTTAAAAGGGAAAATAGGCCCGGTGCTGCTGGTACACGCCTGTAACCCCAGCACTTGGAGGTGGAGGCAGAAGGATCACAAGTTTGAGGCCAGTCTGTGCTACACAATGAGACCCTGTCTCAATAAAATAAAACAAAACAAAATAAAGTACAAAACCAAAGATGCCATGGTGAAGTCCTCTGGCTCCTCTGGACATTTTCTTCTAGCAGGGCTGTTATTTTGTTGGCCTCTCTCCTCAAAGACATAGATACTAGGGAAACGTTTGCTATTTAAATGGACAAATGGGCTCAATAATTCTTTCTGGATTCATTTCTTCAACTATAAAATGAAAAATTAATGAAACACTATGTTGAACACCTCCCTATTAGCTCAGAGGGCCCCCTTCTCCAAGAAGACCCCCGGGATCCCCTCTCACCCCAGGACTGCATAAAGACCCTTTTCTGGCCTCTCCTACAGCCAGGCTGTGCTCCTGTCCCAACACCAATCATGCAGTCCAGTATTTATCTGGAGCTGTGTCCCACACATGCACATTCAGTTTCTCTGTGGTAGGGCCCCTGTCTCTCAGCTCATCTCTGGTCCTTCCAGTACCTGGCACCCAGCAGTGGAATGTCTGATAAATTAATGAATTAACATGTTTATGAGTTGTGGTCTCAGCTACATAAGTGACTCATGCTGGTTTTGACTGGGGCTGGCCAAGAGGGTCCCAGGCAGCAGAAACAAGCCCAGGGACAGAACGAGGAAGTCCTCGTGCAGATGAGTTGAAAGGCCTGACTTCTCTACCTTGCAGAGCCTTGAAAACAATCCTGCTGTGACTGCAGCAGGACGTCATTGGGGACAAGAGGCGGCCAGTCCCAGACTCTGAAGGACAGATGGTTTAAGGGGATCTCTGGGGAATAGGCAATCTGTTTGAGACTGAGGGTGGGGTGGGGCACCTGGGGCACAGGGGTGTGAGCAGGCCAGCTGTGCTACTTCTTAGCCATCTTCCAGCCTCACAAACCCTCAGTCTCCATATCTGTGAAGTGGTCAGAGAAAATCACCAGACTTCTATTTTAACATGTTAATTAGGAGGGTAAGGAACACAGTAAGGTCTAAGTGTCTACTCAGGAATACTTTTAACCCTCTAACATATTTTCCCTTTCCTTCCAAATGTTTGTCTCTCTACTTAGGCCTGCCACTCAAGAGCTCCTAACAATATTAGCCAGGCGTGGTGGTGCATGCCTGTAATCCCAGTGGCTGGGATTATAGCCGCTGGGATTACAGGCATGTGTATACCAGGGGAGGCGGAGGCAGGAGGATGGCAAATTTGAGACCAGAGGCAGTCTGTGTAATTTAGCGAGACTCTGTCTCAGAAAGTAAAAATAATGGGCTGGGGGGCGCAACTCAGTGGTCCAGCACTTGCAAAGCATGCAGGCATGAGGCCCTGGGTTCAACCCCCAGTTCCGCAAAAAAAAAAAAAAAAAAGAGTTCCTAACAATATTAACTTTTCCTAGCCAGGCGCAGTGGCACATGCCTGTAATCCCAGCGACTCAGGAGGCAGAGGAAGGAGTATCTTGAGTTTGAGGCCAGAGGTAGCCTGCATGATTTAGTGAAATCCTGTCTCAAAATAAAATATAAAAATATAAATGTGCTAAGGGTGCAGCTCAGTGGCAGAGCACTTGCAAAATATGTGAGCGGCCATGGGTTCAATCCCCTAGTACTGCAAAAAAAAAAAAAGTTAACTTTTCCTAACATGTGGTAGATCTCTGGTGGGTGTCAGGCACTGTACCAGGTACTTTCAATGCCCCATCTCATTTAACCTTCACAATTACTTTGTCAAGTTGATTTGCTATCATTCTTATTTTCCATGGGTAAAAACAGGTTCAGAGAGGGGCAGTGACTTGTCTGAGATCACACAGCCTCTAAATGGTAAAGTAAGCCTGAGACATGTCTGTTAACTTCAGGGAGCAACAGAATGCTCCAGAAGGCTTGTTGGAACACACATTGCTGGGCCCCACCCCCCAAAGTGTCTGACACAGCAGGTCTGGGGTGGAGTCCAAGAATTTACATTTCTCACAAATTCCCAGATCAGTGTTGCTGCTGCTGGTCCTGGGGCACACTTTCAGACCCGCTTCCTAATACCAAGATTTCTCTACTGTCATTATCCCAATTAAGCATGTTATGTCATGCTCAGCCTATTACAATAGACTCAATTCATGGAATTTAAAGTTTGGTATAGTTCACTTAGCACTTAGCATACATGACCCTGTAGTCCTAATGAAAAAAAAAAAAAAAAAAAAAAAAAAAAAAAAAAAAAAAAAAAAAAAAAAAAGACAAAAAGAAACTTTCACCCAGGGGCTGGGAGTATAGCTCAGTGATTGAGTACATGCCCTGGGCTCCATCTCTAGCACAAATAAACCCCCCAAACAAAACTTTTATTCATTTTAATGGTGTAAAAAGTAACTGGAAAATATAAATGAGCAAGAAGAACAGAAGCCAGGCATAGAGGTGTGCACCTGTAGTCCCAGATGCTTGGGGCTTGAGTCCAGAATTTTAACACCAGTCTGGGCAACACAGACATATTCTCTACAAAGAGGGACACGGGTTGGTGATGTAGCTTGGTGGTAGAGCATTTGCCTTGAATGTGCAAGGCCCTGGGTTCAATTCTCAGCACCACAACAAACAAAAAGGACAGAAATGGCCCTAGGAACTCTAATTACCCAGAAGGATGGCTTTTTGTTATATGTGGTTGCATAGCAGAAGTTTTCTGGATTAACCAACTCACTGGATTATGAACTCAGTGGAGCTGGCTCACTAGATTAACCAATGCTCACCTTGTCTACTGTAAGTTCCAGAAAGATGTGATGCCCACAACAGCTAATAGAGTCATCTCTAGTCTGAGTAGCTGCTGATTTATTTTATTTTATTTTTTAGTTTACTAGCTCTACTTTTGACATACATTGGCAACCTCTTTAATATCTTCTTGTTGTTGTTTGGTGCCGTCTTAGTCGGTGTCTGACTCAGAGCGACCCTATGTACAACAGGCAAAACAGTATTGTCAGTGCTTCTCTGCTATTCATAGGGTTTTCAACCACTGAGTGGTTTTGGGGAGTGGGTTGCTGGGTCCTTCTCCCAAGCCTACAGCACCTGGTGTTCCCAGGCAGTCTCCCATCCAGGAACTAACCAGGTCCGACCCCGCTTAGCTTCCGAGATTTGATGGGATCAGATACCACAGTGGTATGGCTGCCAGCATCTTTAGAGACTAGATATTATAATAGGACTCAATTGTCCAGTATGTATGCAGTATAAACAATATAGGAAAGTTAAAAGAAATGCATGTAACATATAGGGTAATGAGTAAGCTGAAAATTTCTAGCACACACGAACAAAACACTTTTTGCAATTTCTTCCCTCCCACCTCCCTCAAACCAATGAACAAGCACCCAGAATATGCTGTTCACAATTCCATTTCCAAACACAGTATTTCCCAAGTTTTTAAAGTTATTTACACAATGTTGTTCTACTACTTCTATTTTTGAATTCATGAAGTCCTTCTAGATATTTTATCTCAGAATTTGTCTATTACGCATGCAGCACTGGCAAATAGAATTGTGTGTGTAACAATGGTTATAATCTGAGGCATCTTCATAATATGACCATTTTGGAACTGGTGACTTTAGATGCGATTTTGTGTATACTAGAATCAGCTGAATTGGTCCTCTTTTCAGTTATTCTTTTTATTAATCATGTATTTGTATGATAAACTGATAGAATAGAGTGGGAAAAGAAAATTGATGTTTCTATAAAAGGAGTTGAATGCTTTGGAAAGACTCTAAAAGGTTGGCTGGTTCACGTCATTACACATTTGTCCAGCCCCATAGAATGCATAACACCAAGAATGAACCCTACTGTATCATTTCAGGTGATAATGATATGTCCAAGTAGGTTCCTCAGTTGTAATAAAGGTATCACTCTGGTGAGGGATGTTGAAAATGGGGGAGGCTATACATGTGTGGGTCTGCAGCCATACCACTGTGGCATCTGATCCTGTCAGATCTTGGAAGCTAAGTCAGGGTCGGTCCTGGTTAGTACTTGGATGGGAGACCACCTGGGAACACCAGGTGCTGTAGGCTTGGGAGAAGGACCATGTGTGAGGCCCTAGGTTCAGTCCTCAGCATTTTATGGATAAATATAGGTTTTTAAAGAAAAAAATAGAATAAATTAAATGCCCTCATGGAATTTTGATCTGATGGGAGAGGTAAATTACAAAGTAAAGTAAACTAAAAAATAGTATCAGGGCCTAGAGGTGTGGCTCAGTGGTAGAGCACTTGCCTAGCTCTTCAGCACAAAAGGCAAAAAAGAAAAAAAAAAAGCATAGGAGGATCATGAGTTTAAGGCAGGCCTGGGCTACACAGGCTGTCTTTAAAAAAAAAAAAAAAAAAAGACTTGTCAGAGGAAGAAGAAGAAGAAGAAGAGGAGAGGAGGAGGAGGAGGAGTCGTCAGAGGAAGAGGAGGAGGAGGAGGAGGTGTTGTTGTTAGGTGCCATTGAGTTAAGTTCAACTCATTGTGACCCTGTATACAACAGAACAAAGCATTACCTGACACTGTGCCATGCCCAGAGCTACGTCAGTGCTTCTCTACTATTCATAAGGTTTTCAATGGCTGATTGTTTGGGGAGTGGGCAGCTGAGTCCTTCTCCTTCACCTACAGCACACAGTGCTCCCAGGTGGTCTCCTATCTGAGTACTAATCAGGCCTAACCCCGCTTAGCTTCCAAGATCTGACAAGATCGGACACCAGGGTGATATGACTGTACACATAACCATTTTACAGATGAAGAAAAGAGACTCAGAGAAAGCAAATGACTCACCTAATGTCTCACAGGAAGTGATATTTGACCCTGGGTTCAATTTAGCTAAGAATTTTATCCAGTGTTTTCATTTCACGATTTCTCAGCAGGATTTAAGTTCAGTCAATGTTCATGAACTTGAATGGACAGGCTGATTTAAATCTGAGAACAGTCTCTATCACAGGCAAAGTTTTAATAGAGCTCTTTGGGGTAGAGGTGTAATTTCATAGCATAGTGCTTACCCTGCATGATGGAAGTTCTGGATTCAATTCCTGGCACTGCAAACAAACAAACAAACAAACAAACTTTCCCCACCATGGTCATTTGCACCAGTTTCTGCCAATTTCAACACAGATGCTGCATAATGTCAGAATCAATGCTATGTGTATAACTAGGAGTTGGGGTTGTTGTTAGGTGCCATTGAGTTAGGTCTGACCTATAGTTATCCTACGTACAACAGAAGAAAACACTACCCAACACTGTGCCAGGCACACAATCTTTTTATATTAGAGCTCAATGTTGCAGACACTACGCTTCTTCTCATTTTGAGTCAGGCTACATCAGCAGAAGGAGGTCCCAGGGACTTTACTCCATTCCCATCATTAAGGTCGATTCCACCTTGAGGAGGCAACTCTTTCCCAGTCATTTCTTGAATGCCTTCTAGCCTGCAAGGCTCATTCCCGGGCACTATATTTGACAGTACTTCTCTGCTATTCATAGAATCTTCAATAGCTAATTATTTTGGGAGTGGGCTGCCAGGTCCTTCTCCCTAGTTTGTCTTAGTCTGGAAACTCAGCTGAAACCTGTCCACCATGGGTCACTCTGCTGGTATCTGAAATACCAGTGGCATTGAGGTAGTGGCTAGAAATGAAGAAGAGAAACCAGTCATCCTAGACCTTGCTCACAGGCAGGCCAGATAAACTTCTCTTCCCCTCCTGCAATGTCTACAAATGGAAACAAGGTTACAGGTGCCATTCAATTTGACAGTAGCTCTAAAGGGTAGGTCAATGGGGAGCTTTCACCAATTTATTTATTTATTTATTTATTTATTTATTTATCTATTTACCTATTTTTTGCAGTGCTGGGGATGAACCCAGGGGCTTCCACACATCCACACGCTAGCCAGGCACTCTACCGCTGAGCTACATTCCCAACTCTTCCAACAAATTTACTTCTGTCTGAAGTTTTCATAACAGGTATATTCTTTCTTTCTCTCTGTTTGACTTTTCTTTCTTTTTTCTTCTTTTCTTCTTTCTTTCTTTCTTCCTACTTTCTTCTTTCTTTTTGCGAGACACTCTCACTGTGTAGCCCAGGCTGGCCTTGATTAGAGGGGGTGAGGCTATGAGGAGGGAAACCAGCCTGGAGGTTACTGCAATAGTGAGGGCACAGTGACCATGACCAAAGCAGAAGTGGAGCAGGAGAGATTTGAGAGACGTATCTAAGGTCAAATGTATGGGACGTGGTGGTTGACCACATTTGGATGAGGGAGAAAGAGATGATGAACAAGACTGATTCCTAGTTTTCTGGCTTGGGAACTGAGTGGATGGTGGCACCATTATAAGGCCATCTATCCAATGACAAAAGTTGCCTAACATAATCCAATAGGAAAGCCAGGTATGGAAATAGCCATCCATCACATGCAGTACAATGAAATGTACTGGCAGGGTCTTAAGGCAGAAAGGCAGGGCAGAGAGAGATTCTGGCTGAGGATCACCAAGGGGTAAAAAGATGTCAACAGATGGAGCCATGGGGATGGAGGAGATGGAGGAGGGGACCATGAGAGGGCAAGGGGACGTTAACATGAGCAACATACAATGTACAGAAATGTCAAAATGAGATAAGTTGTACATTAAAAATTACTAATAAAAAAGTTTGGGAGAAGGACCTGGCAACCCCCTCCCAAAAAACAATCTGCCATTGAAAACCCAATGAATAGCAGAGAATCACTGACAATAGTGTTTCCCCTGTTGAACATAGGGTTGCTATGAGTGGGACATCGATTGGACAGCACCTAACAGCAATAACAATAAACAAGTTTAGAAAAAATTTAAAAATTAAAAATAAATAGATGGAACACTGGAGAGAAGCTGAAGACAAAAAAAGGCTGGGAAGATGACAGTATGTTACGGAGCTTGCAGGCCAATGTGGTTGAGACACAGGCATCCCTGAATGCCAACCCAAGGAAGCAGCAAAGAGAAATTACATCCAGCTTGAGAGGGAGAAACATGGCCCTTCCTATAATTCAGAAAAGCAGTACTGAATGTGTGAGAGGCAAATAGGTGCCCATCTGTACCCAGAATGTCTCGAATAAAAGAATGCATCAGAAAATAATAAAAATAAAAATAAAATAAAAGAATACATGAGAAATCTCTAATATAGCCACTTTGAGAATGGAATTGGGACAGCCAGAGAATAGGAATGGGGACAGGGTTTTCAATCTTCATGTTTTGTTTTGTTTTGTTTGGTTTGGTTTTGGTTTTGTCTTTAGCTTTGTAATTTGAACCATGTGGATGTATTGCCTATTCAGTAATTACAGTATTAAAAAGAAAGCACACACTTGGAGGATTTGAATTCTGGCTCAGCGAAGCTTAAGTCAGGTTTTGCTTCTCTATCTCTATCTCTATGTCTCTTTTTTGAGACATGGTCTCACTACGTAGCTCAGGCTGGCCTGGAACTCAACATGTGGCCAAGGCAGGTTTCAAATTCATGGAGATCCTCCTGCCTCCACCACGTCACTGCTGGGATTATAGATGTGCACCACTTCACCCAGCTGGTTTTGCTTTTCTGAGACTCAGTTTCCTCATGTGTAAAATGACGGTGAGAGTAGTTCATATTTTGTGATGTTTTTGGAAGGATTAAATGAGATAGTATGTCAAGCATAATGGTTACAGGAAGGATAGGCTAAAAGGTGCTATTAACAATAATTAATAGCAGTAAGTTAAATGGGCACACACCTCTGTAAGGATATCACAGCTTGACACACAGAGGCAAGCAAAAGGAAAATATTTGGAATTAGGCACAGCTCTGTGTCTCTCTAAGCTGACTCTAACTTCCCATACCACAACTGCCTTCCTCTGTAAAACAGGGGTGCTAATATACCTGCCTCCTAAGAACAAAGGAGCTATCATAAAGACCTTCAAAACAGCCTCTCTCTGTCTCCAAGGTGGAGGGAGTACGTCTTTCTATATCTCTGCTTTTCTTTTCTTTTCTTTTCTTTTCTTTTTCCTTCCCCAGTACTGGGGGCTGAACCTAGGATGCTGCACGTCTAGGCTGTACTCCCGGCCCCATATTTAATTAATTAATTATCTTGAGATGGGGTCTTGTTAAATTGTGCACGATGCCTCTGGCATCCTCTTGCTCCTGCCTTCCTAGTCGCTGGGATTACGGGCACCAGGAGCCCAGCTTTTTTTTTTTTTTTTTTTTTTTTTGTGAGACAGGGTCCCACTATGTAGCCCAGCCTGGCCTCGAACTTGCGATCTTCTGCCTCTGCTCCCCTCCTGAGTATGGCGATTACAGGCGTGCGCCACCACGTCAGGCTTGAAGATTTGTCTTCTTGTAACCAACCCAGGAAAGATGCAGGAGACTCAGAGGGAAGGCCTTAAGGAGTCCCTGAGGCGCGGGTCGGCCTCACTCTGTTCCTGTCTCAGGTTCCACCGTCCTCCCTCCTTCAAGGACCCTGAGACCAGACAGCCACGTTGAAGGACGCAAGGGCTGCTCCCTGGCCACGCTCGTGGGCGGTGCCCGCACATGCGGAGCCTGCCACCCACCGGGAGAGAGCGGTACTGCAGGCGCGGGTGCCAGAGATGCCCCCATCCAGTCACCTTCCTTTAAATGTTTACTCGTCCCAGGCCCAAAGGGTCCTGCCCTACCCTCATGCGGCTTACAGTCTAAAGCGGCGTAATGCCAACGTTGGAAGTGTTGCTGGTAACTTCATAATCTGTTTTTTGGTGAAAGCCTTTGTTCTTCAAACACAAGTAGTATACATTCATTGTAGGGCTGGGGTTTAACTCAGTTGTTTGAGTGCTGCTCTGTGCTCTCTGAGGCCTTGGGTTTGATCCCCAGCAACCACAAAAATGGGAGAAGGACCAGGCAGCCCATTCCCGAAACAATCAACTATTGAAAACCCTATGAATAGCAGAGAAGCACTGACAAAGTGCCGGGCACGGCTGAGTGTCTGGGAGAGTTTTGTTCTGTGATCACTGAATAGGACCTGACTTGGTGGCACCTAACTATGAAGAAGAACGCAGCATCAGGTTTGGAGGAAGACTCATTAACAACCTGCATTATGGAGATGACACAACTCTGCTTGCTGAAAGTGAAGAGTATTTGTAATATTTACTGATGAAGATCAAAGAACATAGCCTTCAGTATGGATTGTGACTAAACATCAACAAAACAAAAATCCTTGCAACTGAGTCAGCATGCAACTTCACAATAAATGGAGAAAAGATTGAGGTTGTCCAAGATTATTTTTTCTTTCTTTCTTCTTCTTCTTCTTTTTTTTTTTTTTTTTTTTTTTTTTTTTTTTTTTTTTTTTTTTTTTTTTTTTTTTTTTTTTTTTTTTTTTTTTTTTTTTTTTTTGCGGTACTAGGGGTTGAACCCTGGGCCTCAAGCTTGCATGCTTTGCAAGTGCTGGACCACTGAGCGGCACCCCCAGACCATATTTTTACTTTTTGAGACAGGGTCTCGCTAAATTACGCCGACTCCCTCTGGTCTCGAACTTGCGATCCTCCTGCCTCCACCTCCTGAGCAGCTGGGATTACAGGCGTGCACCACCACGCCTGGCCAAGATTTTTCTTTACTTGGTTATACAATCAACACCCGTGGAAGCAGCCGTCAAGAAATCAAAAGATGCACTAGTTTGGGAAAAGCTGGGCAAAAGATCTTTTTAAAGTATTGAAAAGTAAAGATGTCACATTGAAGACAAAGGTGCGCCTGACTCATGCCATGGTATTTTCAGTTGCATCATATGGTTTTGAAAGCTGGACATTGAGCAAGGGAGACAGGAGAAGAATTGATGCTTTTGAATTATGGTGCTGGAGATGATTATTGAATATACTGTGGACTGCCAAAAGAACTAACGGATCTGTCCTAGAAGAAGTGCAACCAGAGTGCTTCTTGGAAGCAAGCATGCATCTTAAGTATTTTGGATATGTAGTCAGGAAGGACCAATCCCCAGAGAAGGACATTATGTTTAGGAGAGTGGCAGGTCAACAAAAAAAAGGAAGACCCTCCACTAGATGGACTGACATAGTGTCTGCAACAATGGTCTTAAACATAAATAAGATCGTGTGCCTGGGACTGATTCAGGGAGTGTTTAGTTCCGCTGTACATAGGGTCACTATGAGTGGGGACTCCACTCAACAGCACCTAACAACAACAACAACAACACGTTCATGGTAGAAAATTTAAAAAGAAAATAGTAAAACCCAGACTTAACTTGGGTTAACATGTGAGTATAGCCTTACAGTATTTTCCTATCCATTTTGCAAAAATGCAAGCATGCATAATATTTTATAGACAGTCTTTTTTTTTATTTGCCATGCTGGGGGGGCCGAACCCAGGGCCTTGTGCATACTTTTTACACAGGCACTAGCACTGAGCAGCACCCCCAGCCCCTTTTTTATTTTTTGTCTTGAGACAGGGCCTTGCTAAGTTATGCAGGCTGCCTCAGGCCTCACACCTGTAATTCTCCTGCCTCCACTTTCTGAATTGCTGGCGTTACTGTGTATACCACTGCACTTGGCTAGAGTGTCTTTTTTATCTTTTTATTTTTATTTATTTAATTTTTGTTTGCTTGTTATTTTTGAGACATCTCACTATGGAGCCCAGGCTGGCCTTGCACTCATGATCCTCCTGCCTCAGACTCTTGAGTGGTGAGATTACAGGTGTGAGCCACCACGCCCAACTGACTTTTTTTTTTAACAGCTTTATTGAGATATAATATGGAAGAGACTAATACCAATACTTTCAATATGCCACTTTTTCACATGCTACACATCAAGGTTTTTTTAACTGAATGTAACAGTGGATGATTAATAATAATGCTGTGTGCCTGTGGTCTCAGCAACTTGGGAGGCTGAAACAGGAGGATTACTTAAGCTTAGGAGTTGAAGGCCAGCCTGTGCACTATAGGGAGACCCAATAGTAGTAGTAGTAGTAGTAGTAGTAATAATAATAATAATACAAATTGGCGCTAATTGTTGAGCAAGGTACTAAGTATTTTATGGAAACCTTCACATTCAGTCTTCCCAACAACCTTTTATAGTAGATACTATTATTTTTCTCTTTCTATGAAACAAATCAAGGCACAGAAAGGTAAAGTGATTTATTCAGCAAAAGCATCAGAGCCAGGACTTAAATCCAGCTTCGTCAGAACCTGAGTCCCTAACTACTTGTTTTGCCTGCTCTGTGCCAGGCCTCCAAGGAGTTAAGAGGAATCAGAAAAAAAGCAGGACCTCCTGGAGCTCACAGTAAAAACGAGGAAATAAAACCATCCTCATACAGGAGAGAATGGGCTTAAACATCACTGGGGTCCAGAGGCCAGAGGGCCAAGGCTGCCAGTGGAGCTAGGTGGGAAGTGCAGGCAGAGGTGAGGAATGGAGTGGTAAGTGCATTTCTAGCCAGAGGGTCAGCCTGAGCGAAGCCTTGGGTGTAGACAAGCATATGAACCTATATAGTGGACGAGAAGGAAAACAATTGAGCATCAAGTGCTATTGGGTTATAGAGATGGATGATCCCTGGAGTTGCCTCCAAAACCTGACAATCCAGGTAAGCAGGGTGGACTGTAGACACAAGAAATAGCTGCCCTTTGCTGTCTGCCACATTTGCCAGGCTTTCTACCTATGCTATCACATTTAAGCTCACAGTGTCCCCAGATGATGGGTAGCTAGTAGCCCCATTTATAAACAAAGGCAGGGCAGAAGGCCTCTGAGTAAGAAAGCAGACTGATTCTTCCAGTCTTCATCCTGGTAGGAATGGCTAGGCTCAAAGCCACATGACTCAGGTCCTGAATCTAGTGCTGTGAAACCTATGTTGTGGTTGGTGGTAGGTGCCGTTGAGTTGGTGTTTGACTCATAGTGACCCTATGAACAATAGGTGAAACACTATTGCCAGTCTTTCTCTGCTTCTCATAGGGTTTTCAATGGCAGATTGTTCTTGGGGAGTGGGTTGCCGGGTTCATCTCCCAAGCCAACAGCATCTGGTGTTCCCAGGTGGTCTTCCATCCAAGTACTAACCAGGCCCGACTCTACTTAGCTTTCGAGATCTGATGGGATCGGACACCACAGTGGTATGGCTGCAGGCAAGGTATAGCCCAGATTGGCCTCAAACTTGCAATCCTCCTGCCTCATACTCTTCAGCAGGTTAATTACAGACATATGTCACCATATCTGGCCCAATCTACACTATTCTGCTTATTCTGACCAGACTGCTCCCTCCCACTGCCAGAAACCAGACTCTCACCTCCAGCCCTCTCTGCAAACCTCTAGATGCACTTCTGTCTCCTTGCTAGCAACCATCCAGATCCTTAGTACCCTTGTTTGTTTCAGTGCTAGGACATCAAACCCGGGACTTCACCATGTGTGTGCTAGGCAAGAACTCGACCACTGAACTATATTCCCAGACCATCTCAGTAGGATAATATACTAACTCAGAATGGCCCTGTAAGGTTCAAGTCCTGGAGCCCTGTCTCTCCTCAAACTCAGACTGCCCAAGCTGGCTTTGTACTATTGGCACCAAGCAATCCTCCTGCTCAGCCTCCCATGGTCTGGGACTACAGGCTTATGCCACGGCACCTAGCTCTGTGAACAATTTTTGAGTGCTCACTTTGTACCAGGCACTGTGGTAAGGTCACTCAAGTTATTGAAGGAGCATTTCATCATGGTTCGATGTGTAAGCTTTGGGGCCAGCCTTCTGGATTTGAATTCTGGCTCTATAATTAATTAATTAATTATTCAGAGAATTTTCTTTCTTGACACAAATTTCACATACATGATGCAAAATGGAAGGCATACAAATTAAATATCAGGAAAAAAACATTTTAATGGTGCTGTCATACAAAGTATTGGCTAATTCCAATGGGATCCTCATCTCTTAGTGCCAATATTATATCTAGTATTTGAATTATATGGCAGGGTCCATTTCTATCTTTTAAACAATGCCCACTTTCCCATTTCTTTTTTGTAGGAAATGACGTTTTTATATATCTTAATGTAGCATGTGTACTTTTAGCTACAACAACAAGGCACATGGGTCTCAGCCATTAATTTTTCACTAGGTATTCATTTCAGAACTTCCAAATTACCGGCTCTATAATTTAAAGGGTGAGACTTAGGCAAGTAACTTAATTCCTTTGTGCCTCAGTTGCCTCATCTACAAAATGGGGCTCAGACTAGCACCTATTTCATAAGAGTGTTGTAAGAACTAAACCAATACAGTTGAAGAGCCCATTGCATAGTGCTTAATAAATGTTAGGTAAATTGATTATCCCAAGTCCCTATAGCCACCTCAACTCCCAGATGAGGCTTTCAGAGGTGACTTAACTTACTCATGATTATAGCACTAAGTAGCAGACATGGGATATGAATTTGATGCCAAGGCCTCTGCTGTCCCACTTCTCCACTATAGAATCCGTCACATTGGTTGTAATAAATAACCTGTTTGCTTGTCAGTGTCTCCCTCTACACTAGGTGATCCACAAGGGCCACTGCTGCTAGGGAACAGTTGAGACCCTTACCCCCGGCCAAGGGAACAGTTGAGACCCCAGACCAAGGGAACAGTTGAGACCCTAACCAGATGAATTAAAGATGCTGCACAATTGAGAGAAATTATGCAGGGGATGGAAGTAGTGGTTATAACACCCTGGCTTCCCCTGAATCCTGCTGGAAAGATGCCTCAGTACCTTCTCCAAGAATTAGTCTCTTGGTGGACAAATATATAGTGCTTCCGAATTATATTACTCTTAGCTGGGAGAATAGATGGATTGACAGTGACTGCAATAATGGGTTTAAAAATAAAAAAAGATCACACACTGCACAGTGTCAGAGAATGTTACCTTCTGTTGTATACAGGGTGGCTGTGAGTCAGACCCACTCAACAGCACCTAACATCAACAACAAGCGGGGAGAAATCCCAGTGGAACTAGCAAGCAGGATGCTCCTAAGCAACCCTGATCCTCAGCTAGGCAGCCTCCCCACCTCACTCCAACACTGTCCTTGGCCAACAGCAGTTGCCCCAGTATGGAGATGCTCACTCCAGCTCCCTGTCTCAAGGAAATAAGGCAGCAGAGACAGCCTGTATGGCCCCAGCATGAGTGTAAGAATCACCAGCTGCAAGAGAAGATGACGGCAAACCCAGGCCCGACAGCTATGGCCTTAGGGAGGCTTCCTGCACAGAGAGGCCAGTTCCCTGGGAGACAGCACATGCAGAAATGCCACCTCAGCACCCTGAGAACACATTTTTGATGGTTCTCAAGGATGACTTCAAATGGTTTTGCTTTCTAAATGTGAAGTAAGAAAAGTTTTAAATAATTATTTTACTTTTATTAACTTGCATTAATTGTATGTATTAATGGAGTTCAGTGTGATAGTTCCACAGATGCATACAGCTTGTGCAAATCAGATCCAACTTTCCCTTTATCCACCCCTTCACCCAAAAAAAGCCACACCCCGTTTCCAAGCTCTAGTAATTCCTATTCCTCATTCCTATTCTTGATAATCCCTATTTAGAGCCTCAGATCAACGTGAGCTTGACAAGATGTCCTCTTGAATTTGGTCTCCTCCTCCTCCTCCTCCTCCTCCTCCTCCTCCTCCTCCTTCTCCTCCTCCTCCTCCTCTTCCCAGCACCTCATACATACTTTGTAAGTCCTCTACCCCTGGGCTACATCCCTAGCCCATTTTTTATTTTTTATTTTGAGATACGGTCTCGCTAAGTTACACAGGCTGTTCTCTGGCCAACTCGTGATCATCCTGCCTCAGAGGTGTGCACCATGGAGCCTGGCTGGTGTCATTCTTAAATCAGACCCTGTCTGGCTTTGAGGCTAAGAGAACTGGCTGGAGCCCCAACCTAACCCAGTTCCCCACTTGCCTAAGGCTGTATGTATGACTTTGGGCAATTTCCTGCACCTCTCAGTCTCCCTTTTATCATCTGAAAAAATGGAGAGAACAGTATCTACTTCCCAGGACTATGGTTGGGATTAGTATATACCAAGTGGCTACCATGTGCACAGTTCTGGGGTCACACCAATAAACAGAACTGAGTCCCTGCCCCTGTGGTGTTTGGTGGAGGAAGACATACATCAATCCATAAATATTTAATAGAGCAGATGGTGGTAAGTGGGATGAGAAGGATAAGGCACCATAAGCCAGATAGAGTGTCAGGATAGGGAGGAGCCATTTCACTTTAAGGTTGTCAGGGAAGATCTCTTTGATAAGATGACTTTTAAGGTTAGGCATGATGGCATGCTCCTGTAATCCCAATCCTCAGGAGGATCATGAATTCGAGGCCAGCCTGAGCTACATAGTGAGACTCTGTCTAAAAAGAAAGAAAGAAAGAAAGAAAGAAAGAAAGAAAGAAAGAAAGAAAGAAGAAAGAAAGAAAGAAAAGTACAAGATTACTTTTAACCAAAGATCTGAGTGCAATAAGGGCGCAAGTTGTGGGGTTATTCAGGAGAAAACTCTGGCAGACAGAGAAGTGAGCATGTGCAAAAGTCCTGAGGCAAGAGCACACCTGATGTGTTCAAGAAAAGGTAAAAGAACCAATGTAGCTGTAGAGAAATGAGCAGTGGATGGATGATGGTGTTGGAAGAGATAATGTCAGAGAGGTTTCTAGGGACAAATTAGGTAGAGCCTGGTAGCCCACTGTAAGGGCTTTGGTGTTTACACTGAATGAGATGGGAGCCACGGGAAGGCTGAACCAAAGAAGGAGGTGATCTGATTTAAAGGATCCCTCTGACTGCCATGCAGAGAATAGACTATAGGGAGACCAGGCATCATGAAGACCAGTTAGAAGCCTGCTGCAATTGCCCCCATGCGAGATAAGAATCCCATTGACTGAATTGGTGGCTGTAGGTGGTAAGAAGTAGTCGGATTTTGTATATAGCTGAAGGAAGAACTGGTAAGGTTTGTTGATGAATTGTGTATGAAGTGTGTGTATATTTGGGGGGAAGGGGGAAGGAGAGTTAAGGATTCCAGAGTGTGTGACCCAAGGAAAGGAGTGGCTCCTTCCTGAGGTAGATAAGACCATTTTTATAAAGTGCTTAGCACAGATTCAGGCACAAAATAAGTGCTCAATAAATACTATGTATTCTTCGTAGTGATGATTTTGATTTTCTAGGCTGTCTAAAGTTATGTCATCAATTTTTTTTTGCAAATGCTAAGCATACCTGGCCATAATGTCACAGCTCTCATGCCTGAGTACATACCTGTGCCAAAGACATGTTAGAATCTTTACTTAGCAGAGCCACCCTGCAAGATGTAGGAAAGCCAGATAAGAAAATGAACAGCTGGGTGCAGTGGTGCACGCCTGTAATCCCAGTGACTCAGGAAGCGGAGACAGGAGGATCACAAGTTTGAGACCAGAGGCAGTCTGCATAACTTAGAGAGACCCTGTCTCAAAAAGTAAAAAAATGGGCTGGGGGTGCAGCTCAGTGGTCCAGCACTTGCACAGCAAGCAAGCGCAAGGCCCTGGGTTCAACCCCCAGTACCGCCAAAAAAAAAAAAAAAAAAAGAAAAAAAAAGAAAATGAACACTCATTTGAATTTTAACATATTCCAGCCATTAGATATTTTTCACTTAATCCTGTCTCTACCCCTACAATGTATGGGAGAGAGAGAGAGAGAGAGAGAGAGAGAGAGAGAGAGAGAGAGTGTGTGTGTGAGAGAGAGATATCACACAGTTCTTACAGACTACTGCACACATCTGGCACATGATAAGCATCTTAATTAATATCTATTAAAGGAACCCTCATTATTACAGATGGAGGTTGAGTAACTTTCCAAGGCAGAGCTGGGTTATTATTTATTTATTTATCTATTTAGAGACAGGGTCTTGCTGGATAGCTCAGGCTGGCCTTGAATTTGCTATGCAGCCCCAGGTGCCTTTTTTTTTTTTTTTTTTTTTTTTAAGACAGGTTCTCACTGGGTAGTCCAGGCTGGCCTCAATCTCTCAGTCCTCCAGCCACTGCCCCTGAGTGGTGGGATTACAAGTGTGCACCACCATACCAGGTGTGGAGCTGGATTTTCTTCAGGGTTTGGGGGCGGGGTTTGCAGGGCTGGGGATCAAATCCCATGCATGCTAGGCAAGCACTGTACCCCTGAGGTACTTTCCTGGCCCTGGAGCTGGGTTTGAATTATTGAAAGGAGGAAGAAATGTATATTACATTCCCACTGTAGAGAAGAGGAAACATAGCTGGTAGCAGATTTGAGCCTAGGATTTCCTGATCCCTGAATTTGGACCCTTCCTGTGGCCCTGCTGTGGGGCCTCACATACCCTTTGACTGTGTTTGAGGATTCCTAGGGATTTGATGATTTTGATTAGACCATGAAATATAAAAAACTCAGGCTTCTCAGAGAAAGATTGGCTCCTGGATCAGATTGTGAAGCTCTAGTAATATGATTCTAAATGTTTGTGTCCACGAAACTGCATGACCTTAAAGCTTTTGTTTCATCTGACTTGCCCCAGGTCACACAGGCTATAGGAGAACAAGACCTGAACTTAATCAGCTCAGATCAGCGTCTGTTTTCTTACCTCTCCCACCCTTATGCTTTCTTTTCTTCCTTTTTTTTTTTTTAATTTTATTTGTTTTGTTTTGTTTTTGAGACAGGGTCTCAATGTGTTGCCCAGGCTGGTCTTGAAATCCGGAGCATGAACAATCTACCTTAGCCTCTGAGTAGCTGGATTTACAGGTATAGCCACCACATGTGGCTCCCTAGAGGTTCTTAACATAAGGCACAAGTACTCTTAGGGGGTCTTCAGATGTACCTTATGCTTTATGGTCACCTATTCTCCAGCACTATCTGCTAAACCATGAGTGCATGCATGCAGGTGAGTTTTTTTGAAAAACAGTTCAAAGTTTGTATTACATTCCTAAAAGGGACTATAATTAAAAAAAATTTTTTTTCAGTACTGGGGGGTTCTAACCAAGGGCCTTGCTCATGCTAAGCAAGCACTCTATGATTGAACTGCACCCCCAGCCCCTTTTTTGCTTGTTATTTTGAGACAATCTCACTAAACTGGTAGACTGCCTGTGGGATCGAAATCACCATTCTTCTTCAGCCACCCTCTCCCCAGCTGTGATTTCAGACAAGTGCCATGGCCATCAGCTACTTTTTTTTTTTTTTTTTTTTTCTTTTTGGTACTGGGGATTGAACCCTGGGCTTCGCACCTGCTAGGCAAGTGCTCTACCACTGAGCTAAATCTCCAGCCCAAGCTACTTTTATATATACATACATATATGTGTGTGTATATGTGAGTGTGTATTTATATATACATACACACGCATGGGTATTTGTGTCTATATGCACACACACAGACACAACAATTGTTTTAAGACAAGGTCTATCTATGTAGACCAGGCTGGTCTTGAACTTCTCATCCTCCTGCCTCAGCCTGCTGAGTGCTGGGATTACAGGCATGTGCCACTACTCTGGCATATATATGTTTTTTAACTTTTATTTTAAAAACTGCTTAGAGACAATTATAAGAAAGAGGAGGGGAGACGGGGAAAGAAAGAATTGTATAGACAAAACTTAACAGATTCAATTTTTGTTCGTGGAATTTCAAGGGAGAGGAAGGCAGCATGACCAGAGGTTAAAAGTTGAGGATATGGAGCCAAGTTAGAATCTAGATTTCCCAGCACCAATTCCAGGGCTTTTCCTGGTTCCACTTGCTATTCATCCATTCATTCAACACTCATGCATTCACCAAATTGTATTTAGCACCCGCTACGCGCCAGGCACCTGCAGCTGTAGCCCTGCAGCATCGGATCCCATCAGATCTCGGAAGCTAAGAAGGGTCCGGCCTGGTTAGTACTTGGATGGGAGACTGCCTGGGAACACCAGGTGCTGTAGGCTTGGGAGAACGACCCAACAACCCACTCCCCAAAATCAATCCGCCATTGAAAACCCTATGAACAGTAGAGAAGCACTGACAATAGTGTTTCGCCTGTTGTACACACGGTCGGTATGAGTTGGATACCGACTCCACGGCACACAACAACAACAACAACAACAACAACGTGCCAGGCGGGCTGGGATTAATTAAACTCAGTTGGTAGAGCACTGCTCTGCACTCTCTGAGGTCCCGAGTTCGATTCCCAGCACTGCAAAAATGGAAGAAGGACGTAGCAACCCACTCCGGAGGTAATCCTGAAATAATCAGCCATTGAAAACCCCATGAGGGTCGCTATGAGTTGGACACAACTCGAAGGCACCTACCAACAACATGCCAGGCACTACTCCAGACTAGACTAGCCATTCCTAAATAACTCTTAGAATGCTGCAATGGTGAACTCTTAGCACCACAGAGTTTATATTCTTGTGGGAGAGTCAAACAAAATACAGTAATGATGATAACAAAAATGACGATGGTGTCAAGTGCCATGGGAAAAAAATAAAGCAGAAACAGAAGATGGCGAGGAAGGGGAATGGCATTTTGGATAAGGCAGTTTGTTCCTGGAACTTCTAGATACTGCCCACGGACTCCAAAAAACGGAGCGATACCAGGACGCCCTGCACAAATGTCTCCTCTGTGTCCACCCTCACCAAGGCGGGGACGGTGGGCTGGCTGAGAGGTGAGCGGTGACACACACATGCGCACAAAGGGGGGCGGGGGTGAAGCCCGAAGGGCGGTTCCGCGCGCACGTTCTCTCCTGCTACGCGGCTCTGAGGATGTTTGACAAGAACACGGTAAGGTGATAATGGGCAGGCTCGATTGAGAAGGCGTCACCCAATAGGAACTTCCTTTTGCGGTTGTGGTCCCGCCCCCACAGCGCCTTTTCTATTTCCGCTTCCGGCAGCCGGGTGAACTAGGTCCAAGATGGTGGCTGCAGCTGTTTCTGCGTTCCGGGTGTCTCGGGTGCTGGGCTGGTCCCGCCCCCAGGTGGGGCGGCCCATGTCTAGCGGTGCCCATGGCGAAGAGGGCTCAGGTACTGAGGCTGGGGTCGGCGTGCGGGGCGAGGCGGGGCGGGACTATGTATGACCTTGGCGGCAGGCCCGGGAGGAGAGCGAGCCCTGGGTAGGCCCCGTGTCAGGACTGAGCGGTTGTGGTCGCTCCGCAGCTCGCATGTGGAAGGCTTTCACCTACTTCGTCGCGCTGCCCGGGGTGGGAGTGAGCATGCTGAATGTCTTCCTGAAGTCGCGCCAGGGAGAGCACGAGAGACCCGAGTTCATCGCCTACCCCCACCTCCGAATCAGGACCAAGGTACGACCTTGCGGTCCCGTCAAGCGTCTGTGCTCCTTTCATTACCTATGTCGTAGTCCAAATTCTTCGGGCCCTAAAAACGTGGGTACGAGGCGTGTGAAGTTTTTTGTTTAATCCTTGCAAACGGAGCATTTGTTTGCTCCTGTTTTATGGAAGGGAAGCTGAGACGTGAGGTTATGTCCTCAAGGTCATACAGTAAGTGCCATTCAGTTCTTTTTTTCTTCTGTTCATCCTATTTCTTGCCTGGTGGTACAATTCAAAAACAGCTGTTTCTCGCGTATAAAACTTGGAGGTTTGGGAGACCCTTGTACTCAGAGTGGCAAGTTCTGAAGGTAATTGACTTTTCTAAGATCTGGGCATCTGGCAGGCACTAGCTGCATAATGAAGAGACTGCCAGCTTTGTCTCTTCCCCACCAACACCTCTCTTAACTATTTTATCTTTTGGCTGTTAATGTAGGTAATTGGAAGCACTCATTCTTCACTTTAACAACGGTCTCTTCTTGTTCTTTAATAACTGTAACATCTAGCCTGTGTAGGATTGGCCTCATAGAAACTTAACCTAGACCTGAATTTTGGAATTTTTAAGCCCCATTCCCATTCTTACACAGTAGAATTAGGAGTCAAACAGCAAGGTTCCTCATCCTCAGAATTATTATCATTTTGGCCTGCATAATTGTAGGGGCCCCAGGCTCTGCACTCTCTGCGGTCCTGGGTTCAATCCCCAGCACCGCAAAAACGGGAGAAGGATGTGGCAATCCATTCCCGAAGCCATCCTGAAACAATCAGCCATTGAAAACCCAATGAGGGTCGCTATGAGTCAGACCCAACTCCATAGCACCTAACAACAGCAATTCTTGTTAGTTATTCCTTGCATTGAAAGATGTTTAATGGCATTCTTGACCTCTACCCACTAGATGGCAGTACTACCCTCCCAGATGTCTCCAGATAACTGCTCCATGTCCCCTGGAGGGGTGAAAGTCTTCCTGGATTGGAAACCATTGCCATAGAGTAATGCTTTTCAGAGGTAGTGGGCAAAAGTATTGAAGGTGGACTGCAGTTTCCGAATCCAGAGATTGTCTTTAAGTCTAGGATGAAGCCCAGAAGTCTTCATTTAAATAAACATCTCCTCTCCTTTACCTACCACTGCCATTCTGAAACATTCATATTTGTGATTCTCCTACCTCAGCTTCCCAAGTTGCTAGGTTTATAGGCATGCACATGTTGCCTAGCTTGTCACCCTGTTTTAAGCAATTGAGAGCAGTGTTCTTTCTGAGCTATTCTCTGGAATTATCTAGTTGTCTTCGCTCCACAGCCTTTTCCCTGGGGAGATGGTAACCATACCCTATTCCATAACCCTCATGTGAATCCGCTTCCGACTGGCTATGAAGATGAGTAAAGAAAACCTGGACCATGACCCAGGCATCGAGGACCACAGCCCTGCTTTGGACCATTACTCTGCATGTGGACCAGCAAAGTGTACAGGACTTTAAGCTTACCTTCCTTTCTTGTATCAAATGATGATGATTATTCTGATCTTCCATCCCTTTGCTTGTGGCAGGAGATGGCTTAAATAAATAACTTAGATTGATCATGAGGTGAAAGTTGCATTCTTTAAGTGTATTTTTCCTCAGAAATTAGCATTTCTGTTTGAAAGTTTATGGCTGCTGCTTGCAGTTTCTGGTCTAGTTCAGCCCACTGAATGTTGTTTATGACAGACCCTTGGATTCTTGTGTCTGCAATAGGTAAAGTGAAGGACTAATAGCATAAAGCAGAGGAGTTAATTACCTATTAAGATGGAGTCCCTGACTAGAATGGCAGAGAAATTGAATGGCAGCAGCATGGCTGTAGTTCACACCTTTGAGAGGTATGTGTGATTCTCAATAGGAAATGCTCCTTCTGGGTCTCCGCTTTCTCCTATCCCATTCCACCAGCATTTGGTGCAGAATCCACCCCATAATCAGACACTTTTCTCCAAAGGAGTCAAGTTCCTATCTTGGGGTAAGACTCATCTCAGCAACCTGAAGGCTGCCAGGGTTAGAAAGGTTAGAAAGTGTGACATACTTCTGTTCATAGTATTGGTTTTGTTTCTGGAATTAAAACTGTCTCATAGCGGTAAGAATTAGGAGGGAGAAACTATAACAATACTTACAAAATCACCCTAAAAGGGCAATTAATTCTGCATCAGAATTGAAAACATTTTTTTGACACAGGGTCAAAACTTGCTATATAGCCCAGGCTGGCCCTGAACATGTGATCCTCCTCAGCCTCCTAAGTGCTGGGATTACAGGTATGCACCACCACTCCTGGCTCAAAATTGAAAACCTTTAAAGTAGCTGACGTAGTTGAAGTTGTTTTCTGGAAAGAATGAAGTCAAAATAGGATGAAGAACAGAATTATTCTCTTTGTAACAATTTAAGATAACTCCTTTAGTAGAGAGTGTAGCCATAAAGGAAGGAAGCTATTAGTAACTGGTCTTTTTAGACTTAACAAAATATGAACACGGTTGAGTTTTGGAAGTATGCTTTAGGGATTCAGGATTTGTTCATTTAAGATAGAGTCTTCCTGTGTTGTCCAGGCTTGCCTCAAACTCCTGAGCTCAAGCGACCCTCCAGCCTCAGCATCTTCAGTAGCTGGGACTACAGGTGTGCGCCACCACACTTGCTTCAAGGATTCTGTTATCTGTTCTGGCAATTATTGAAGTAGAAAGTCCTTCTCATCCCTTTGATTGAAAATGAGGAGGTTTCCTAAAGAAATTTCCTGTAATTTTTCCCAAAAGGTACAGTGGTGAATTTGTAGAGTAGCAGCTTTCACATCTAGCAAACCTACCCATACAATTTATAATGAAAAAATATGGTTGGCTTGTAGCTGGTTTATTCTCAGAGCTCAGTGGGACAGTTTTAGAGTAAGGTTCAAGAGGCTACAAGGTGTTTCATAGAACATTAACTAATAACACAGGCTATGGATATAGCTCAGTAGTACAGCTTACATAGCATGCCTAAAGCCCTGGGTTTGATCTCCAGCACCACCAAAAGGGCAAAAGAAAAAAATACAATGCAATTGTGAGGCATGTAGAAACAGCATGAAAGCCATATACAGAAAGGAATACTCTCTTATCAAGCCTAGTGTGGTGCTATACTTGTAATCCCAGCACTTGGGAGGCAGGGTCACGAAGATGAAGAGTTCTCTTAGCCACTATGGGCAACATAGCAAGACCTTGTCTTTAAAAAATAAATAAATAAATAAATAAATAAATAGAGGTGGGGTATAGTGGCGCACACCTGTAATCCCAGCGACTCAGGAAGCGGAAGAGGATTGCAAGTTCGAGACCAGAGGCAGTCTGCATAATTTAGCAAGACCCTGTCTTAAAAAGTAAAAAAAAAAAAAAAAAAAAAAGGGCTGAGGGTGCAGCTCAGTGGTCCAGCACTTGCAAAGCATGCAAGCACAAGGCCCTGAGTTCAAACCCAGTACCACAAAAAAAAAAAAAAAAAAAAGTTTGCTATTTTGCCATCAGCCTGTGCTGAGACTTATAGAGCTATTTTACTTATGGCTATTTTGAGTTTGGGCTGGGGTTTAGCTCAGCTGGTAGAGTGCTACTCCGCACTCTCTGAGGAGCCGGGTTTGATCCCCAGCACCACAAAAATGGGAGAAGGACCTACCCATTCACTCCTGAAGCAATCCCAAAAACAATCAGCCATTGAAAACCCTATCTGGGTTCCTATAAGTCGGACCCAACTCGATAGCATTGAACAACATTTTGAGTTTAGGATAGATATAGTTAACTTCAGCTTCCTGCCCGGCATCCCTCAGATGGGTCCCAGAATTTTTTTTTCCTTCTGGTACCAGGGGGAGGATGGGGTGAGGCTGAGGTTGAACCCAAGGCCTCATGCATGGCAGGCAAGTGCTTCACCACTGAGCTGCACCCCTAACCCCATTTTTTGAGAAAGGCCTCACCAAATTGCACAGGCTGCCTCTAGCCTCAAACTTTCAGTCCTCTAGCCTCAGCTTCCCAAATTGCTGGAATTACAGTCATATGCCACAGTGCCTGAACCAAAAATCCTTTTTTTTTCTCCCTTCAGTACTGGAGGTTGAACCTAGGGCCTTGCAGATGCTATAGGAAAGTGCTCTACCACTGAGCTGCAACTCCTTTTTTTTTTGTGACAGGGTCTAAGTTGTCTAGGCTGCTTCTAGCCTCAAATTCATGATCCTCCTGCGTCAGCCTCCATTGTTTTGGGGATTACAGATGTGTGCCATAGTGCTGGGCTTCAAAAATTTTTTGGTTTTTTTTTTTTGCGGTACTGGGGGTTGAACCCAGGGCCTCGCGCCTGCATGCTCTGCAAGTGCTGGACCACTGAGCTGCACCTCAGCCCATTTTTTTTTTACTTTTTGAGACAGGGTCTCGCTAAATTATGCAGACTGCCTCTGGTCTCGAACTTGCGATCCTCCCGCCTCTGCCTCCCGAGCCGCTGGGATTACAGGCGTGCGCCACCACGCCCGGCCCAAAATTTTTTTATAATCTTTTGGACTATGGACCTTAACTGGTCAGAAAATATAACTGTAGAATGTTTTGAAATGATAGTAAGGGCCAAACAGAAGTGCAGAAAAATTATAGAATTTAAACCTGAAAATAACTTTCATGCTATCTTTGGGCATGTAGTAAATTAGACAATATTCTTTCAAGATAGGCAGTTGTGGGGATTACATGTAAAATATGTAAGGGCTCATCTGATCCTGATATTGTTTTGGTACCATAATATAAATTTAAGAAGATATTTATAAAAAAAAAAAAAGATATTTATATAGACTATGGAACTAAGCCTGCAGCCGTAGCCCTGTGGCATCCAATCCCGTCAGATCTCGGAAGCTAAGCAGGGTCGGGCCTGGTTAGTACCTGGATGGGAGACCGCCTGGGAACACCAGAAGCTGTAGGCTTGGGAGAAGGACCTGGCAACCCCCTCCCAAAAATCAATCTGCCATTGAAAACCCTATGAACAGCAGAGAAGCACTGACAAT
>VMDO01000286.1:0-36670 GCA_007922755.1 Pedetes capensis | reverse complement strand
ACCTGTTGTATATGGGGTCACTATGAGTCGGATACCGACTCAACGGCACCTAACAACAACATCATGGAACTAAAATTTAGCAGTCAGGTTTCTAATTGCCATATCATAGTACCTTAGACAAATCTTCACCTTTAAATTATAAAACATAAAGCTCTCTGTAGCGTATATATGGCCTGCAGCTGTAGCCCTGTGGCATCCGATTCCATCAGATCTTTGAAGCTAAGCAGGGTAGGGTCTGGTTAGTACATGGATGGGAGACTGCCTGGGAACACCAGGTGCTATAGGCTTAGGAGACCGACCAGGCAACCCCACTCCTAAAACAATCAGCCATTGAAGACTCTGTTAACAGCAGAGAAGCACCGACAATAGTGTTTCCCCTGTTGTATGTAGGGTCACTATGAGTCGGATACGAACTCAATGGCACCTGACAACAACAACAGTGTATATATGAGACAGATGAGGTAACAGGATAATAGGTGTTCCATAAAGTACAGAGTTCCAGGGGCAAATAATGATTAAAACTAAATGTCAGAATTTATTCCATCTTCATGATCACACATTATAGGGCAAGGTAGACAAACAAGAAAAATAAAGCAAGCACCATTCTCCCCCCATTAACCAGATGCAGCATTTTGCCTTTTTTAATGATAATGCAAGTTGACTTGATTAGCTTAGGTGGAAAATTGGCAGCAGCAAATCTTTATAATTTAGGTTCTTCTTCCATAGCCATTCCAAGTATCAATACACTGTAAGCTCTGAAATGGTGTTCATATTAATGTTCTTGAAGCTTTCACATCTTAATCAGCTCTTGCCAAGGAAGGGAACTATTAAAAGCTGTCTTCCTCTTTGCTAATGCAGGCCACCAGCAATCTCAACTGTTGGTTTGTGCAGTACTGGGGGTTGAACCCAGGGCCTCATGCATGCTAGGCAAGAGCTCCACCACTTAGCCAACCCCAGCCCCATTTTTATTTTGAGACAGGGTCTTGCTAAATTGCACAGGTTGCCTCTGGCCTTGAATTTGTGATCTTCCTCTGTAGTTTGTTGAGTCACTGGGATTAGAGGTGTGTGTCACAGCCCCCAGCAAGTTTGTTGTTATATAAAAATAAAACCATGCTCCCAATCATTGATCCAGACTATCATACCTGGATTCCTTTTTAGAGCATTAGCTCCCTGAGAGAAAGGAGGTCCCAACTGGCTGCTTTCATGAATTAGTGACCCCCATACTGTGTACCTAATGTTCTCTGCAGCAAAAATCAAGAGGTCAGGCAACCCTGATCATCTTGACTAGTTTATCATTATTTATATACAAGGTATATTTAAAGCTGATTCCAGCCCACATATTGCAACCATAATCCCAAGAAAGTGTTTGATTTTAAATAATTGAGTTCCTCCAACATAGCAGAGCAAGTGACAAATCATCTCAAAGCAAAGAGTGATGGTTCATTATCTTTCATAAGTGACAGGAAGGCATCAAGAAGGAAGAAAGAAAACCTTTCCCTCCTAAATTCATCAAATTCCATGGCTATTTTCACAGCCTTAATTGACAAAATCTAGAGTCCTCAATTTCCTGATATGAGGAATCCTTTTCAAGATGACAGGCAAGTGTCAAGAAGAATTTTCAGGCTTTTCTTTGCTGTGGCCCATGAACTCCAGTCCTTCAATAGGAATCTCTTTCTCCTTTATTGCTTTCTGATGGGAAAAGAAAATACATTATAAAATTCTATAGGCTCTGTACCCCCCTAACATGTATAAATAAAATACTAATATATAAAAAAAAGTCTATAGGAAGCCTGAAGTCCAAACTTTGTAAATAAAACGTGACAGCACAAAAGTAAATCAAACTGAACTATAAGGACACAAAACTCAGGATTCAAATGGCTTAATTTTTAACAAAAAGAAGTACCATTATAAAGAAGTGTTAAGACCAAAGAGATTGAAAAAGGGGTTTTTCCCACTAAAACTCAGAATGTGAAAAAATGGCATCACCACCTTATCTCAGTGACAGACATGGGTTCAAATCGAGATTCCAAGACTTACTGGCTATGTAACCTTGTGACACCCCCACTGTCCTTATCTGTAAATGGTGTAAAGACAGCAACCAACTTCTGGAATTATGGAGAATGTTTTAGGTTAACTTAATGGAAGTACTTTTCCCAAGGTTGTTCTTGTATTTCAAAGCAGTTTCAAATCCATGAGCCAGAATGAAACTTTCCTAGCTGCCTTTTTTTTTTTTTTTTTTTTTTTTTTTTTTTTTTTTTTTTTTTTTTTTTTTTTTTTTTTTTTTTTTGGCACTTTGGCACTAGGGGTTGGACCCAGGGCCTTGCACCTGCATGCTTTGCAAGTACTAGACCATTGAGCTGCACCCCTAGCCCCCCCCCCTTTTTTTTTTTTTTACTTTTTTAGACAGGGTCTCGCTAAATTACGCAGACTGCCTCTGGTCTCGAACTTGCGATCCTCCTACCTCCGCCTCCCGAGCCGCTGGGATTACAGGCGTGCACCACCGCGCCCGGCTCTCCCTAGCTGCATTTAGGAACTGGTCTAGAAAAACGGAGCAATGAAGGGATGATAACAAAAACCCTACATAGCGTCTTAACAGGCCAAAGAAATGTAAACACCCCACTCACGCCCAACCATAAGAGTGGAAAAAGTTCACCAACAAAAGAATCAAGAACACCTGATTCTAGTTTACTTGAACCAATCACTTCCTATTTCTGGGTGCTAGTTTTCCAATTATAAAATACGAATAACTATGACGACTTTGCAAGTATAGGATGAGCAACAAACAAATGAACCAAAAGATGTTACTGTGCTCCGTAAACAGTAAAGAACCACAAAAAAAACTTTGTCAATCCAAGACACTCAGGGGGCTTCGATAGTGACAGGAAAGAATAGGGCTGCTGCCACAGGCCTTACTGTGGCTTTCCTTAACCAACCTTGTCCCTATCCCCGCCAGATGCAATGCGTGTGACAGGGGACGCCGCACGGAACGCGGGGCCTAGGGGTAGAGAAGAAAGAGGTCGGGTCGCGGCCCACCTGAACACACTGCTGGTAGCGCTTGAAGAGGTCGATGCACGGGTCCCCGGAGCCGTCCCCCTTGAGGAACTTCTCGGCAAACCAGCGATTGAAACACTGGTCGTATTCGCGCTTCATGTCCGTGCAACCCTCCCCAACGCTGTTCATGGCGATGGCGGCGACAGAGGCGCACGCTGATGTCATCACTTGGAAGCGCATCACTCGGCGTTTCATTTGGGCGCACTACGGGGGCCGAGAAGGGAAGAAATGTGGGCCCGGGCGGGACGGCTGGTCTTTCGGGCCACCCGGGGCTGGTGCCGGGGCTACACCTCCAAAGCAGATCATCAGGTAAAGGCCAGGGGAGTTCGGGCTCGGGGTAGAGCCAACCGGGAGGCGGAGGGGGCCGCTCCCAGGACCCACGCACTGTTCTTCTTCCCCTAGGGAAGCGGTCGGGTCACGGCCGAGGTGATCGAGCGCTTGGAGCGCCTAGCGCTGGTGGACTTCGGCAGCCGCGAGGCCGTGGTGCGGCTGGAGAAAGCCATAGCCTTCGCCGACCGGCTCCGTGCCGTGGACACCGACGGAGTGGAACCTATGGAGTCGGTACTGGAGGACAGGTAATGCGCCCCCAAAGCCTTGGCTGTGGCGCTTTCTCAGCGGATTAAGGTGACCCATTTAGTTTCTCATTTCACAGATCATATATATACATATATCTCGCAGAGTAGGAATTTGCCCAGTCACCCCCGCTAGTGTCTTCACTCTTCCTCCAGTTCATTACGGTTCTTGTTACAACCCTCATGCCCTCCCAGTGTCAGTGTTAGTAGTACCAAAGTCTGAACTGTTTCCCATTCATAGTCTTCACAGCCATACTTCATTACAAATCCTGTCCACCCACTCAGGCATCCCGTTCTCTGTACCCTCTAGCCACACTAGCTTCCTTAACTGTTTCCCCAACAAACCAAGTTGGTTCTCTGGCTGGGATCTTTGCACGCGACAATTGCATTTTCTTGGACAATCTGCCTCTCGAATCTGTTCTTTTCAGAGCGGGTTCTCCCCTTAACACCCCAAACCCCTCCTTCAGTTTTGAAAACTAAGTCTTTATCCTTCTATAGGTTTTGTTTTCCTTTTTACCCCCTTGGTGTTGCGGATTGAACCTAAGGCCTTGTGCTTGCATGCAAGTGCTGTACCACTGAGCTGCACCCCCAGCCCCCCCCCCTTTTTTTTTTTTACTTTTTGAGACAGAGTCTCGCTAAATTACTCAAACCTACTTCTGGTTTCAAACTTGCGATCCTCCTGCCTCTGCCTCCCAAATCGCTGTGATTACAGGCATACACCACAGGGTCTCACTGTGAAACGGACTGACTTGGCGCTGGAGAGCCTCATGCCTCAGCCTCTCGAGTGCTGGGATTAACAGGCCTGCGCCCCGCTCGATTGCTGTTCCTTTTTTGTGGCGGTGTCGTTGGTTTATGTCTCTATTACTACAATGTGAGCTCAATTTCTGACTTGCTTAGTGTTATTCTTGTTTCAAAATTTTAAATGTACATTATTTTCTGACTCAATGGTTCCCTACTGAAAAATCTGTTAAAGGGAATCAAGATATGTGCCGGAAGAGCTGAGAATATAGCTGAGAGGTAGAGCCCTTGAGAAACCCTAGGTTCAACCTCCAGCACTGGGGGAAAAAAAAAAAAAAAAAAAAAAGTATGCACAGGCGTCCATTGCAAAACTGCCTTTTGTTTTTTGTTTTTTGTTTTTTGTTTTAATTTAATGAGATTGGGTTTCTCTGTAGCCCAGGCTGGCCTCAAACTCAGTATACTCCCACCTGAGCCTCTGGAGTGCTAGGATTATCAGTGTGGGCCACCATGCCCAACTGCAAAACTGTAATTGCAAAAACAAAAAGCCCAGAAACAACCTAGTAAATGGCAAATACATCATTTATAATGAAATATTTGCCAGTTGTTAAAAATAATGGAACATGTTATTTACGTGTTATATACCAGCATGTGAATAACACCTGTTAATAGGGAACAGTCTCCAAGACATTTTAAAAGGCAGATTTAACAATAGTATTGTTGATGTGCTTTATGTGTAACCTGTTTTATATATTACGGCCTATGTATTAATTCTGTTTCTGAAAGAGTATGCAAGAAACTCTTAACAAAAGGGTAAGTTTTTGTTACTGTTTAGAGTGGGTTTGTTTTTTGAGACAGGGTCTCACTGTGTAGTCCAGGCTGGCCTGCAACTCTATCCTCCTGCATCAGCCTCAGGAATGTGCCACTAAGCCCAGCTCCAAAGTGGTTCAACAAAGGGAAGTTAAGGGTGCCTGTAATCCCAGTGGCTTGGGAGGCGGAGGCAGAGGATCGCAAGTTCGAGACCAGAGGCAGTCTGTGTAATTTAGCGAGACCCTGTCTCAAAAAGTAAAAAAATGGACTGAGGGTGCAGCTCAGTGGTCCAGCACTTGCAGAGCATGCAAGCTCAAGGCCCTGGGTTCAACTCCCAGTACCACAAACAAACAAATAAACAAAAAAACAGGGAAGCTAGGTGCAATGATGTATGCCTATAGTCCTAACTCCTCACGAGGCTGAAGCAGATGAATCGCTTTAGCCCAAGAGTATGAGACTGGCCAGCCACTCAGGGCAACATAGCAAGACCTCATCTCATAAAATGGGGTAGAGTGATGAAGTTTTAACTTCTCATTTTATACCAGGGACCCAAAACACAAATGCCTAAGGGGACAGAATAATAACATAACTAGTGAAATAATACAGTGAATACTAAAAGGGCACAGCATCTACCCACCTCTACCAATTGTTGCCAGATCTTAACACATTTTTAAAATCTTCCCTCCAAATAACATAGCAAGACTGAGATGTCCCAGAGAAATCAATACTAGCAGAGAAAAATTACATAATTCTTGAGCCAGGCATGGTAGGGGGACACCTGTAATCCCAGTGACTCTCGAGGTGGAGGCAGGAAGATCTCAAGTTCCAGGTCAGAGACAGCTTGTGTAACCTGTTGTTGTTAGGTGCCATCAAGTCGTGTCTGACTCATAGTGACCCTCAGAGGCTTTTCAATGGCTGTTTCAGGATTGCCTTGGGAGTGGATTGCCACATCCTTCTCCCACTTTTGTGGTGCTGGGAATCAAATCCGGGACCTCAGAGATTGCAAAGCAGTGCTCTACCAACTGAGCTAAATTCCAGCCCTTGTGTAACTTAGCGAGACCTTAACTCAGAAACTGGGCTGGAGTATAGCACTTCCAAAGTATGTGTAAGGCTCTGGGTTCAGCCTCCAAGTACTACTAAAATATTTTTTTTCCCCAAAAATGCATTTTTGAAAAGCTTCCTTCAACAGATTCATTTGCTGTTTATACCTGCAGCTTCTCAGGAAAGATAAAAGGTACTTAACTCAAGGATAGGGGCATTCTACAACTATCTTTCCTGAAGGTAATTTTAAAAATAAGCAAATGGGAGTATTAGTGGTAACTAAAAGAGCTAGATTTGTAAAGTGCTTTGTGAAATTTACATCATTGGCCTTCTGCCATTCTTTGATTCCTTTAGGTCTCTGCTCTCCTTTGTAACCGAAGGCTCAGGCCCACAGGTTACCCTTTGCCTAAAGTTACACACTTCAAAACACAAACCTGACTTCATTCTCCTACCCAAGTCCTTCAGAAGATAACCCACTGCTCTTTAGTGCGAAGACGAAAGCTTCATACCCTGTGGGCATCATCCAATGTAGTACCTGCAACTCTGAGCCAGAACTCTATCTTCTTGGAGTTCCTTGAGTTCTCCATGCTCTTCCTTCTCAGAATTCCCAACCCTTACCTTTACCCCCACCTCATCCCACCCATTGCTCTTTACCTACTTAACTTCCTTTTTTCAGATGCCACTTGAAGTCATTATTTTAGACCAAGTTAGGTTCTCTTCTAGGACCTGCAGTTCTCATGCTATTCAGTAGAGCTGATGATCACATATATTTATACTTCTATTTGAATAATATTCAACTCTGCCTCTCCTGCTCGTCCATGTTCCAGGGAACATACCTGGTTTTCCTCACAATGTTCTCAATGTCTACCACTGAACAGACACTCAGTGAATGTGCTGAATGAGTATATTGTTAATTTCTTTGGGAAAAGAGAACAGAAGCACAGAGAGGACTCAGACTTTCTCAAGTCTTCAAGGTGTAACTATAAAGAAGTGCAACCATTACAAAGGGAAGAATTTGTGAAAAAGATAACGAGGGATTTTGATCTGGTAGTTGGAACCTCAATTTGACATTCAGTGATCTGTACTCTTTCCATGAATTAGGAATCCAGTTTGAGCTAATGATTCCCATTATTTAACAAGACATTTGTGGGACATACGCTTATCTGTTTATGTGGTGCTGGGAATAAAACCCAGGACTTCATGCATGCTAGGCAAGCATTCTACCACTGACCCACATCCCCAGCTTACACTTCAATGTTGTGAACACACTGCCTGACTGAACTTGAACAGAACCTAGTAAAGTACAGACAGGCATTCAGTGGTTTTAGGCAATAGCTATACTAGCTCTAAAAGCTCTGACCGGCTAACAGAAATCTCCCTTGGACATTAATAACATCACTTGGTTTGAGCTAAAAAGTCTTGGTTATATGTCAAAGACTAAGAATTTGCATTCTCTCTTATCACATATAACCTTGGAAGACAAATTAGAGTATCTTTTTTAGATGGAAGAAACTGAGGCTCAGAATTTTACAGGTTGTAAGAGGAGAATTTAGGAGTTGGAATTCAGAGCCTGTCCTCTCAAATACTGCTCCAGAGAGGCCAGCTGAAGTCAACCCTTAAAAACCGTATTCACCTTCATCTCCATTTTATCATCTCATTTTTAGTTGACAGTATCTGATTGCAACAAAATACTTCAGTCCCTTAGTTGAACCAAAAATTCTTCAAGCAAGCATGCTACTTGACCTTTATCACCAGTCCTAAAAACTCTTAACCAAACCAATGAGCTCTCATTTCAGTCTGCATGAAACTAGAAATAGATTAGGAGGGAGAAAAAAGGCCTGTAGATGGAGCAGAGTGGTGCCCTAACTACTCCTGCTAGTCAGATACTAGGAAAGAGTCAGAAAAGAGAAACAATGGCAGAGTTGTCCTATCAGCCAGTGCAAGGGCGGACCGAAGCACACATGGAGTCACTTCTTCCTTTGTGCTGCCCCAGCACTTTCCATGCCTTCTAGTAGCGTTTTCCAAAGTTACTGGGGTGACTTGTCTGTGAGCTTTAGCAGACAGGGATTCCTAGTTCATAGTTGAAGCCTTTCTCCAGGGTTCCTCATCTGAACCAGAACACTGAAAGAATTGAGTATTTTTCCCATTCTTCCAAGGACAGTACATAACTTATGTTAGCCCAGATGCACAGGAGAGAAGTCAATTTATTATTGAAATGGATGTCTTGTGGTGTTTCGACTACCTTATCTTGTAGAATCATGATGGAGAAAGGAAGTGAGGCAGACATTTAATCCATCTGTAACCAACCTGAAGTCCTGCAAGTATAAGGCCATCCACAGCACCAAAAAAAAAAAAAAAAAAAAAAAAAAGAAGGCCTTAGGTGCTCATCTGGTCCTACTTGGCGTTTCACACATGATTCTGAGGTTCAGGAAAGTTAAGCAACTTGTCAAGTGAGTGGTCAGCATGGTGTACCACCTCCATCAAGACCCTGGGTTCAGTAGCCTATGGTGAAGAAAACAGGAAGGTATGGATCTATTCAGGGAATAACTCCATTATATATAACAATTAAGTGAAAATGTGTGGCATTTATCTTGAAGGAGTTACTTTTGTTTTGCTGGAAATTTCACTTACACACGAAACTGACCACCAAATGAAGGAATAAATCAGTTGCCACAGCACCTAAAAACAAATGAATGACATTAAATCTGTTGGGAAGCAGTGCAGTTTAACCTCCAGTTGGTGGTAGCAATCTTTTATCAGAATCTTCAAATGTTAGGTTAAGAGCACATATATTAGTGTACTGACTCTGCCATTCAGCACCTACCTCTTACTGCTGTAAGAACTCAGGCCCAGCATTACCTGTTTTTTTCTTTTCAAATACTGGGGAACCAAACCCAGGATCTCATGCATGTTACACAAGTGCTTTACCACTGAGCTACACCCCCAACCTCTGGCCTTGAACTTGAGATTCTCCTGCCTCAGCCTCCCCAGTCACTGGGATTATAAGCATACACCATGGCACCCAGCTTGGGGGGGGGTGTGTATGCATATGTATTTGAGACAGGGTTCTGCTATGTCTGCCCTAAAACTGATCAATCTCCTGCCTTACCCTTCCAAGTGTAGGGATTACAGGCATGCACCACCATGCTCACCTCAGATCTTATTTTTTTAACACTATTACATTTGATCTTGCCAGAAACCTATGAAGCATCCTACTAAAAGGTGTGATAAAAAAAAGTATGGTGAACGTTTAAATTTTTAAAATTTATTACAATGAAAGATACATTGCCATTAGTCATGCTCAAGAAATTCCCCCTGGCTTTGAACCCACTATGGCATCATCCTTCCCACTTTTTTTTTCCCCTGCACTACATGGGGGTTGAACCCAGAGCCTCACACATACTTTGTAAATGCTCTACCACTGGGCTCCATCTTCAGCTCATTTTTTATTTTTTATTTTTTTGAGACAGGTCTCACTAAATTATGCAGGCTGCCTCTGGCCTCGAACTCAATCTTCCTGCCTCAGACTCCCAAGTCCCTGGGATTAGAGACATGCCCCACTATGCCCAGGCTTTCTTGAAGTCCTCTTTTGTGAATGTCTTTAATTTCATCTTCCATCATGACAACACTCCATGTCACATGCATCATTTTTGGTATGGCAATTTCTGCCAAAGAAAAACATTACAGTGTGTCCTGATCCACCTTATTCACCAGATGTAGCACAGTGCAACCTTTGGCTCTTTTCCAAAATCAAAATGTCCATGAATGGTAAATATTCTGAATGGATTTAGGACATTGAGCCAGCCATGACAGTGCAACTAAAGGCACTCCTGAAAGAAGAATTTCAGAACTGCTTCAGAAAGTGGCAACAACGATTAGATAAGTGTGTTTGCAGCCACAGGGAGTATTCTGAGGGGGATTAATGGCAGTGTGTCTTTTACTGTGATAATTTTTTTTAAGTTTAAACATTCACTGCATCTTTTGATCACTGTGTAAAAGCAATGCAACTGAGACATGAAGGTAAGTAACTTGTGACATTGGGATTTAAATTCAGCTGAACTGGGAGCCTAAGCTCTTAGCTCTTTCGTTATACTGTCCAGCAGAAATAAGACTCCAGAAAGTCTAGTGGTTACTTTTACATGGTATGACTATAGATGATTTTTATTATTTTTATTCTCCAAGTTGTCTCAGCCATATGTTTTTTTCCTTCAGTGCTTAAGGTCACACCAAGAGCCTCACACATGCTAGACAAGCACTCTACCACTAAGCTACCCCTCTGGTCCCCATGTTGTCTTAAATTAATGAATCATCCTTGGTTAAAAACATGGACTGGTAGCCAAGTATGGTGGCACACTGCCTGTAATCCCAGCACTCTAGGAGAGCTGAGGCAGGAGGATCCCAAGTTCCAGGCCAGCCTGAGCTATATAATAAGACTCTGTCTCAGAAAAACCAAAGGCTAGAAGACAGAGCTCCATGGTAGGCTGCTTCCCTACCATATACAAGGGCCTGTATTCAATCCCCAGCACCATAAAAACAAACCAATCAACTTCCTTGTCCCTTCTCTGACAAGAAACTTTTAAGGTCTAGAAAGATCATTCTTTAAGGCCACACAGTTAAGCAGTGTAAGATCATGGAGAAGACTCCAGCTCTCCATTCTTTATACTATGAGTAATTACTTGCTATGTCTAGCTCTGGCTGGACAGTAGGATTCCTTAGTCCTTTCCTAAAAGAAATCTTATTGTGGCAATTTAGCCCTCATGTGCAGGCAGCCTTTGCCCAGGTATTCATATTACATTCCTGCTGCTCTGTGACATAACTCAAATCCCATTAGGGCCAGCTTCAATCTATGCTCCACTCAAGAGCACAGAGCCTGGCTGTTCCCCTCTATGAGTGATTTCACAGACTGCTTATTTGTTAACTCAAATATCTGGAAACAGGTTCAGACTCTGGTTAGACATTTATATCCTGAAACAAGAGTGAAGCTTCATGCCTATCTTCAAGCTCTTAGTTATTCCTCTTATGAGCCAATATCCTTAAGCACGTCAATCTTGAATTAAGTTTCTTCTCTCTGCACATGTTTCTAGCTTCCTCTTTGGCCCAAGCAGGCCATGCTGCAGCCTGCTGAACTCCCTGGCCTTCTCTGAATCTGTTGGGTTCTCTTGCTTTGGAATCCATATAGCTGCCTCTGCTACCAAGTGCATTTCCCATCTCTCATACAGCTGTTTCTTGCCCATCCTTTAGCAGTGCCATCAGCTATTCTGAATATACGCTTCCCATGCAGGCTTGTTCTAATCTTTTGGCAGGCTTTGCTTACTTTTGTTAGATTTAACACAAATGTATCATAATTGCCCTCTCACATGTCCCGACCAAAAGTACCTTGCCCATGGACATAATAATCCAAAAATATTTGTTCATTTTATCAATCCTGAGAAATAGTTACCACTTACCTCGTAGTTGTAGGGAGAATCTAAAAACTGTAGACAGTTATTTGGTCTGCTTTTTACCTTAGCTTCCCTACCTTAGGGCAGTGACCTAAAGAATATGCCACTCCTTTGTTATCTCATTCTTGCCCATTCTCACCATGCCCTAAAAGCCCCATTCTAAGAAGGTAACCATGAGCTCTTCTGGGTTTTACAGATGTCTATATTTGAGACCTGACATTGTAGCAGAAGGCAGCTGTGCTGAAGAACTACTACGAAATTCCCATTGCGTTGTGGAGGAGTATTTTGTGGCCCCTCCAGGTATGTGCTGCCCAGACTACTTTAACAGAATAGTCCAGATAGTCTCACTGTGACCTAAGGAATGAAGTAAGAACTATGAGAACAAAGATGCTATGTGGAGATGAAAGGACAAAAAAAAAAACATACAAATGGTGGCAGGTGAGATAACAGTAGAGTCCACGTGTCATACTCACCTCTAGGGGCCAGTCAGTGGTGGGAATGAGCAAAACCAAAGTGGGAGTGTGTATAGTGGGTGGCAAATCTGGAGCTGGTGCTCTGCTTAAAGGAGCTGCTGGCATTCACTGCTTCTCCTTCAGTGCTAGCCAGGAATGTGAGCACACTATCCCATGAGACTTTGGATATCTAGCATTTTATGTGATATTTCCCAAATTTTAAGTGCTGGCAACCACTTCCAATAAAAAAAAGTAAATAAATAACATGTTATGCAGGCCAGACAAAACATATGTGCAAGCCAGATGTAACCTAACTTGTGTGTGGCATGGAAATTTGCATCTTTAATCCCTGACATGTGGTATGGAAATTTGCGTCTTTGATCCCACTGTAGATACGTTTTATTTCTTTAACAGTAGAGAATATAGGCAGTTTTTATTATGAAAGACAGTTTGTCTTTAAGGAATAATTACCTCGGCAAACTGAGGCACTGGAGAAGTTTAGATAATCCTGGAAAAGAACTTCAAGAAACCTCGGTTCTTCAGGTCAATTGGCATAGATATTCCCCAAGGGAAGGAAAAGCCAGAGGCAAAGAAAAGTTAAGCAAGTTTTTTAGAAGGAAAAGTACCTTGGAAAGACAGAGAAGATGGTGTCCCCAAGAGAAGGGGCAGCTTGCATGCAGCTCCTCCAAGGGAAGGAGGAGGTATGCATGTAGCTTCCTGAGAGGAGAGAAGACAGAGACCTCACTGTAAATATTTTAAATGCAAGTTTTCAGAGCACTCTGGACCAACAGTAAATCCAGAAGCTTGGGTAGGCTGATTTATCCCCTGTGGAGATGGATGAGTACTCAGAGCTGCTACACCCCTTGGCATTTGGGAATGGGACTAGCCAAAGCACCCATAAACTGTTTTCAAGTTCCAGTTAGCAGTTCAGGACATCTCCTGGGGGAGCATTCTGAGCAACCTCCATATATAACCCAGCTCTGGTCAGCTCAGGGGATACCTCTTCAAGGGTCTCTCACCAAGACCAACCAATTAAAGGAAAGTTCTAGTTGAAGCAAGAATGGGAAGACAAGCTAACAAATTTGTGAGTTAAACTGTTAAACATGCCTCTGGTTCACGTCAGCTAACAGAAGACAAACAAGATTTTTTTTTTCCTCCTGTGCTGGAGATTGAACCCAGGGCACCTGCATGCTAAGCAAACACTCTTACCAACTGAGCTAAACTCCCAGCCCAAGAAATAAGATTTTTACAATCTTGCCATCTTAGAGCCTGACAGTTATTGCTGCTTCATGGACTATCTACTGATCATATAGACCATCTACCAAACAGAACCTTGCTTCAAAGTTTGCTTCTTGGGACAAACTGAGCTCACAGTCTTAGTCTTCTACTCCTACCTGCATATAAATGGCTAATTAACTAGCCTCTACTCCTTAGTGAAAAGTCTGCATTAATTTGGCTTCACTTATAACTGTATTCTTTCAGATACTCAAGAGTCATAAAAACAGCTATACTTATTTCCATTGTTTTCCATGAAAACCAAGCAATTAATTCAAGAGAGCTAGCTAGACAGCAGACTCACCTATAACTTACTTTCTTATTGTTTTCAAACAGGTAATATCTCTTTGCCAAAGCTGGGTGAACAAGAGCCCTTCCCACACAGCTGAGCAGCTATTCTGGGAAGGGGGTACCCTGTGAACGCACAGGAGCACAACTCTGGCATTTTGTCATAATGCCTCTGCTTCCTTCAGTCACCTGAGAAAACAGATTTAAGCACTTCTTAGTAACTGACTCTTCTGAAGAGAGAATTGGAAAACTTCTAGCCAAAACAGGGCAATGAGTTCCTGGTACTAATGGAAATAAAAGGAAAGAGCAGAAGTCAACTTCCAAGGAAGCAGATCAGGTATTTTCTTACAGCTCTAATCAATATAAGAAACATTATCTTCCTTTATCTCCCATAAAAAAGATGGTCTACCAAACTGGAAATATGTGAACTTTTCTATTTTACATACCTGGTAAAGCACCTGATCACTATAAAGACCTGAGTTATTTTTTAGTTGCTGTTTCCATTGACTTTAGCAGCCTTATCTTGACCATGCATGCTTGCATTTATTCCTGGGTACCCATTTTATTCTGTGCAGAAGGCTGGCTCACTTTTGTAAAGGTCTGAAAAGTGTTCTAACTACAGCTTGGGAACTCCTGACCTAGAACCACCTTCCTTTCCAGGAAATGGATACTACCCACACTTGTAGTTAGTTTCTTCCTGAAAGAAAATTTATAAAAATAGCCCTGGGCCTGTTTTCATTCTTCCCATTCTTTTCCTCTATCTGCAATGCTTCTCTAAGGTGATTTAATTTACAAGGCCAGCCTGGAATTGTTAAGAGAATTCTGTACCTGCCCTTAGAGCGGAAGTTCTCAAACAGCCATCAAAGCATTTTATCATTATCCCCAAGCAAAGATTCTTGCTCTTTATAAATTGGGTATAAGCTGCTTCTACAACTCAGGTTGTTTTTTTTTTTTTTTGGTTACAAAACCGTGTGCTGTTAGGTGAAATCTACGTACTTAATCAAGGACAACCACACATGTCAATTACTAAACATTTAAAATATATTTCTAAACAGAATGGGCCAACTCAGTCACAGTAACTGCTGATCTTGAGAGCAGAGCAACCCACAAAGACACAGCACTGATTTTTTTTCCCATAATCAGGGGTGAAAAATATACAACTTGTTTCTGAACCAAAACCACAATTTCTGCAGTTTAAAACATTTCACTGCTAATATGGCCCTGGTAGAAATTATGTAGTTTTTTTTCCTTTAAAAAAAAAAATTAAAAAAATTTCCTAAGACGCTAAATCATCAATCTGGAATGTAGATTCTGAGCACAAAGCAGCTCAGTTCATCTAAAAAATAAAGAAAAAATTCCCATCACCTGTCAGTAGGGCCTGAAAGGAGAGAAATAGTGTGGGGAACCCCTGCTTTGGTATGGAGAGTCACGGCCTCTTGACCCAGAACGAGACCGTGAGTAGCCATAGCTGGTGCTTCTCTCAGGATAAACTCGAATGTAGGAAGTTTCACCCTGAAATTCAAATAAAGAACAAAGGAAAAAATAAGAGCCACGAAAATAAGCAAAGCAACACCTAACATGGCTGTCTGACAGTATTAAGCCCTGATCACTGACTGCTTGGCATTGTTCTCTCATTAAACCCTCCCAATGTTATAGAGTTAGAAACTCTTACTGTCCCTTTTCAAAAGGGAAGAAAATTAAGACATAAGTTATGTCATTTACTCAAGGTGACACAAATAATGAATGGCAACTTGACATGTTGGATAGGCATATATGAAAACAGCTAACCTGTGGTTAAAACCTCCTAGGTGTCAAGACCTGGTATAGGTATCCTCATAGGTGACTTCCTAGCTAGTCTTATGACCATGGTGTTATGTAGCCATTTTGCATATGGACGATCCCAGGTTCAAAGTAGCAGCTCAGCTAAGAAATTAATAACCAAAAGAGTTATGTCCAAGCTGTCCTATCTCTAGGCCCTTTGCCCTCAGCAAGCATTCTCAGAAGCTCTGAAGATGCCAAAGTGAAAGTCAGATGCTTTTTCACTTTAGGTGAAAGTTAGTCACTGGATTTACACCCTTATTGAGGTCCTGCTTTGTTGTTGTTAGGTGCCATCGAGTCAGTATCTGACTCACAGCGACCCTCATAGGGTTTTCAGCGGCTGACTGTTTCGGGATTGCCTTGGGAGTGGATTGCCAGGTCCTTCTTCCATTTTTGTGGTGCTGGGAACCGAACTCAGGACCTCGGAGACTGTAGCACAGTGCTCTACCAACTGAGCTAAATCCCAGCCCGAGGTCCTGCTTTGGAGTATACTAAAGACCAGGCACCGTTCTATTTCTGCTTCAAATTCACGTCCTAGAGGACAATCAGAGCAAATGCATTCTTTAGACATGCAAGGACCAGCCTCCAACCCATAAAACTAGGGAATTATACGAATCTTCAAAGAAAGAAATGAGCCCAAAGATGTGTCCTCCAGTCATTCCTAAACCACAGCAGCTCAGGACAGACAGCCAGAACAAGCAATATTCAATTGGTGGTCTGGTACCTGGTCTCAGTGGTACTGAGATAGGCACCACTTGATCAGACTGAGATCCAAAGCAGCAGCTGCCTTTCTAAAAGGAAAGATATCAGGAACTAAGTCCCAAAGGTGAGATGACCAACTACAAGATGTCTTGGTGGCTCAAGTTTCAAATACTTCCACCTCCCAAATTGCTGGTATCACAGGTGTATGCTGACATTTACATAGCCTGCACTATGCTGGGAAAGGAAAAGTGAAGTGATAACTTGGTCCTGTCAGCAGTACCTACAAGGGATGAGGTTGGCCTGTAGAGTCCAAATTAGACCCATAAGAGGGACAGTCATAGGGACATTGCTGTTTAAGCCCATTGTGTAAGGGGTGGAATCACAGAATAACTCACCACATTATGACAAACTGCATTAGCATTTTCTCCAGATTAAAAATATGAACACACACTTCTATCCGCTATTACCTTGCAGGGCACATGCATGGCAAATTCCTTGGCTTTGTTCACTTAAGATAATCTTTAATGGTACTGTAAGGCTAGCAAATAGCAAATTCATGGCCTGCAGTTAATTCTGCTAGGGCCTGTTGCTACCACTGCTAAGTTAAGTTCAGGTAGAGCAATCTCTGAATAGCTCAATAGAAGGCAGGGACCTACCTCATGAGAACGGAATTTGGTGTCATCCAGTTTACGCAGGGCATATTCCATGTCTTCTTTTCTGAGATACTCAACCATACCCATTCCATCCTTCTGTACATCTGCATAACAGACATCCCCAGCTTCTCTCATGTGATCTTTTAGGTCCTGCCAGCTGCCTGATGGGGGAAGTCCTAAGCACAGAGAATATAAGAGAAAAGCCCACATCCTTCAGCCATGTTAATGAGCCTATTAAAATCCAGCAATATCTATGGTCTCTTCTCTGAGTCACTTAATTGTCAGGGGTCCCCAAATTACAAATCTTTTTAAGGGGCACACAACCAGACAAAAATCACTGAAGTATTGCACAGTAAACCATCTTGAGAAGCTGGTCGTAGGCAAATCTTCCAGAGACCAAACCTTCTCAACATTTCATAACAGGTGTAGTACCTTGGAGAACTCAACAGCCCCTGTCCTTCATAATCAATGCCAAACTCCCAAAACTGTCTTAATTTTTTCCATTATGAAATTTTATCAGTACCAGTCATTTCTTGCCTGACCAGGTTTCCTAAACATAGAAACCATGAAACAAGCCAATGAAATAACAAAAACGTAGCTAAGGGTTAACAACACAACAAAAACCTGAAGTCTGTTTTCTCACAGGAGTGAATGACTGACAAACCAGACAAAGTACCTCTTAAGAGATCACCAACATTCTTCACTACAGTGGGGGAAAGGTAATGCTCAGATGCTAAAACTAGTCAGGGGTCATACAACCCTACCTGGTGTCATGAAAGGGAAATGTGCTCCTGCTCTCAAAGGCTGTGTTTACTGCTCACAGCTCAGGACTGCAGCCATTTCCTAATAGTTTTCTAAGCAGGATTTCAAAGCAGCATGGAGGGAAAAAAAGATAATGTATGACATCCTAAAGGACAGAATAGAGTTCTAGGGTTAAAAAATTACAAAGGGATACAAGAAAGACAGATACTGAGTATCTTTCTTAAACATAGGGAAGTCTGCTGTGGTTGTGAGACATTTGCATCATTCATTCATTCATCCATCCATCCATTTATTTATCTAGCAATGCTAGGGGGCTGAATACAGGTTCTCACACATGACAGACAAGTTATCTACCACTGAGCTGCACCCCCAGTTCCCCCCCCCCCGCTTTTTTTGCGGTACTGGGGGATGAACCCAGGGCCTCAGACTTGCATGCTCTGCAAGTGCTGGACCACTGAGCTGCACCCTCAGCCCATTTTCTTTTCTTTTCTTTTTTTTTTTTTTTTTTTTTTTGCTTTTTGAGACAGGATCTCACTAAGTTATGCAGACTGCCTCTGGTCTCGAACTTGCAATCCTCCTGCCTCCGCCTCCCAAGCCGCTGGGATTACAGGCATGTGCCACCGCACCCGGCCTTCCCCAGTCCCTTTTCAAAAAAATTTTTTTTTATGTTGGGAACAGGGTTTCACTAAGTTCTACAAGCTGTGTCTGTGGCCTCAAACTCACAATCCTCCTGACTTGGGCCTCCTAAGTTGCTGGTGTTATAATTGTGCACTGACATTTACATCTTTTAAAAAGGTTCCAGGCTCAATACATTTCATCCTACTAGGGTTCCAAAACCCCACTACAATGTGCAAAAACCCCAGTATTAATATTTCAGATATATAAACCTCCAAACTTAGCATTTCATCACTTGTTGACACCAAATAGAAATGTTCTAGACTTTCCAATATACCCTTCAAGATTGCCAATTTTAAGGTTTTCTTAGTTTTGTTTTGAATTTTTTCCTTAGGCTCTAAACCTAAGTTGTTCAAATCTGGATCCTGAAATGTCTGTCTATTTGGATACCAAGTTATGTAAAAGGAAACATCTTTAGAATTTTAGCTCAAAGGTTGCCATCATCTTCCCTTGTCACCACTAAGAAACCCCTTTATAAGAAGCGTGTTTATAGTGGGGCTTGATGGTACACACCTAAATCTCAAAATTTGGGAGACAGAGACAAGATGATCAAGGCCAGCCTGGGCTATACAGCGAGAACCCATCTCAAAAACAGAGAACCCATATCAAAAACAAACAAAGCAACAAAAACAACAATAATGTTCTACCAAGGCTGTACTACTAGTGCAATTTCATTTGCAGGATACTAGCCTGACTGACAAGTCAGGGAAGGGCTTCTGATGTTACTGTGCACAAGCTACCAAAAATGACAGCCCACACATCCCATGCACTTAACAGTACATTCCTTGGAAGCCAGATTCTGTGCCAAGCAGTTTATATGTGTCATTTCATTCAGGGTGAAAAGAACATACCTGAAACAAGAACTCGGAAATCAGATCTTCTAGTGGGAGGCCCATTCCTTGCACCACGAGGCCACCCACCCCGACCTCCGTATGTCCTGGGGAACTCCACACGGAGCCGACACTGGCCATAATCATAACCATTCCTTCCATAAATTGCATCCTCAGCATCTCTAGAAAGAAAAGTTTGGAGTTAGTGTTGCTCAGGGGGCTGAGTTACTTTCTAGGGAAGGGCATGTGTAATTAAGAGGGAAATTCAGAGAAGGGGATTTAAAAAAAAAAGGATCTTGAGGTACTTCCACATTGGCTGAAGACCTTTTGTGGTACTGAATTAAACTTTATAGCTGTCAGACCCATTTTTTGAGATGTGTGGTTTTCTAGGTATGAAATGATACTTAGAAGACTGATTCAGAAAAAAAATATTGACAGATAACTGACTTTGCCAATAAATCAGTTTCTCTAACCTTAGTAAGCAGTTTCAAAATGCATACTATTCTGGGACTAGTCCCATAAAGACTATGTGTGTGTGTGGGGGGGGGGGAATCATTTAAAAAGGTTAAAAGAAACCTGGACATGGTGGTACCAGCCTGTAATTTCAGCACCAGAGGGTGAAGCAGGAGAGCTACAAGTTCAAGGCCAGCCTAGGCTACATAGTGAGACCTTCCCAAAAAAAAAAAAAAAAGGCCCAGGTGGTGGTACACATGCCTATAATCCCAGCATTCAGGATTTAGGAGGCAGAAGCAGGAGAGTCATGAGTCCCAAGCCAGCTTGAAATATGCAGATCCTGCCTTAAAAAAAGAAAGAAAAAAAGAAAAGCAACAAGGAGCACATCCAGGATAACCCTGACTGTTTATACTACAGCACATGACATGGTACAGGGCACAGGTACTAAGACTTAAGAGCAGACTTTGAATACAAATGGACTTCAGTTCAAATCATTCTTACTGTCTCTTGGTGAGACCTCCAGTTAGTCTTTAATCAAGCTTTTACATCTCTAAAGTGAGCAGTATGCTTATCTCACAGGGTTATTGTACAAGTTAAATGAGACCAGAATGTGGGAAGTGAAACTTCTGACATAGTGATGGCAGAATATAGCTTTTCTATTAAGGAAAAAAAAAAAAACCAACAAGACAATGTAACATCACACAGTAACTATGTACTTTAAGGGCAGGCAGGGTGATTCAAATCCTATCTTAATCTCTTAGCTTCTTTTTATCAACAACTCTCCAAATCCTCAATTTCCTCATCTGTAAAATGTGGTTAACAGTGTCTACCTTTTGTTGTTGTTGTTAGGTGCCATCCAGTCGTGTCTAACTCATAGCGACCCTCATAGAATTTTAAATGACTGATTTAAATTGCCTTGGGAGTGGACTGCCACATCCTGCTCCCATTTTTGTGGTGCTGGGAACCGAACCTGGGACCTCAGAGACTGCTGAGCAGCGCTCTACCAACTGAGCTAAATCCCAACCCCATCTACCCCATAGGTTGTTGAAAATGTTAAACACACAGCATGATACTGGACACACAGCAGCTGTTCAAAATATGCGATGGCACTGCTAACTAACAGAGGCACAGCCTTCTCCCATTTAGGTGTACAAATGCCTAATTCCACTCCTGAAGTAAATGATGAGACCCTAGAAAGGAGCTGTAGGTCTTCTGCTATAAGAGCCTCAGGGTGTTTCCTGCGGCTGGGCTCGCACATGCTCTTTTGGCGCAATCAATATCTCCATCTCAGGCAGGAAGGCAGACCACCCTACAGACAGACATTCCTGGTGTGAGGCAGACGCGAAACCTTCCTCAACACGATGCTGGGAAAACAGGGAGCAGGCTATTTAACCCCCAGTGGAGCGGCAGCACAGTGCAGCAGTTTCTAAGAAGCACCAACCGCAGTTTTCAAAGTTCCTGGACGTTCTCCGGCCGATGGCCAAAAATGTTTGCAAAGCACCAAGACCACTTTCAACCGGTTTTGGGTCTGGCGTTTTCACATTCCCAGTATCTTTACATCCACCAGGACCTCCCTCATTAGAGGAGAGTGAAATCGGAACCCCGCTCAGACTGTTTCAGAAGTTTCCCAGGCTCTGGCCTTGTAGGGAGGGGCGCGCGCGGGTGGAGACCGGTTCCAGCACAGAGACCCTCACGACCTCCAAAGGCACCCAGTCCCCGCCGTCTGTTCTCCGCTAACGGCGAGTCGGGGGGAGGGGAAGGCGGAGGGTAACTGGCCGCTTCTGCTCTCGGCGGAGACCTATTCAGGGCTCAAGGGACCTGGAAAGGCTCAGCCCCGGGGCCGCTTCCCCGTAAGGGTGCCTTCCCCGCGCCAGGGCGAGGGCTAATTTTTGCCATTCCCGCTGCCGGCTTGGGCGCGCTCGGGCCCTCAGGAGCCCAGACTTCGCGTTTTTAAACAAAATAATAATAAAGGAAGTGACGACGGAGCAGAGGACCGCCCGAAGTCTACGGCGAAAGAGGCCTCCGCCTCCTCCACCCGGGGGCGCCGCGAGGGGGGGTCTGCTCTGGGGGGAGGGGAGGCCCCGGAGAGGAGGGGGAGGGGAAGGCAGGGGCTCCGACGTGCGGGCGGGGCGGCCGCGAGGGCCTCACCTGGGGTCCTCGAACCGCACGAAGGCGAAGGGCACGAGGCCGTGCCGGTTCTTGAGCTCGATCTCGCGGATGCGGCCGTACTTGTAGAACAGGTCCTCCAGGTCTTTCTCGCGCACGTCGGTCGGAAGGTTCCCCACATAGATGCGCCCATCGCCCTCGCCGCCGCGCTCGTCCGCCCAGCCCGACATCCGCACCGCCCGACACCGCGGGCCCGCCGCAGCCCACGTCGCGCCGCCGCCGCCGCCGCCGCCGCCGCCGCCGCCGCCTCCGCCTCAGCCCCGGTCCCCCCGCAGCGTCCCCGCGGGCTTGGAGGCGCTCAGCCGCACTGCATTGTGGGAACGCGGAGCGGAAGCGAAGGGGTCGGAGGAGGCTAAAGGAATCTTCTTAAAGGGAACGCGGCTGCGACGTTTGCGCGTGCGCGCCGGACGGCGCCCCCTGGAGGGGAAGTTGGGCACTCGGGGCGGTGATGGGAAACGCAGTAAGGATTCAGTCCCGGAACGCAGTTTGCCCGCTTGCTGCGTGAACTGGGTGAGTGACTGGGGCTCCCTGGGTCTCGACTTCTCCCACTGTAGCACGGCCTACCTCACAGGCCTTTGTGACCACTCAGTGAGGCGACGCGGGCAGCGCCTTAGTCGGCGCGCTGCTTGCTGCGTGCTGGGTCGGGAGGGAAGGAGGCAGGTCTGGCCCTAGGCCGACGCCACAGCGCCCTGAACAAGTTCCCAGCGCTGGGCTGTCGCGCCCTTCAGCCTCAGGGCCAATCTGTCCCCCTTTTCCAATTGCTTAGACCGGACGGTGCAATAAGCCTGAGGCTGCCTTCAGAGTTTGGAATTAATGGGGGACAGGGACGAAGGGTTTTTCCTCCTTTGTCTTTTTGTTGTTGATTTGTGGTGCTGGGGACTGAACCTAGGGCCTTGTGCATGCTAAACATGCATGTTACCACTGAGCTACACTCCCAGCCCCGGGGACAGGAGTTTAAAAGATCCGTAATAATTATCACAACCATCACTATAGAATGCCCCTGGCGAACAGTACTTTTAATCCTCACCCAGGATACTGAGACCACCATGTTACCGGGGAGAAAAACAGGTCTCACGGCGGGGTCAGGATTAGAACCTAGAACCATGTCCCCATCCCGGCCTCTGAGTCCAGGATCTCAGTTAGACTTCCAGCTTGACACTCTTCCACATTCACATCCTGTAATGCAGAGCACTGAACGCGGGACTTGCAACAGTGAGGACCTATGTCAGAAGAATCTTAAAGATTTTTCTTATTAAAAATGAAACCCCAGCCAGGCATGGTGGCACACGCCTGTTATCCCAGCGACTTGAGAGGCAAAGGCAGGTGGATCGCAAGTTCCAGGCCAGAGGCAGCCTGCTTAACTTGGAGAGATCCTGCCTCAAAAAGTAAAAAATGGGCTGGGGTGCGGCACAGTGGTAGAGCGCTTCCAAAAAGCATGCGTGACGCTCTGGGTTCAACCCCCAGTACCGCACAAAAAGAAAAAAAAAAAAAAAAAGGAAAGAAACCACAATTGATTGATGGATGGATAGATAGATGATAAGCCAAATATGTTGTTAGGTGCCATGGAGTCACTCATAGCGACCCTCATAGGGTTTTCAATGGCAGATTGTTTCGGGATTGCCTTGGGAGTGGGTTGCCACGTCCTTCCCCATTTTTGCGGTGCTGGGAATCGAACTACGGGACCTCAGAGACTGCAAAGTGGCGCTCTACCAACTGAGCTGAATCCCAGCCGGGTAACTGTAGGCTGTAGGTAGTGGGTGTATGGGTGTTCACCATACTATTGTTTCAATCTTTCTCTATGTTTGAAAATTTTCAAACCTAGCTCGTGGCACATTACTGTAATCCCAGCACTCAGGAGGCTGAGGCAGGAGGATCGGGAGTTTGAGCCCAGCCTGGGCTACATAGGGAGACCCTGTGTATATATATATATATATATATATATATATATATATATGCACACATACACACATGCATATATACATATATACATAAATATATATGTGATGTGTGTGTATATATGTATATATATGTATGTGTATGTATATGGAGAGAGGAAGAACGCTTATTAAAAACAAACTCCATTAAGGCTAACAATAGCAAGGGAATAAAGCCAATCAGAAGGTAGTTGATTTCTGATTATACAACCTCTGAGCCTTTTAAAATCAGAACAAGTCGGGCGCAGGATGCAGTGGCTCATACCTGTAATCCCAGCAACTCAGAAGGTAGAGGCTGAGGATTGCAGGTTTGAGGCCAGAGGCAGCCTGCGTAATTTAGCAAGACCTGTCTCAAGATAAAAAAATAAAAAATGGGCTGGGGGTGCAGCCCAGTGGTGGAGCTCTTGCAAAGTATGTGTGAGGCCCTGGGTTCAACCCCCAAATATAGCTAAAATAAAAATTAGGTACACACACATAACTACTGAGTGCATAACCTCTCTGGAAGGCATGTTGATAATATACATCAGACCCTCTAATAATATACTTATACTTTTGATCTCACAATTCTGTATGTAGGATTTTATCATAAAAGAAATTCTCCCTGGGTTAGGCACAGTGGCGGACGCATGTAATCCCAGTGACTCGGGAGGTAAAGGCAGGAGGATCGAAAGTTTGAGACCTGAGGCAGTCTGTGTAATTTAGTGAGACCTTGTCTTAAAAAGTAAACAAATGGGCTGGGGGTGCAGCTCTGTGGTACAGCACTTGTAAAGCATGCAAGTGTGAGATCCTGGGTTCAACCCCCAGTACCACAAAAAAAAAAAAAAAGAAAAAAAGAAATTCTCTCTGGGCATGGTGGCACACATCTGTTATCCCAGTTCTGAGGCAGAACAGAGGTCAGCCTACGTCAAAAGAAGAAAAAAAGAAAGAGAGAGAGAGAAAGAACATTCTCATAATAAATTATGTTTGCTCACCATTGTATTCTGTGCAACTAAAAACATTAAACTCCTGCCAGGTGCCAAGGGGCACACCTGTGATCCCAGCAGTTTGAGAGGATGAGGTGAGAGGATGTCGATTTCGATGCCAAAGGCACCCTGCACAACTTAGTGAGATCCTGTGTCTAAATAAAAATAAATAAATACATTTAAGAAGGGGCAGGGGGTACAGCTTAGTGATAAAGCACTTGCCTAGTATTTGTGAGGTCCTGAGTTCAACCTGCCAGTACTGAAAAAAAAAAAAAAAATCTGGGTGTAGTGGTGCACATCTGTAATCCCAGCGACATGGAAAGTGGAGGCAGGAGGTTTACAGTTTCAAGGCCGGGGGAGCCTGCATAATTTAGTGAGGCTCATGGGCTGGGGAATGCAGCTCAATGGTAGAATGCTAGCAAAGTATGCGCAAGGCCCTGTGTTCAACCCTCTAGTACTGAAAGAAAGGAAAGAAGGAGGAAGAAAGGAAGGGGGATGGGAGGGAGGGAGGAAGACAGAAGGAAAGAAAAAGAAAAAGAAATTAGCTCCTGATAATAAGAGAGTATTTCAACACAACGTTGAATGTTACATAATTGTAAGTCACATTTTTATTTTATTTTTTAATTTTTATTTATTTTGGGGGTACTAGGGATTGAACCCAAGGCCTCATGCATGCTTTTGTAAGCACTCCATCACTGACCCTCATCCCCAGCCCATTTTTTACTTTTTATTTTGAGAGTGGATCTCACTAAATTGCACGGGCTGCTTCTGGCCTCAAACTTGCAATCCTCCAGCCTCACCTCCTTCATCAGTTTCTGCCTCCCAAATTGGGATTACAGGCATGAGATACAATGCCCAGCTAAGTTATGTTTTTAATGATATTAAAGTCACACTACATAATAATTGGAGTGAATTAAAATAGTATTTAAACCAGGTGCAGTGGCACATGCCTATAATCCCAGTGACCTGGGAGGTGAGGCAAAAGAATCACAAGTTTGAGGCCAGAAGCAGTCTTCATAAATTAGCAAGACTCTGTCTCAAGATAAAAAATAAAAAAGAGGCTGGAGTGCAGCTCAGTAGTAGAGCATTTGCAAAGTATGTGCAAGGGCCTGGGTTCAGCCCTCCCCCCCCCCCAGTAGTACAAAAATTAATTAATTAATTAATTAAAATAGTATTTAATAGGTATACATATAAGTATATATTCGGATGGAATCTATTAAGCTAGTTGACACCAGTTTATTAAAAATGCAGCTATGGAAACTTTACTTTATATATCATTTCTGTACAGTTGAAAATGACTGCCACAACTATAATTTCATTTTCATATACTGAAAAAATAAATCAAAAACATTAAAAGTTTTATACAAAATCCTAGTCCTAAAATAATACATATGCACATGTGCACACTGTATACACACACACACACACACACACACACACACACGTTAGCTTGTAACAAAAAGGCATAGAAACCAAACTTTCAAATATTTGTGGAGATTTCTCTCTTTTTTCTATTTGTGGAGATGTCTTGATGGCAATAATGTCTCTATTTTTATACTTTTTTGTATTTATCAATTGTAATTAGTCTGTACTACCTTTATAATTGGAATAAAACATCAATAAATGACTTCCAAAATAAAACAATCAGACTATGTCTTGTTTCTGGATTATGTGATGCTTCTAGCTGCTCTTTGCTGGGCTTCAGAAGGCAAGCAGGAAAGATCCTTGACCAAATACAAATATGATCTTGAGTATGTAGTCTTACAGGAGCTTATATATCCTAAATGCATTCGAAAGTCCAAATGCTTCCTCATTTTGGGGGACAGGGTTGTGCTTAGGTTTATTAATACCATTCTTTAAACCCTATCATTCTTATGTGATTGTTGCCTGAAAAGATTTGGGTTTTTTAAATTAGCCCTCTCCTAGGGAGAGAGAAGTACAGTCACCTAATAGGACTCTAGGTGGAAGGCTGCTTGCAGATATTAACGATTGAGCTTGTACTACAAAGTCCAGCAGGATGCAATTCCCAAAGGGATTTAATTATCATAGAAGATGTGCCTAGATGCGGCCAGTACAGCCTTCTTGGATTAGAAAGTGCACAACTAAATTGTTAGGAGGCAGATGTGACAAACTATGGAACTCCAAAGGTGGATTTTGTTACTATGAACTCAGATACTTTTGCAGGTTAGAACACGAATGAGACCAAAATTATGACGTCATGTGCAAGTATTTGTGAATTCTACTCTTTGTTAACACCACAGACTCTAGATAGGGATGCCCTTTTGAGCTTTTGTCCATCTAATTATTCAGCATTTTTGAATGCTGAATGTTTGAATGTTTGAGTCTCACAGCATGCAGAAATAAAACTGTCTTCAAGCTCTATATACAAGTTGCTATTCAAACAATCATGTAGAGTATAGTTGTGATGAGGTTAAGCTGCTTGAGACCACATTGGAGGGGCAACTAGCACAGGCATAGAGCTCCTAAGAAAGGTTTCTGAGAGATGTTTAGCCTTAGTCCTGAAGGACTAGTAGGAGTTAACCAAGAAGAATAAGGGAAGGGCATTTCAGATTAGGAAGGTATGAGCAATCACTCATATACAAGACAACATGGCAGGCCACAGACTATCCCTATTGCCTTACACTATTGCTGGGGCCAGGAGTTCAAGTGGAGAGGAGCAGGAAAAGGAAGTGGAGCTAAGGCTTACAAGGCCTGGTAGACCATGTTATGGAATTTGGACTTTGCTAAGGGCATTGAATATCCATGAAAGGATTTAAAGGAGTTACAATGGGATGAGACCTTTTCAGAAAGTTACGGCAGCTAAAGGGATTGGAGAAATTAAGTAGGGGAAAAGACAATTCATTTACTCAGAGGGCAGCAGTAGGATAGTAAAGGAAGAGGACAGAGAAAGATGTGACTACCTTCCATTATACGGGAACCTGTGGAAAGGGAGGGATAATTAAGAGGACAGTGTAGGAAGTACCACTGTGTAATTGCAGTTCCCTCCTGTGTCTTTGTAGATCCTTTTGTTTAAAATCTTCATTACTGGCTAGGCTGGGCACAGTGGCTCATGCCTGTGATCACAGTGACTCAGGACGCAGAGGCAGAAGGATTGCAGGTTTGAGACCAGAGGCAGCCTGTATAACTTAGTGAGATGCTGTTTCAAGATAAAAAAATAAATAAAAAATGGGCTAGGAGAGTAGCCCAATGGTAGAGCATTTACAAAGTATGTGTGAGGCACTGGGTTCAACCCCCAACCACTAATAAATAAATGAAATAAAATAAAATCTACATAATCCATGAATGATTTTGGAACTGGATTCTTAGTGTTCTGAGGGCTATGCCAGTGTGCTCAGATTAACCAAGAGATGAATATGGGTAAATCAGAAAAAGTCCTAAGTGGCCCACTGCCTAGTAGGTTGGGGGAGGGGGCAAATAAAAGGGTGGAGTGGAAAGCATGGGAGTGGTTACAGGGAGACCTTGGCGGTTGTCCAAGCAGGAGATGCTCGTGGCTTGATGTAAGATGATAAAGATGAAGAGATACTAAAGAGATAAGAGATCTCAAGAAGAAATCCCAGGACTTGGAGATGGATTGAACATCAGGCCTGAGGAAGGAGGAAAATCCAGGTTGATTTTCAGGTTCCTGGCTTGGGACTTGGTTTAGGCAGTGGTGTCATTGTAAGATGGAGAATAAAGCAGAAGGAATTGATGTGCAGGAGGAGAAGCTGATCTGTAAGAGGACAGTGATGAATTCAGATGCATGTGGAGGACATAAGGAAGGAAGGATAAGAGACACAATGGCCCTAGGCTCTATGTGCCCTCTCCACTGAAAACAGAACGCCAAGTAGATGACTTTATGATAGTAGATAAGCATTCTTCAGATATTTGGGACAGGACTACCCTTGCTACAGGGAGATGCTTTCACTTCAAATATAAGGCAGCTTGAAAGCCTGGTCCCATAGTACAAGCCTATAATCTCAACTACTTGGAAGGCTGAGGCAGGAGGACTGCAAGTTCCAGGCCAGAGGAAAAACCTGTACAACTTAGTGAGAGTTTGTCTCTCAAAAAGTAAAAAAAAAAAAAGAAAAGGCTGAGATGCTGCTCAGTGATAGACCACTTGGCTAGCATGTGCAAGGCACATGGGTTCAATAACCCCCATACTACCAAATATATATATATGCGTGTGTGTCCATACACACACATAAACACACACGTATACATACATACATACATATATATATATATATATATATATATATATATAAACTGCAGCCATAGCCCTGTGGCATCTGATCCCGTCAGATCTCCGAAGCTAAGCCGGGTCGGGCCTGGTTAGTACCTGGATGGGAGACCGCCTGGGAACACCAGAAGCTGTAGGCTTGGGAGAAGGACCTGGCAACCCCCTCCCAAAAATCAATCTGCCATTGAAAACCCTACGCACAGCAGAGAAGCACTGACAACAGTGTTTCCCCTGTTGTATACAGGGTCTCTATGAGTCAGATACCGACTCGATGGCACCTAACAACAACAATATATATATAATTTGTTGTTAGGTGCCATCGAGTTGGGTCCGACTTATAGAGACCCTCATGGGGTTTTCAATGGCTAATTGTTTCAGGATTGCCACATCCTTCTTCCAGGTGCTTATACATACAAAAATATGACAATCTGATAAATATGCATCATTCCTAATATAATAAGAAAGGTGCCAATGAGCTAGGTGTGGTGACACATGCCTATGATCCAGGCACCAGGAAGCTAAGGGAGGATTGTGAGTTCAAGGCCAGCATGGGCCACAGAATGATAACCTGTTTCAAAAAAAAAAAAAGCCAGGCATGATGGCACATGCCTATAATCCCAGCGGCTCGGGAGGCAGAGGCAGGAGGATCCCAAATTCAAGACCAGAGGCAGTCTGTAACTTAGCCAGACCCTGTCTCAAAAAGTAAAAAAAAAATAAATAAATAAAATAAATAAAAATGGGCTGGGGGTGCAGCTCAGTGGTCCAGCACTTGCAAAGCATGCAGGCGTGACACCTAGGTTCAACCCCCCAGTACCAAAAAAAAAGCACTACTGGGCTTGTCCTCAGACTGAAAGTATTTGACCTTGGTAGACTGTTCAGAGTTAATGCATTGTTCTGGGCATGAGGTAACATGCCTGTAATCCCAGCATTTAGGAGGCTGAGACAGGAGCATATATAAATTAATGCACTTCTTACCACAAGCCATTACTGTCCACCAGAGGATAGGGCAGTGCCCAATTTAAAAAAATTAACGCCTGCGATAAAACATCCTGCAAACCTGCTCATCTGGTTTTCTCCTCCTCCCCGTGTCAACAGTTTCCTCTGATGTTCAGTAAAATGTGTCCTTCTGTGTCCGGCATAGTCCTGAGCTTCTCCCAGACCCTGGCCCTTGGCAACAGTAGGTAGAAGGGGAAGTGATGAGGAGTAGAACATCAGTGGAAAAATGAGTCATCTTGGAGAAAGCGGTCCAGGCTGGCAGGAAGAGCAGTGGGCTGGGTCACCATTGAATGTGTTCCTGATCACAGCAGCCGGGGAGCTTGCTGTCATATGCTACATTTATGAGACAAGATAAAATAAAACATTGCTGGGCTGGAATGTAGCTCTGTGGTGAAGCATTTACTTAGCATGCTTGAGGCCCTGGTTTGATCCTCAGCACAGAAATAATAATAGGAAAAAGTAAAATAAAGCATTTCTAGAGAGCTGCATAATAACGGAGCCGTACAGGGGAGGATGGGAAGCTGCAGCAGCTAAGTTAGGAGATTTGGAGAGATTTTGAAATGGGGGAGCAGAGAGCTTTAGGGAAGCAATGCCAAGCATAGAAAGATAAGAACACAGAAATGGGAAAGATAATTCAAGAAGATTTGCAGTGCGTTGTGAATATAATTCCCCTTTGGCATTTTCTTAAGAGACTTGAAAGTCTTTAACGTTGTTTTCCACTTATTTTTGGATAATAAAGGAATTGATGTTTCTTTGAATATGGCCAAACAGGTAGGCCTGGTTTTATATGAGGTTATTTAAAGCAGTGAGCATACTGAATTTGTAGCAGCTTGCTTGCTTTAGTTTTGCTAACTTGTTATAAATTGATGGGGCCCTCAAATAGATTATTTGTTTTTATTTTCCTCTTTACTTTTCAAATAGCTTTTCATATCAGGGCTTCATTTTATTGGATTCATAGGCTTCAAGGATCAGCAAACCAATGCCTCCTTGCTCCCCTAAACTTCCGTCCTGATCTTGCAAAGTTGTAAAAGTTGCATACAAAATAATGTATGTAAGCAGAAAAGTCTTTTGATTCTGGGGAAAATATCCATGTAGTGCTGTCAAACAGAACTTTCTACAGGATGGAAACAGTCTCAGTTCTACATGATAATCATTAGATACTTAAAATGTGGCTATTGCAGCTGAGAATCTGAATTTTTATTTTGTACTTAATTGTACTTAATTTGAATTTTAGTAGTCATATATGGCTAGTGGCTACCATATAGGACAGTGTAGGAGTTCATCACTCTCACCTGTTTTTTTGTTTTTGTTTTTTTTTTTGGTTTCCACCATGGTGCCAGGGATCTAACCCAGGCCCTTACACTGAGCTATTTTCCCAGCCTTAGAGTTCATCATTCTCAGAGGTCTATAAATCATGCTTCTGCCACCCCTGAATAAAGGTCTAGAACTACTTGGAGCACTCACTTTCATTTATAGCCCTACTGTGTAGGCACATGGTAGGTTCTTAATAAACACCTGTTGATTTTATTAACAAGTACATAAACAAGAGTTAGTATACTTCAGAAAGGGGAGCTGAAGTACAAAATGGCAAATGGACTCATCAAGATCACCCAATTTCTTTCCTTCTTTCCTTTCTTCCTTTCCTTCTTTCTTTCTTTTCTCCTTTTCTCATCCTTTTTCTTTTCTTTCTTTCTTTCTTTTCTTTTTTTTTTTTTTTTTTTTTTTTTTTTTTTTTTTTTTTTTTTTTTAGGTTCTGGGGATGGAATCCAGGGCCTAAATGGGTGCTAGGCAAGTGTTTTACCACCTAACTACATCCTCAGTCCTTCTTTTTGTTTTCTTTTCAAATTTTATTTTTTAAGTCCCAAATTCCTGACTCTCAACTCAGAACTCTTCTGTAAACATTTTCCACTCTGCCACATACATTGGAAACTTACTATATAGCATACTAAACAGAAACACAAAGTGTAGAAAGGGTCTGAAAAGATTAATAACAGTGCTAAGAATGGTTTTTGATACAGTAAAATAATGCACTTATTTAATAGAATCCTAACTTTTGGACTCAAATCAATTTTTTACTCAGCAGATTTTTAATCAACTGTGTCAAAATAGTTTAGTAATAGCACTACCATAGCAAACATATTCCCTAATGGTAAAAAGTAAGTATGGGGACCAGGGGCTATGATGCATGCCTATAATTCCAGCTTCTCAAGGCTGAGGCAGGAGGATTGCAGTTTTGAGGCCAGAGGCAGCCTGTGCAACTTAGTGAGACCCTGTCTCAAAATAAAAAATATAAAAAGGGCTGGAGTGCAGCTCAATGGTAGAGTCTTTGCCTACTATGTACCAAGCCCTGGGTTTCACCCTCTAGTACTAAAAAAATAAATAAAAAGGGAAGAGGGGAAGTATGTGAAGATTTTTAAGAGAAGGGGAGAAAAAAAGCCAAGAAGCTTCTAGGACACACACACCCAGTGTTAACTCACAGTGGCTGAATTTCTTTGTATTTGGCTGAAGCTGGCTCTCCCCTTCAGTCAGCACATGTGAATGTCACATTGACAGACATTCCCTAGAATCAGGCAGCTGGGGGACAGTGTCTTTTGTTACTGTGTTCTTCTCCATGGCTCCCAGTTTGTCTTACTATGGCATATTTCTTCGAGTTGCCAGCAGAAGCAAACTCGATTTTTCCCCCTGTGGTTGACTGACTTCTGGTCCAAGAGCCTAGGCATCTGGTACTTGGAGGAGGAGGGGGAGGAGGAGAAAAAGAAGAAGAAGAAAAGAAGGAAGGAAGGAATTTGATAATCTTGATGAGTCCATTTGCCTGCTCAACATGGGTTCACTTATTCAACTAATACTTATTGAGCCACAGAATAGCCTGGTTGTGCTGGTCATACAACAGTGACTAAAACCCAAACTCTGCCCTCATGCCATTCACAGACAACTTAAAAGGCAATGAGGACAAAGGAGATTATGTGCTACAAGAAATACAGGGTACTCCCACAGCATTTAACCTAGTCTACAGGGAGGTGTTCACTGAAGACTTCCTGGAGGGAGTGGCTTCTAAACTGAGACCTGAACAACCAGATGATGATAGGCACCACGCAAATGAAGAGAGGAGAAGAAAAGCATTCCAGACAGAAGGAAAAGTGTACACCAAGAAGCTGGGATGCTTAAAGAGAGCTTGGTGTTTTAAATAAGCCAAATAGGTCATAGTCAGGGCATGGGGTTGTAGTGTGGATGTTCGTTTTCACTCTAGAACTACAATTATAATGAGATGCCTGACTGTAAATCAGAGCTGGGCTAGGTTAGATTATACATGTAAGTCCTAAGTATTTCAGCTGCTCAACAGAAATCAGTGTCAGCTGCCTTTACCATTACAAATGTTTATTGTATATCCCTGAATAGGATGATTTTAAAGGGAACTTCATGCTCAAGCTGGGGGGGGAGCGGTTCTGGAGGTGGGAGGGACTTGAGAGGAGTTTGGTCTCACAGTCCCCAAAGAGGAGCTATGAATTTAGCAAAAAGGTGCTAGTTAGGAGAGTAGAATAAGACTGAGCAAAAAGGGGTTGGGAATTTAGCTCAGTGGTAGAGCACCTGCCTCACAAGTGCAAAGCCCTGGATTCATCCTCAGCATTGAGGGGGCAAATAAAATTACAAAAAAAAAAAAAAAAAAGACTGAGCAAAACTCCAGTGATCTCTCCTGGCCTGAGGAAGAAGGGCCTCAGGGATTCAAAATGCTAGGATGTTAATAACTGATTCCCCTGCAAAAAAAAAAAAAAAAAAAAACTGGAGGCATTCTCAGGGTCTATCCAGGGGGGGCTTGTAACATGGAAAATGCACAGTTCAAGTTCAGAATATTGTGCAGGCCCTACTTTAAAAAGACCAAGGTCATATATACAGATATGAAAATATGTCCAATATATTTACAGAACACATCCAGTGGGTACCATGCTAGATGCTAGGGACTCAGCAGAGACAGTGTCTGTTCCCTGGAGAGGCCCCCATCCATCTCTACACCCTTACCTTGATCTTCATAATTTGTCTCCAGCAGCCTCTTCTCATCACCTGCCACTCCCTACTTCTCCCTGCTTCTCTGAGATCTGCTGTGTTGGACACCTGCACCTTCCTTCCTCAGAGTCTTTGTTCAAGCTATTTCCTCCATCTAGAACCTATTTCTTTCTGCATCTTTCCCTCCTCAATCTTTGTCGGCCAAGCTCTTCTCGGCACAGTGTCAGAGAGTGTTTTGTTCTGTGTACACAAGGTCGCTATGAGTCGGACTTGACAGCACCTAACAACAACAACAAACCTATTACTTCAGAAAGTAGAATAAAACAGCCAGGCATCATGGTGCATTTCTGTAATCCCAGCATCGCAGGAGGCTGAAGCAGGATTCTGAGTTCAAGGTCCGAAATAGCCTACAGAACTAACATAACCCTGTCTCAAAAACTAAGAGTTTTGGGATGCAGGTCAGTGATGAAGCACTAGCCCAGCATGAGTGAGGCCCTGAGTTCAACCCCTGAGTACTGCAAAAAAGAAAAAGATTAGCTATATTAAAGGCAAAATATTAACAATGGTTTTCTCTGCACAGTTAATGTTTACAGTTTATTCTTTGTGAAGCCAGGCATCATGGCTCATGCCTGTATTCCCAGTGGCTCAGGAAGCAAAGGTTCAGGGCCAGAGGCAGCCTGCATAATTTAGCAAGATCCTGTCTCAAGACAAAAAATACAAAAGGGGTTTGGGATTTATGACAAACCTACAGCCAACATTATATTAAATGGAGAAAAACTGAAACCATTTCCTTGTAGATCTGGAACAAGACAAGGATGTCCTCTTTCTCCTATTCTATTAAACATAGTAATTGAAGTCCTGGCCAGGGCAATCAGATAAGAGAAAGAAATCAAAGGGATACAGATTGGCAAGGAAGAGGTCAAATTATCCTTATTTGCAGATGATATGATCTTATACCTGAAAGACCCCAAAACCTCAACCAGAAAACTGTTAGAATTAGTTAACTCCTTCAGCAAAGTCGCAGGCTACAAAATTAACACAAAAAAATCAATAGCTTTTCTTTACACCAATTCCAAACAGGAAGAGAAGGAAATTTCAGGAAAAAATGCCATTCATGATAGCCCACCAGAAAATTAAATACCTTGGAATCAATCTAACCAAAGACCCTTCAGATCTCTACAAGGAAAATTTCAAAACATTAAAGAAAGAAATAGCAGAGGACACTGAAAAATGGAAAGACCTCCCCTGCTCCTGGATAGGGAGAATTAATGTAGTAAAAATGGCTATCCTACCAAAAGCAATCTATAGATTTAATGCAATACCCATTAAAATTCCACTGACTGACTTTACAGAAATAGAAAAAATGATCCAAAAATTCATATGGAACCACAAAAGACCATGTATAGCCAAAACACTTTTAGGCTGCAAAACTAATGCAGTAGAATCACAATCCCTGACTTCAAGCTATACTACAGAGCAGTGGTTGCAAAAACAGCTTGGTACTGGCACAAAAATAGGCCCAAAGACATCTGGAACAGAACAGAAGACCCAGAAATGCCTCAACACACCTATAGCCACCTGATTTTCGACAAAAGAGCAAAACAAGTAAACTGGAAAAAGGACAGCCTTTTCAACAAATGGTGCTGGGAAACATGGTCATCTGCATGCAGAAAAATGAAAGCTGACCTGCATCTCTCAACATACATGAGAGTTAACTCAAAATGGATAAAAGATCTCAACATAAAACCAGAAACTTTAAAACTTATAGAAGGCAAGATAGGCAATACACTCCATCATATAGGCATAGGAAAGTATTTCCTTAATAGGACTCCAATTGCTCAAGAAATTTCAACAAGAATAGATAAATGGGATTACATGAAATTAAAAAGCTTCTGCACAACAAAAGAAACAATTAACAGAGTCAAGGAAACCCCCACGGAATGGGAAAAAATCTTCACATCCTATACATCAGACAAAGGTCTAATTACTAGAATTTATAAAGAACTCAAGAAAAAACCTCCCAATAAAACAAATAACCCAATACACAAATGGGCAAAGGAACTGAGTAGACAGTTCTCAAATGAAGAGGTCAGTAAAGCCATGATACACATGAAAAAGTGCTCAGTATCCCTAGCCATTAGGGAAATGCAAATTAAAACAACTCTGAGATTTCACCTTATAGTAGTAAGAATGGCCAAGATCAATAAAACAAATAACAACAAATGCTGGCGAGGTTGTGGCAAAAAAGGAACACTCTTACATTGTTGGTGGAGCTGTAAATTGGTCCAACTGCTGTGGAAATCAATATGGAGGTATCTTAAGAAAACTGAAAATAGATCTACCGTATGACCCAGCTATAACACTACTGGGAATTTACCCAAAGGGAGATGAGTCATCATACCACAGAGACACCTGCATCTCCATGTTCAATGCAGCACTTTTCACAATAGCAAGTATATGGAATCAACCAAAGTGCCCTTCAACAGAAGTATGGATAAAAAAACTATGGTACATACACACAATGGAATACTACTCAGCAATTAAGAAAAATGAAATAAGGTCATTCGCAGCAAAATGGATGGAATTAGAGAAAATTATTCTAAGTGAACGAACACAAGCTCAGAAAGAGAAACACCACATGTTCTCACTCATATGTGGGAGCTGAATCAAAATTGTAAGAAGGAAAAATCCTATTCAAAGGTCAGATCAAAATAAAACGAAAAAAAAAAAAGCTAAGAATGGTGTCAATATAAATGTTCTAGAAAATGCATGCAATTGTTCTGACAAGATAAAAACAAAGTTCACTACAGGAAAA
>VMDO01000285.1:248870-343214 GCA_007922755.1 Pedetes capensis | reverse complement strand
TACTACAGATTACTTATAGAACTGTGAAGTTTATTTAATGACATGTACTTTTGTTATTTAACAAGTAATAATTAAATAACTTATTTAAGAAAAATACCTAAAATATTTATATGTACTTTGGTATGTATATTTATATTAATATTCTCTATATGGTTAGAGTCTATCATAATTACATATATGATTCCTATATTTTCACGTATAAAAATTTATTTCAATATATTATTTTAAACATTCTGGCTCTTTTGTAACATATTTGTTTAATTTAAAGAGGTTTATATTAAGACATGATAACCCAGAGTTCTAGTCTTTGCTCAACTACTATTTAGCTTTTTGGCTTTAAAAAGTCACTAAAAGACACAAAGCATCAATTTTTTCATCTGTGAAATGAGGGAGTGGGGCTAGATAATATCTAAGGTTCTTTCAGTCTTTTGGTTGTATGAATATATTAATTATATACCAAAGTGGTAATAAAAATGTTTAATTTTTAATTTGCTATTTTATATTTCAGCCCTTAATGGTAATTAAAGCAAAACTATTATTATCAATAATATATTAGTTAGAACTAGAGCTATGTAAAGATATTTCTTTTGATTCAGCTGATGTGTCATGTAAATCATATGCTTTATTAGAATGTTTAGGTGATAAGTTTAGAGCAGCTGTGAGAGGACATAAAGTATCAGTCTGTAGAAAAAACATCAGGTTGCAAGCTAGATGTCACCAAAATCAAGGCAGGAAAGGCTTTCCAGTGTTCTTCGATGATGAAATCCAGGCCAGAGTTTCCCTAAGGCAGATAAGACAGAGGCAGAACTATCTTCAGGTATGAGGTGAGGAGGAGAAGAGGTGGGATACAGTTGAGTGTAAGGAGAACATATATATGTGTATATGATTTTTACAAAAGTATGCATTTTGTACAAAATTTTCCAAGTTATAATTTGAAATATAAGCTGCCCAATTCTCCTGTTAGGATTCTAAGCCAGAGTTTCTTAACCTCAGCATTATTGACTTTTTGAATTAATAATTCTTTGTTGTTAGAGGTGTCCTGTACATTGAAAAATGTTTAGCACATCCTTGATCTTTGCCCCCTAGATGTGAATAACTACCTTCCCTCTCTCCAAGTTATGACAACCAAAATTATCTACAGATATTGTCAAATGTTACCCTGGGAGACAAATCACCCCTGGCTGAGAACCATTGTTCTATAGTGTAACACTCTTCTCCAGGCCTCGCCTTAAGTAAAACTATGCCTAGTTGAAAAGTCATTTGTAGAGCCATATCTGAAACCTATATAAGTGGCTGTCAGCAAGGACCCTTTTTATGTGTATGTAAAAGATGTCAGATGAAATGTTGGTATATAAATCCTTGAGTTCTGTTGGATGCCATGAGTATTGCTAAGGTTACCCATGGCTTTGTTGCTAGGAAATTTATCTTTTCCTTCCCATATATCTCCTTTATCTAACCCTTCTTCTAATCCCCATAATCAGCCCCACAATATAATCTGGGTTCTTGCTGAACATTTATACCAATTTTTGTTTTACTATATGATTTGGAGAATTGGGCAGAGTATTTCCCAAACAATCTAATGGCTCAGTTCTATCCTGGGTCACCAGTGCTTTGTCATTGGATATGTGCATGATTGTTTGAGGAAAGTATTCGGTTTAACTACTGTTTGCACTTGTGTGATTTAAGTAAAATGGATTAATGTACTAAAAATAAGTTATTCAGTAAAAACATCAGTGTCAATGCATGATTGTTTTGGGTATCTGTTGCTTTAGCAATTTGGTCTATTAAGAAAAGTAAGCATAGTACTCTTGGAGTCAAACCAAAGATTTCATAAAATCCTTAGTTTATCCTATAAAACTGAGAAATTTACAGTACTTTTTCTAAGAATTAGAGCTTCTGGAAATATTGAACTTTATAAAACTATAAAATTATTTTTGGTAAATAATGTAAAATTGTAGATAGATATGAGCTATCAGACGATTTCCAAAAGAACATTAGATGCTGTACTCCTTCATGAAATGATTTGTATATTTAATCACTGAATAAATTATATTGGTATTTTGTGTTTGCTTTGGCTAAACAAAAATTTTTGAATATCTACTGTGTACAGAATACCATATTGGGCATTTTTTAGAAGCATAAAATTAGAATACCCAAGTTCCAGTGCTGGTATATGGCTACAACCACCCTTGGAGGTAGGGCAGCAACCTAATGTGGAATGTTTGCTGATTTCTGTGGGTAAATACTCCCACCATGGCCGATTTCAATGTGATATCACTGAACCTGAAGCTGGATAGAAATATGCACAATCACCTGAAGTTAGCCAGTGAGCTGGTTCCAGTAAACAAACCACTGTGGCAGTTTCTGATTTCACAGACTTCATTGTCTTTTTAGGGCTCTAGAAGACACAGACATCAAGCAATTAAATAGTATATAGAGCAGTTGCTTGTCAAATATGAGTAGGAGAGTATAAAATGAGTCTATAAATGTCTTAAGGGTGCTGAACAGAGATGGCAACAAAATCAGTTTGATTTGGTTATTTGGAATACTTCTGAGGGTTGAGCTCTTTTTTGAGGCCTGGAGAAGATGACTTATTCTAAGCATTAGAAGGAGTGAACAAAGGCCTAGAGGTAGATATAAACTTTTTCCTTAAATCAAGGAAGTAGAGTTGGTTGATGGAGAGGGCTCATTTGTGGAGAGGCAAGAATTAAGATTTGCGGGAAAAAAAAATAGTAGTTAATCATAAAAATTAGACCAAAAACAAAAACCTAACTATTGTAGCAGATATGCCTCCTGATCAGGAAATTTACATGGTAACTACTGTTTATAGCAATTAGCAATATATTTCAAAATACCTAGAAAACAAGAATCCAAAGGTTCTCAACACATAGAAATGATAAATGTTTGAGGAGATAGAAATGCTCATTACCCTGATTTGATCATTATACATTGCATACATATATCAAATTATCCCACACTGTATCCTATAAAGATATACAAGTATTATATGCCAATTAAAATTTTTGAAATGGTTAAGACAGTAAAAAATGTGAAAAGTTTTACTTATTTATTTGTTATTTATTTATAAAGTATTATTTATTATTAGCTACATGTAGCTGAGAGGGATTAGAGATAAAAAAAATTGGGAACATATTATGGTATTCTGTACCCAGAGTTTTGAGTGGTTTGACAATAGAAATATGAAGGAAGTGCTACATTGGATTTGTCAGCAATAGGAATAGAGAGCAGGGAAAAAAGAAGCAAAAGTTATGAGAACAGCAACATAGTAGATTACTAGTAGAAGAACTGGGACAGGTGCCTGTTGCAGCAATAAAGGGATCAGTTCCTTTTTAATTTATTTTATTTCAAGGATAAACATGTATGAGGTAAAGGGGCTAGAAAAATTGGGACATATAATAGAAGGAGCTATTAGGAATATCCTTAATTAAAATGATATGATTTACTTGGGCACCATGGCATATACCTATAATCCCAGCACTTGGGAGGCTGTGGCAGGAATATCACAGGTTTGAGGGCAGAGGCAGCCTGCACAACTTAGTGAGAACTTGTCTTAAAATTTTGAAAAAGGAGGGTGGAATGGGGTGTGGGTGGTTCAGGGATGAAGTGCTTGTGCAAGGCCCTGGGTTCAACCTCTAATACTGCAAAAATAAAATAAAAAATTGAAATGGTGTCATAAACTATAGAGAAATCTGTAAAATCTAACCCTTTGAAATGATTGAATTTTAGAATGTGCAATTTAGAGTTGATTTATATGTTATGCACACTTTCTTTGGTGGTATTTCACTCTGTTTATAATTTTCAATTGTAGGTTATGGCATACAGCCTGTTTGGGAAAAGAAAATGAAATAATGGTATTTGGAGGGAGCAAAGATGATTTACTTTCTTTGGATACAGTAAGAAAATCTTATATCTAAATATTTCCTCTGAGTAGTTATGTTATTCAAACTAAACAGCTACTCAACAAGAATGTTGTAAAACATTGAAGGGCATAAAATATTACTCTAGAATGACTAATCTTCAGAATGAGTACTCTTTGTGACATGTCGCAGGATTTTTTTGGACTTACAAATAAATAGGTCTGTGATTTTTATTTGCCATATTATTAAAAAGAGCTTTTAAAGGACGACTCTTCCTTTTCTCTTCAAGTCTTATTATAATATGTTTATGATGTTATTGAATTAAAATATTTGCATATAATACTTGATACATATTTATACCATAGATGCTAAGCATAATAATAAATTCCCATGAAATTTGCTAATGTAAGAATTAGGACATTACTAATCCTTTTGAGGCTGGGATTTAGTTCAGTTGGTAGAGCGCTGCGTTGCAATCTCTGAGGTCCCGAGTTTGATTCCCAGCACTGCAAAAATGGGAGAAGGACTTCACTTTCCACTCCCAAGGCAATCCCGAAACAGTCTGCCATTGAAAACCCTATGAGGGTCGCTATGAGTCGGATACCGACTCGATGGCACCTAATAACAACAACAACAATCCTTTTGAAGCTGCCTTTTTTCTTCCTTCTGAATCTCACCCACTAGTTTCTTCCCTCAAGAAGAAACTATTTTGTTGAAATGTTTAAAGAGTGTTTTTTTTTTATTTTGTGTATCTTTGCCACTGCTTCACCTAGTTATTTTGCATTTGAATGTAAAGCATTCCAGTTTCAAAATGTAATAAAAGTAAAATCAAAGGAAAAACATAGCATTTGGAGAGTGGTGTTCCTTCATTCCTAGCCCTATGGAAAATTCACAGAAGGGTGGCCACCTTCATATGCTGTACATGATGGGCCAGGAGTTCAGGATTGATTGCTGTAGTTTGCATAGGACATTAGAGAATAGCAGGACTCTAAGTGGTCAGGGACAGGGGCACAAGAAGCCAGAGCCCAGCCAAAAGGGCACCAACTCCTTCTTATGTCCTCAGGACACATTGCTCCTACCAAGTGGCATATCTTGAAAAGAAATGGCTTTTCTCTAGGGCATTTGGTTTACTTTGTAGTTCTGTGGCCACCAACTTGTTATGCATATTGAAAGCTATAGAGATTTCTTTGGCTAAGGATTCAGTGCTTCACTAAAAGATTAAAACCACAACTTTGCATTTAATTAAACAACAAAATTTTTGCCTAGCACACACAAAGGCCCTGGGTTCAGTTCCCAGCAAAACACACACACACACACACACACACACACACACACACACACACACACACAAACACCATTTATGGTTTTTCTTCTCTTTCTTGGCACTAGAAATTTTAAGAGCGAGGATGGTGGTGCACTCCTATAATCTCAGCATTTATTTGGGAGATTGAGGCAGGAGGAACACAAGTTCCAAGCCAGTTTGGGCTACAAAGTGAGACACTGTCTTAAAACAAAGCAAAATGAAACAAGCAGTCTTTATTTCAGGGACTAGAGCTATAACTCAGAAGAGTCCCTGTGGAGCCTACACAAGGCCCTGGGTTCAATCTTCAGCACCATAAAAAGTAAAAAAATAAATCTTTAGGATACAAAATTTATCATTAAGAATTCTAAATAAAGTCATGATCATAAATTATGAAATTCTAGTGCCGGGCGCAGTGGTGCACGCCTGTAATCCCAGCAGCTGGGGAGGCGGAGACAGGAGGACCACAAGTTCAAGACCAGAGGCAGTCTGTGTAACTTAGCGAGACCCTGTCTCAAAAAGTAAAAAAATGGGCTGGGGATGCATCTCAGTGGTCCAGCACTTGCAAAGCATGCAGGCACAAGGCCTTGGGTTCAACCCCCAGTACCAAAAAAAAAAAAACCAAAAAAAAAAAAACACACACACACACAAAAAAAAACAAAACAAAACAAAGCAACAACAACAAAAAAGAAAGAACTCACAAGGGGCAATCTGGGATGTTGCTCAGTGGTACAGTGCTTTCCTAGCCTGAAAGGGGCCCTATATTTGATCCACAGTATCATGAAAGGGACCCCCTGCAAAAGACAAAACAAAGAAAAGGTTTTAAAATCAGAGTTATTTGGCAAAAATAGTTCTGATTAAAAAAAAATTTACTACTGTTATTTTTAACTCATGATTCTCAGAGAAGAATATATTTCTGATTTCTACATTTGCAGTGATGTTGGCTTTCAATTGAGTAAAACTTTGGTCACTGAAATTTGGTCAAAGTTTGTGGATTGCAGGTGTATGTGTGTATGTGTGTTTGTGGGTATACATACTTATATGTGTGCACATAAGAGTGTGTGTTAACCAGTAGAGCAAGATTCATTTGCTGCTTTACATTTATAAAATTTAAAAATTCTATTAATGCACTGTTATTTTTATCAAAATCCCTGATAAGGCCTTTTTTATGTTGATTAGGGTCACTGTAATGATTTATTGATCTTTCAAACACAGCCTTATTCACTGCTCAGGTAAGCAAATCTAATATTTTTATATATATGCTCTGAATGTATGATAATTTCTCATTTGGGGGAAGAGTTATACTATTTTTCAGGTAGTTTATGACTTGAATTCAAGAAAATGTTCACATGTCCTAGAGTATAATCAAATTTATAATGGTAAATTGTATACTAATATAATTTTTAAAAATTAAGATACAGAGTACAATTGCATTTTTGTTTTGTTTGTAAAATTGCGTTTAGTTCATATGGTAATATTAAACATACTATATTTCCTTAATATATTAGCTTTTGGGAAATTGGAATGTGTCTAATTTTATACACACACACACACACACACACACACGTTGTTGTTGTTAGGTGCCATTGAGTTGGGTCCAATTAATAGCGACTCTCATAGAGTTTTTTTTTTTTAATCTTCCTTTATTAGTAAATGATGATGGGGTACAGAGTCATGTAGCATTGGCTTTTTCCATTATATATCCTTTATATCAATTCTGGCAACACTTTCATCTACCCACAAGGTTTAGGGAGCCTTGTGGCTAATATGTAATAAAACTCAAATGCATATTTGCATGATATTCCCCTATTTTTCCAATGTACTCATGAAGTTGCACTGTTTACATTGAGATCATCCTCTCCCCCTTCACCCCTCCATATTGACCCTCCTCCCCATCGCACCTTTCACAATCTTCGCTTCTCTCTGCTAGTTCCCTCTAGCACTCTACCAACTGAGCTAAACTCTAGCCCATATATATACATGTTACATATAATATATAAATAATATATGTGTTATATACACACACACATACATGCATTTAATGTAGAGGAATTTTTTAACTCCCAAACTGTTATTAAATTGCTGGTATGACTTACAGTGTCTTGATTCATACTCTTTTGCTCTAAAAGGAGGACAGACAGCAAGACATAATGGCACACACCTGTAATCCCAGCTCTTGATACTGAGGCAGGAGGATGGAGAGTTCAAGGCCAGCCTGGGCTACATCGAAATATCCTATCTCAAAACAACAACAAGGAAGTATACATGAAGTTTATTGGGAGGATTGTGGAACAAGCCTCTATTTTCTGCCTGTTTTAGGAGGGAGCATTTGAAAGTAGAAGTTGCCCAGTGAACAAGTGTGAATTTTATGCAGTGGGAATAACATAGGTGAAAGCATATGAGGAAGTGATGACATGCTGTATTTCAAGGAGTAAACTATAATTTCCAGATGTTCTACAACTTGAACCACTTGAAAATCATTGGGCTCATTCAAACTAGCCCTTCCTGAAGTCTTTCTTAACTGTTCCTTTTATTAGCATAGTAGTTCTCAAACTTGTATGCATGTTAGAATATGATGAAGAGCTTGAAAAAACATAGATGTCTGTATTCTATCCTCAGGGATTGTGAATTAATTGGTCTAGGGTATGGCCAAGGTTTTGAAAGATCTCAAGGTAGTTCTAATGTACAGTCAAATTTGGAAACTACTCCTATAATGATTTATAATGTCTTTTATTATAAGCATATCTATTCTATAAAGTAAATTTCAATTCTTCATATACAGAGGTTAAGAAATATTTGAGTGTCCATACAAGAAGGCAATGTGATAGGAAATGAAAAAGCCAGGCCAAGGGAGAAGGAGTATATTTATTGATATGCTGATAAGAAGCAGCCAACAGGGAGTAAGTTGTTAGAAATACAGTTTGATGAAAGAAAAATTGTCAGAGTATTGAGGAGGTAGATTTTAGTAAATAATCAGGTTGGTCCTTGAATGGACTAAGGATACGTTTCTTTGAAAATAGTGGAAGGGTGAGGGTATAGCCAGTGGTGGAGTGCTTACTTAGCATGTGGAAGGCCCTGGGTTCAATCCCCAGTACTGCAAAAAAAAATTAAATAGTAGAGAAAGAAGGAAGTGTGGCTATAAAGACAAAATTTTATTCATTGGGGGAAGGATATTGAGAAAGTTTTAGTTGATAGTAGGATTATCTGATAAAGAAGAAGTTAGATGAGAATATGAGCTTAAGAAGAATGGTGAAGACTTGGTAAATCTTCTAGGATGACTGTGAGAAGATGCTGACCAGGGATATATGATATGGTAATGCTCAGCTGAGGTCATTATAATATGTAGTGATACCATATCTTCAGAAACATAGTTTTCTTCAACAGCTCTAAACAGCCAGAACCCAGGAGGAGATGACTGACTTAATTCTTCCCTGGTTGGAATTTGGCAGGGTTGCTGTAACAGGAACAGTGGAGAAAGGGATTCAAATTGGTGGCAAATGAATAAAAGGCAAATGAATTAGGCTGGGTAAGAAAGAAGGTAAAACTGGAGGGGGTCTTTGGAGAAATTAGAAGAGCCAAAGGAGTAAGGGAGCTGGACATTGTGGCATATGCTTGTAATCCCAGCATTTAGGAAACCGAGGCAGGAGGTTTGTGAGCTTGAGTCCAGCCTGGGCTGCATAGCAATCCTCTATCTCAACAAACAAACAGAAACGGAGTAGGGGAATTTAAGAATTAAAATGATAAGAAGCTTCTTCTCTAAGAGGAGGATATGGGAGTTAAAGATTTTAGAAGTGGAATTGTCCAGTGAAGTCATAAAGAATGAAAAGTTTCCATACAGATGCTAAAATGAGTTGGGAAGAGATTGTGGTAAACCAGTCCTCAATGACTCAGTGAGAATGAGCTGGAGGGTAGTAGATGGCAACACCTGAGGTAAAATTGTAGCATCCTGGAGGCAGGAGTGAGGAGACTAACACTGGCTCCTTGACTATGAAACTGGAAATGAGGGGAAATGTGTATACTTTTCTTAGATTTCCATTAAAACAAGGACAGAAAGTTAGAGGAAGCAATGTTTTTGTATACACACAACTAGTATTGCAAAAACCACAAAAGAGGTTTGGGAGGGGAGGGTAGATAAGCAGTGATGGGGAAGATGAACCAGTATAGACAGGAGAGAAAGTGAAATGACAGACAATTGGATGGGTTTGTGTTTGAGGCTGGGACTAAGGGTCACCAATCCTAAGTGTGCTTGCATTGCCCACAGTACCAAGTACCCTTCTCTCTGTGAATGAGTACATGCTCTTTCGATGCTGAACATATTTTGATGTATCAAAACTTGAATATAGCAGGAATTTAGTAGTGTTTATTACACAAAGCCTGTACACTACAACCCATTATCCATAGCACACCTAACAGGATCATTTTATTTTTAATTTTTACCATTTTACCACTTACTGTGTTATTTTAAATTTTTACCACTTTACTACTTTACCACTTACTGTGTTAAGATACTGAAAGAAAACAAAGATGAGTAAGACACAATTTCTCTTCCTAACTAACATGATCTAATGGACTTTTGGAATCATGCCTCGGGCCTTAAACTTGTATCCTCTGGTCTCAGCCTCCCTAGTTGCTGGAACTGCAAGCATTGTGCCATATAAAAAAAAAATTTTTTTTTCTTTTGTGACAGGCTCTAGCTAAATTGCACAGGCTGCCTCTGGTCTCCAACTCACAATCCTCCTGCCTCAGCCTCCCAGAGTCCCTGGGATTACAAGGGTGCACCATAGCACCTGGCTGGTTTTTTTTTAAAAAATAATTAGCTCTGAACCATGGCTCAGTGGTGGAGTAATTGCCTAGCATACACAAGGTTCTGGGTTGAATCCCTGGCACTGGTTTAAAAAAATAGCTCTTTTACTTATTCTGACTTTAAAAATAATAATATATAGGCTGGGCGTGGTGGCGCACACCTGTAATCCCAGCGGCTTGGGAGGCGGAGGTGGGAGGATCTCAAGTTCGAGACCAGAGGCAGTCTGCATAATTTAGCGAGACCATGTCTCAAAAAGTAAAAAAATGGGCTGAGGTGCAGCTCAGTGGTCTAGCACTTGCAGAGCATGCAGGCGCTAGGCCCTGGGTTCAACCCCCAGTACAGCAAAAAAAAAAATAATAATTAAAAAATAAAATTAAAAAAAATATATATGTATATATACACATATATATGCCAAAAAAGTCATGCAATATGAAATGTATATGATAAAAAATTCTCCTCTGAACCATCACCTACAATGGTAATTGTTAAGAGTTTGGTATTATTAAGGGTTTGGAGTGTATAGCCTTCCACACTTTAAAATGATGTAAAGCCAGTTGTGGTGGCGCACGCCTGTTATCCCGGCATTCAGGAGGTTGAAGCAGGAGGATCATCGTGAGTTTGAGGCCAGCCTGGGCTACATAGTGAATTCCAGTCCAGCCTCAGCTACAGAGTGAGAGTCTGTCTACAAAAATCAAAAACCAAAAAAAAAAAAAAAAAAGAACAAAAGATTGACTTAAAATCATTTTGATGATTTTGTTAAGTAGAGTGGATGTAACCACTAAGAGATTTTGGAAACCTTAGTAAGAACAGAAAAGTGTACAAAGGACTATGTATACTGTTTTATCATCTGCTTTTAGAAATTATAGATATCTTTCATATAGGTATATAATAATTAAGTATAATGCAGCTATATTTATGTTAGCAATGGCTTATATAAGGTTCTGTCTCATCAAAGTACATTTTACTAGATTAATGATAGATATTTAGAATGTCTGTGATTTCTGGCTATTATAAAAATTAGGTACAAAGTGTTCTTTTACATTCCTTTGGAAACATGCATATCTCTTCAGGAGGAATTCCTGGAGGAGATATAGTGATGATCTTCAATGGCTTCTACTGTCCTTTCTTAATATGGTATTCACTGCCTGCACTTATTTATCTCATTTCTTGCCATTCTTCACTCTCACACTCTGCCCTCCAGATACTATATTTAAACCACTGAATTGCCATTTGTGTAATAAAGCATATTTCTCTTCTCTAGGGCTTTGCTGGTTGGGGTTTAGCTCAGTTGGTAGAGTGCTCGCTATGTATGCTCTGAGGCCCTAGGTTCCATCCCTAAGACTATAAAAAAGTGAGAGTATCTGGCAGCCCACTCCTGAGACAATCCCCAAAACAATCAGCCATTGAAAACCCTATGAATGGCAGAGAAGCCAGGCATTGCACAGTGTTGGGGAGTGTTTCATTCTGTTATACATAGTGTCTCTATGAGTCAGAACTGACTTGATGGCACCTAGCAACAACAACAACAACAACAACAACAACAACAGGGCTTTGTAGGTATGGCCTCTCTATGTCAAATACTTGTTTTATTTGTTAAGGCCCTCAAAGTCTCAGCTTGGACCTCCCATTTGGAAAGTTTCCCCTTAGTTGTTAAGGTTGTTTTGGTTATTCTTCTCTGATTCCTACAGAGCCCTATACCTGTCATAGGAATTTCATTTTACACTAGTTACATCATTTATAGCACTTCATTGTTATTTTCTTTCCTAAATCATCATGTTCTTGAAAGCTGAAATAGGGTTTTTCTGTTAGATTTCCTACTCCTAAGAAAGTACTTAGAATAAATCACATACACTAAGAACTGTTTTTTAAATCAGTAATGAGGTATTGGCAGAGGCCAGCTCCTCATCTCCCTCTTTCTTTCCCTCATCATGGAAAGGATCCAGAAGCTGGTGTCCCATCGTAGGAGCAGAGTTAAGTTTTTGCCAGGAACAAGATTTGCACTTTCTTTTACTTCTTTTTCACCTACTTGGAAAGTCTTAACTCTTATTTGCCTGCAGCCATACCACTGTGGCGTCCAATCTTGTTAGATCTCAGAAGCTAAGCAGGGTCGGACCTGGTTAGTACTTGAATGGGAGACTGCCTGGGAACACCAGGTGCTGTCGGGTTGGGAGAAGGACTCAGCAACCCACTCCCAAAATACAATCAGCCATAGAAAACCCTATGAGTAGCAGAGAAGCACTAACAACAGTGTTTCACCTGTTGTACATAGGGTCACTATGAGTTGGACACAGATTCGATGGCACCTAACAACAACAACAACAACAATTCTTATTTAGCGTTGTCAGAGTAGAAAGGAAAGACTTCATAGAAGTTTGGAAGATGGCTGGGAGTTTAGCTCATTGGTAGAGTGTTTTCCTGTGGGTTTGAACCTGAAAAAAAAAAAGCACAGAATAGTATATCAATCTCTAAAATACACATAAATACTTCTCAAAATGGCAACTGAAGTTAACCACAAGGGCCTGGAGACATAGCTCAGTGGTAGAACACTTGCCTAGTATGAGTGAGGCCTGTGTTCAATCCCCTAGCACCACCTAAATAAATAAATAAACAAAGCTAACCACAAAAGAATCAAACTAGTATTGTTAAAAATCTTTTTAAAGAAAAGATTTACTTTTTAAATTAATCAACTGAAATAGATGCTTTTTGATAGCTCTTAAGTTTCTTCTACCTTAAAAGTATAAACTCCTCTTCAAAGCAGCATAGATAAAAAGCTATCTTTGGAAAGTACCACCCTCTAGTGAAGTAAATGGAGAAAAAATGGACACTCAGGCCCCAGAAAAGTAGAAACCCAAATGGTCTGTTCTTGGTCCTTTTTGCCTTGTCTTGCCTTTTCCTGTCTTTTGAGCTACTCTTTCTGAGTCAACTTAAGTCAAATGTGCAAACCCACTGTGGGCATTTATAGAAAGAACGTGGAGCAGACCGGTCACTCAGTATAAAAATAGATGTCAGATATGTTATCTGGAGGCAATAGAAGAAAAAGAAAGCTCTCCAAGAAGGATAAATAGTTACTGGTTTAAATGAAAAGATATATGTGTGTGTGTGTAAAATGATCTATTGTAGATTAATCTGGTTTGAAATTAAGTCTATGGGATGGGGATGTGGCTCAGTGGTAGAGCATTTGCCTCACAGATGCAAAGCTGTGGGTTCTATCCTTGCACTACAACAAATAAACAAAAAGAGAACTTAAGTCTGGATCTCTTTTTTAGAAAAGTAGAAAAAATTTATTTCATTTTATCTAAAATTATTAACACATTAGTTTTGTAAGTTAATGGGAGCGCTGTGACATCTTCACACACACGTATCATGTGTCGATTCTTTCTGTCCATCATCCTACCCCCTCCCACCTTCTCTCCCCCTCCATTCATGTACCCTCCCTCTCCCTACAGTCTGGATATTTTTAACTAAAGAATATTGTGCATGCTAAGTTGTATTTTCTTTCTTTTTGTTTTTTGTTTTGTTGTTGCTTTTGATATTTCATTATGGAGCCCATACTGACCTGAAACTCGCTATGTAGACCAAGGTGGCCTCAAACTTACATTGATCTTCCTGTCTCAGCATCCCAAGTACTGGCATTACAAGTGTTTACCACCACGCCTGGCTGTATTATGTTTCCCATGGATTTTGGTCAGATACAGCCTTTATGAAATAAAAATACATAATTATTATAGTGGTCTAGAGAAAAAAATCTTCTCATGTTCCAAACAATACAAAGGAAATACATTGTCCTATAAAGTTTGTGCCTGCAGCTATAGCCCTGTGGCATCCGATCCCGTCAGATTTCAGAAGCTAAGCAGAGTCAGGCCTGGTTAGTACTTGGATAGGAGACCACCTGGGAACACCAGGTGTTGTAGGCTTGGGAGAAGGACCCAGCAACCCATTCCCCAAAATCAATCTGCTATTGAAAACCCTATGAATAGCAGAGAAGCACTGACAATAGTGTTTTGCCTGTTGTATATAGGGTCGCAATGAGTCAGATACCAACTCCATGGTACCTAACAACAACAACATTAAGTTTTGTCTAATAATTTTCATTTTAAAGAATACTTACCTACAGGGCTGATAGTTTAACTCAATGGTAGAGTGCTTGCCTAGCAATCTGATAGGCCCTGATTTCAATCCCCAGCACCACAAAGGGAAAAAAAGCACTTAACTCTAAATATTTTATTACTTTGGGTTCAAAAACTAATAATTCTGTTTTATTTACAGGTCATGCCTTGACTGCATTGGTAAAAATGCTATCAGTTTAAAAAGTCAAATATCTTCATTACCTCCTAAACTTCTGCAACAAGTACTCAAAAAAATAACATTTTGGACTGCAGCTAATCACCGAGAAGAGCAGAGAGTCCAAAAACAAGAAACAGAAAATAAGTATCAGTTGATCAGTAGCAATTGAATTATTATATACTTTATGTACACACCTGTTTATATATTTTAATCAAACTATACATTTATAATTCCCCACCACCACCAGTTGCAGACTTCATTTAAAAGATCAAATTTTAAAAAAATGCTCTGTTAAGCTGATTATATTGCATGGGATATATGAAAATAAGTTGTGAATACAGGTTAACTTTGTATTTGTATTTCTAAACTGATTTCCTTACAAACTATAGAAGAAATATTCTTTCTTAAAGTAAGGACAATTATACCATCTTCAAACAATGTGTATTCTTTGCTGGAAAAGAAACTATCCCAAGGATTTCAGAAGTCCCCCTATAGAATTGTAGATGTATATATGAAAATATTACATGTCAACTTTCAGAAAGAATAAATTTTCTCATTACTTTAAAATTACCTAAGTATCTCTTTAAATAACTCAAGTTATTAAAAAATTTCCCTTTAAAAAATAATAAGCTGGCCAAAAATTATAAAACAGGCCAGTACCAATATGGTACGAAATGTTGAACTCCTATCCCTTTTAGCACTTACTAAGTATTCTTGAGCCTCATCATAACTCTTTCTTATCTTCATTTGAGCAGGGGAAACATACCTTAATTTTGTCTCTGTTACTTCTAAATTATTAGTGTGTCCACATACATATATATTAAAGACCATGCTTTAAAGTATATAAAGAAGTTTATCATATAGGTTTTGGAATGTTGAGACATGGTGGGTTTATTAACTTTTGAGACATGATAAAATACATTTTGCCTTGGAAGAGTGCTTCTGAAGTCATTTTTGTAGGTAATGAAATGGGATGATAATCTAGTAGTTTGATCCCATGAAAACTGCTTAGTTTGTCCCATCCTGCTTGATGGAGTTGATGCTCAAGATATCAAAGTATTCAGACTCTAATATCTTCCCTTTTGTTTTTAATATTACCATCCATCCAGAAATGGGAGACTCTAATATTCCTCAAAATGGTACTTTTGCTGTAATTGAGACATTTTTCTTCATATTATCAGCCTTGCCTTTCCATTAACTCACTAGTTGTGACTAATTACTAAAAAAAACTTGGTATATAAAATTATTCTCCACACTATCAACATGCAAGTTATTGCTGAAATTTAAAATGTTACAAAAATGTATTTCTATGTTGAAATACGTATATAATTTATAGTAAAAATTGTGGTTTATAGTATTTCATTAAATCTTAGATATATATATTTTTATATATGTACTGTATTTTGGATGTGTAAAGCTTCTATTTATGTATTGGAATATTTTGTGTTTATATTTTATTTATTGTATAAAGAATACAGAATTACCATTTCATAGTTTTGTCAGTGTGAACTAATCATTAGAGTTGATTATGCAAAAAATTTCAGTGTGAGTTTTTATTTTTTCTTACTATATTTACTCTCCATAACAGATTTAGAAAATGAATCTTAGAAGAAATTATCTTATTACTATGAACTTAATTATCAACATTTTATATTTAAGGCAAAAATGTTCCAAAACCTAATTAGAGCTGGGTGTATGATGTCACATACCTGTAATCCTAGCACTTGAGAGGCTGAGGCAGAAGGATCTTGAGTTCAAGGCCAGTTGGGTTGTGAATCAAGTTGCAGTCCAGCCTGGGCTACATAGTGAGACTTTGCCCTCGCAAAATCAAAACAAAATGAAACAAACCAAAATAAAAATGTCTAATTGGAAAAAGATGGATGAGATTAATTGGAACACCATTTAAAATGGCTTCTGGATTATGTGAATGCCTTTTCTAGTCCCTTCAGAGAGAACTTTTGTTTTGAAATGGTTTATTTGGAACATTAAAAGTTGGATTAAGCCAGGTGTGGTGGTACATGCCTATAACCCCAGCACTGGGGAGGCTGAGGCAGGAGGATCAATGTGAGTTCAAGATTAGCCTGGTGTTCATGGAGAGTTTCAGCCTAGGCTAGACTGGACTCCACAGTGAGAATCCCAGAAAACCAAAACAAAAAAACAAAAGTTGGATTAGCCCTCTCAAAACACACTTTCTCATTGGCAATGCTATGGTGCTTCAAAAAGTTGTATATCCTTAGGTACCTCCACAGTAGGAGTAGCAGAGCATTTTAATATTTATCTTCAGTTTCGGAAATTTGGCTTTAAGCTAGTGCTTCCCTGCTGTTAGGAGGAATAGAAATTTTAGGAGCTGGCAAAGCTGGTTTTGAAGTTCCACAGACTGAGCAGTGTTCATTCTTCTCTTCTTGCCACTGATGACTTACTATCAACTTTTGTGCTGTTGCCCTCCACAGTGTATAGAAGCCCAAGATAACAGCCTCATAATTTTACCTCTGAACACTGCCTTACTGGCTTTCTGGAAGATGACTCTAGAAGTGTTAATGTCTTTTTTTCAGATGGGTCACAAAATGGGCATGCAGTCTGCTTCTCAAGGAAAAAGAATCTCAGGATATTCTTCCAATTGCTAGGACAGATTCTTTTAAGGTATTATTATTTTAATATGATATAATAAATAGCAAATCAAGATTAATGTACTTTTTAAAAGTACTATCTTTGCACAAACAGCTTTCAAAAATTAGCCTCTCACATCTAGAATCTGAAAAACATTCTTTTAGAACTTTGCATTATCAAATCACAGTGATATTTTTACTAATGAATTGTGTTTACATGTGTATGTGTGTGAGAGAGATAAACATATGAAATAATTCAATAACTTTTCAGAGTAATACATCCTATCAGCAAAAATTCAGATTTTGGAACATTTTGGATAAATGTGATCTTCAATGCTTAATTTTCCATTGTTCAGTAGTCCCTTTTATCTGCAGTTTCATTTTCTGTGGTTTCTGTTAGCTGTAGTTAACCACAGTCCAATGAGTAATTAAGATATTTTGAGAGAGGGCTGGGGATATAGCTCAGTGGTAAAGGCCCTGGATTTAATCCCCAACACTGAAAAAAAATATTTTGAGAGAGAGACCACTTCACATAAATTTTATTATAATATATTATTATAATTGTTTTATTATTATTAATTATTATTAATCTCAGCCAGGCATGGTGGCACATGCCTATAATCCCAGAACTTGGGAGGCTGAGGCAGGAGGATCGAAAGTTCAAAGGCAGCCTGGGCTACAAAGTGAATTTCAAGCCAGCCTGAGCTATATAGTGAGACTGTCTCAAAAAAAAATTACTGTTAGTGTCTTATTATGTCTAATTTATAAATTAAACTTTATCATAGGCATGTCTATAAGAAAAAAATGATACATATTAGGGTTTGGTACTATCCATGGTTTCAGGCATGTACTGGGGATCTTAAAACATGTCACCCATGGATAACAAAGGAACTAAATGTATTAATATAATGCTATTGGAACTTTTAGTTTAATGAATTTAACATATAGACCGACATGTGGGCACAGGAAAAACATTTTTTCAATCACTCAAAGTCTATAGTTTACATTAGGGTTCATTCTTGGTGTTATGCATTCTATGGATTTGGATACATATAACAACATTGATCTTCCATTGTTAAGTATACAAAATAGTTTTACTGCTTCAAAGAATCCTTTGTCCTCTGCTTATTCATCTGTCCATTACCTCTACCTCTGACACCCCCTGATCTTTTTACTATTTCCATAATTTCACCTTATCTAAAATGTCATAAAATTGAAATCATAAGGTTTCTTCTCTATCTCTTCATGGCTTGTCAGCTCATTTCTTTTTAGCACTGAATGATATTCCATTGTTTAGATATACAATGATCTACAGCCGTACCACCCTGGCATTCCATCCCATCTGATATTGGAAGCTAAGCAGGATCAGGCCTGGTTAGTACTTGGATGGGAGACCACTTGGGAATACAGAGTGCTATAGGCTTGGGAAAAAGTCCTGGGAGGCCACTCTCAAAACAATCAGCCATGAAAAACCTTATGAATAGCAGAGAAGCACCAATGTAATGCCATGCATGGCACAGTGTTGGCTAGTGTTTCTGTTCTGTTGTACACAGGGTCGCTATAAGTTGGATCCGACTTGACAGCACCTAACAACAACAACAACAACAACAAAGATATACCACGGTTTGTTTATCCATTCACCCACTGAAGGACATCATCCAAGGAGAATGGAAGATGCTTCCAAGTTTTGTCAATTATGAGGAAGTTGCAAATAGCATATCCACACACAGGTTTTTATATGAACATAAACTTTCAGTTCATTTGGATACATAGGAAAGAGCAAGATTGTTGGATCATATAGTAAGAGTATATGTAGTGTTTAGGAAACTACCAGACTATCTTCCAAGGTGTGTATAACATTTTGCATTCCTAATAGCAATGAGCCTGCAGGTATAGCACTGTGGTATCCAATCTCGCCAGATCTCGGAAGGTAAGCAGTGTTGGGTCTGGTTAGTACTTGGATGGGAGACCATCTGGGAACACCAGATACTGTAGGCTTGGGAAAAGGACCTGGCAACCTACTCCCAAAAATCAGTCTGTCATTAAAAACCCTATGAATAGCAGAGGAGCACTAACAGTAGTGTTTCACCTGTTGTGCATAGGGTCACTATGAGTCGGATACCAACTCAATGGCACCTAAAAAGAACAACAGCAATGAATGAGTTTCTTTTGCTCTATATCCTTGTCAGCATTTGGCATTGTGCATGTGTTGAATTATGGCCACACTAATAGATGTGAAGGGGCTGGGATTTAGCTCAGTTGGTAGAGTGCTGTGCTGCAGTCTCTGAGGTCCCGAGTCAATTCCCAGCACCGCAAAAATGGGAGAAGGACCTGGCAATCCACTCCCAAGGCAATCCCGAGACAGTCAGCCATTGAAAACCCTATGAGGGTCGCTATGAGTCGGATACCAACTCAACGGCACCTAACCACAACAACAATAGATGTGAAGTGATTCCTTATTGATAATTTAATTTGCAATGCCTTAATGACATGTGATGTTGAATATGTTTTCAGATGTTTACTTGCTGTTTGTGTATCTTCTTTGGTGAGGTATCTCTATCTATCTATCTATCTATCTATCTATCTATCTATCTATCTATCTATTTTGTGCGTGTGCATGCATACTTTGCAAATGCTCTACCACTGAACTGTACTCCTAGCCCTTTTTTTTTTTTTTTTTAATCTTGAGACAAGTTCTTGCTAATTTATGCAGGTTGTCTCTGGCTTTGAACTTGCAATCTTCCTGCCTCTGCCTCCTGAGTCTCCGTGGGATTATAGTTAGGTGCTGTGTGCCTGGCTGAGGTATCTGTTTAGATCTTTTGCCAGTTTTTCAATCAATTTGTTTATTTTCTTACTGTTGAGTTTTAGGAGTTGTTTGCATATTGCAGAAAACAGTCCTATATTAGATATGACGTTTGCAAATATTTTCTTCCAGTTTGTGACTTGTCTTCTCATTGTCTCAACATTGTTTTCTACAAGGTAGAAGTTTTATTGATTGATTGATACAGACAGGGCTTTGCTAAAGCCCAGGCTGGCCTGGAACTCACTATGTAGACCAGGCTGGCCTCAAACTTACATCAATCTTCTTGCCTTATCCTCTTGAGTGCTTGAAGGTATATGCCACCATACCCAGTTTGTTGTTAAGTATCATCGAGTTGGTATCTGACTCATGGCGACCCTATGTACAACAGGTAAAACACTATCACCAGTGCTTCTCTGCTATTCATAGCATTTTCAATGGCTGGTTATTTTTTGGGAGCGGGTTGCTGGGACCTTCTCCCAAGCCTACAACACTTGGTCTTCCCAGGCGGTCTCCCATCCAAGTACTAGCCAGGTCTGACCCTGCTTAGGTTGTGAGATCTGATGAGATTGGACTCCACAGTGGTACAGCTGCAGATGTTGCTCAGCTTAGTTTTCAATTTTAATAAGGCCCATCTTATCAATTATTTCTTTCATGGACTGTGCTTTGGTATTGAAGCTAAAAAGTCCTCACCATACCCTAAGTTATCCAGGTTTCCCCTTACATTATCTTCTAGCAATTATAGTTTTGCATTTTATATTTAGGTCTATGATCCATTTGGAGTTAATTCTTGTGAAACATATAAGGTCTTTGTCTAGATTCAAACTTTTGCATGCAGATGGCTAGTTGTTTCAGCATCATTTGTTGAAAAGCCCAGTTTGCTCCGTTAGTATTATCTTTTACCTTCTTTATTAAAGATCAGTTGACTATATTCATGTGGGTCTATTTCTAGGCTTTCTATTACATTCCACTGATCTATTTATCTGTTCTTTCCCTAATACCACACTGCCTGGATTATTGTCACTTGAGAGCAAGTTTTGAAGTTGGGTAGAGTCAGTCCCTAGCTTTGTTCTTCTCCTCCTTCCATTTGACTTGCCTGGGTCTTTTACTTCTCCATATAAATTTTGCAGTCAGTTTGTCAAAATCCACAAAATGACTTGCTGAAATTTTGATTGGGGTTGCACTGAATCTACAGATCAGGTTGTGAAGAACTGATGTCTTGACAATAGTTTCTATTCATGAATATGGATTATCTCTCCATTCATTTAGTTCTTTGAAATCTTTTATCTGGATTTTATAGGTTTCCTTATATAGATCTTGAACATATTTTGTTAGACTAATACCTAAGTATCTCATTTTGGGGGATGTGTTTTTAACTTCAAATGCTGTGGTTGGGGATTTAGCTCAGTTGATAAGAGTGCTACTGTATGCAGAGTTCTAAATTTGATCCATACCACGAAAATATAAAAAGTTTTAAAAAAAGAAACTTCAAGTTTCATTTGGACATTGTTCTTGTTTAGTCTGTTGATATGATGAATTACATTATTTTCAAATGTATCTGGCTTTGATATTAGGATAATACTGGCCTTATAGTATGAGTTAAGAAGTATTACCTCTGCCTATGTCTTCTGAAAGAGTAAGTATATCTAGGGAATCAGTATAAGTTCTTCCCTAAACGTTTGGTAGAATTCACCAGTTGAACAGACCTAGGGCTGGTGCTTTCCATTTAGGAAGGTTATTAATTATTGGGGCAAATTCTTTAACAGACCTATTCAGATTGTCCGTTTCTTCTTACATGAGTTTTGGAAGACTGATATATTTCTTCTAGGTTTTCAAATGTGTAGGCATAGAGTTGTTCATAATATTTTCTTTTATTATTTAAAAATTATCTATTTATTTTAAGGCAGAGTCTTGCTATTTATCCCAGGCTGGCCTTGAACTCTTGATTCTCCTGCCTCAGACTCCTGAGAGCTGAGATTATACGCATGTGCCACCATGCCTGCTCAAGATGTTTTTTTCTTGAAATGTTCTTTTTGCACCCTCTGCTATTTCTAAAAGTGGGTTTAGATGATCCGCCAGCTTCACAACCTGATTTCCCAAAGTTCCTTAAAAGGGCAAAGTCAAACCCTAGTTTCCAGGTGAAGAATCAGATTAAGAACATAATTCGTAATCTTTTTGCCTAATGGAAATGACTCACATAAGACAAAACTGCGTGAACAGGAGTCGCCTCCCTTCCTGAAGGGCTGAGCGATTACAGCTTCGGAATTGCCCAAACCAGGTTGTTGTTGTTGTTGTTAGGTGCCGTTAAGTCGGTATCCGACTCATAGCGAGTCTCTGTACAACAGGGGAAACACTATTGTCAGTGCTTCTCTGCTGTTCATAGGGTTTTGAATGGCAGATTGATTTTTGGGAGGGGGTTGCCAGGTCCTTCTCCCAAGCCTACAGCATCTGGTGTTCCCAGGCGGTCTCCCATCCAGGTACTAACCGGGCCCGACCCTGCTTAGCTTCTGAGATCTGACGGGATCGGATGACACAGGGCTACAGCTGCAGGCGCTCCAAACCAGGTGGCAGCAATAAAATCACAACCCCGCCGAGCCCGAGTACCTGGGGGCGCGGAGAGGGCGGGATGCCCAGCGAGGATCCCTCCCAGGAGGCCGCGGGTCCACCGCAGCAGGGACCAGGTGGGAGAACCCAGGCTCCACGCTCGGGCCCGCAGGAGGGCTGGACACTGGACTGAGCCACTCGGCGCCCCTCCCCAGGCGGTGAACCCTTTGAGAACATCCCCCAGTCGGAAAGGAGAAATTCCCGGAAAGAAAAAGCTTGCGAGAATCTGGTTAAAACACAGCACATCCCCATGTATCCTCAGGGAAAGGGGCCTCCAAGGGTGGCGGGGGCTCGGCGGGCCCCAGGCCAAGGTAGCCGAGCCCGCGGCTGCAGGGAGGAGCCGGCGCTGGGGGCGCTGCGCACGGGCAGCGCTTCCGGAGCCCAGCAGGCAGCGTCAGCGGAACGGGCGGGTTCCAGCCGCGGCGTAAACAAGGGGCCTGGGCCTCTGGAGGCGGGGCGGGCGGGCTGCGAGTGCGCGCCGCCTGAGTTGGTTGCCCTCCCGCCCTGCTCCGGTCCGAGGCCCCGCGGCCGCCTCTGGCCCCCGCCTGCGACCCGCCGTCCACAGGCGCGACCCGCACTCGGCCGAGGAGGCTAGGGACGCTGCGCGGGCGGCAGAAGCCTGCACGCCGCTCTCTGGCCGCTGCCGCCTTCTCCAGGCTCCCCGCCGCTGTGCATTACTTTTTCTTTGTCTCTCCCTGCTCCGAGGTGCGGGCATTCTTGGTGCAGGAAAGTGCAACCCTAAGATGGCTGATGGGAACGAGGATCTGCGGGCAGACGACTTGCCGGGCCCCGCCTTCGAGAGCTATGAGGCCATGGAGCTCGCCTGTCCGGCCGAGCGCAGCGGCCACGTAGCAGTCAGCGACGGGCGCCACATGTTCGTCTGGGGCGGCTACAAGGTCAGTGGGGGTCGCGCTGGGGGGACGGCGCGCGGCTTCTGCCGGGTCAGGTCAGCAGCCGGCCAGCGCGGGCTGCTCGGGGCGCTGCCCGCCGCGCGGCTCTGCCTTCCCAGTGGTTCTTGTGAGGTCGAGATGGTTGTCTCACAAGTCCCCCAACCTGTCTCAAGCTTCCGAGGCTGTTGTCACACCATACGACTGCAACGCCGGCTCGCCGCTCCCCCCGCGTTGTTGCCATTGGAGCATTATTCTGAGGAAGACATTGTTAATGTGGGTTGAGCAGTGCTGACTATGACACGTGTTAGTTAAAAGGATTGAAGGGTTGTAAGCTGCGGTGTGCGAGATCTCTCAGACCCTTCGTCAGGACTACCCAGAAGTTCACCCTGTGGACCTGGGGCGCTGCACCACCCACAGGCACCATTGCTCACTTGTGTTGGGCGGCCAAGGTGTGGGGCACCCTCCTGCCCCAGAATCCCACGAGAATCGCCGTCCAACCTTCCTGCCTATCCAGCAGTACCAGCTACAGCTGCGCAAATGTCCATCACTCTACTAGTTGAACGCAGCTGAGAAAGGATTGAAATCCTTCAGTAGATATCCCTATTGAGAAAATTAATGGAAAAATTCCGCCAGTAATCAATAAATCCCTAGCAACTTGTAACTAGAGTGCAGCCTTCTGACCTCCTAATTATAAACAATGTGGTCAGTTACTAGTTTAGAGCCAGTTGCACTGTTTCTCTATACCATAGCTGAGGAGTCATACCCAGGTGCCTATTTAAAACTGTATTCACTGATTCTGGCTTGCTTTTAGAACGTTCCAACATTCTACATTCTAGAATTTCATTTGCTGGAGTGGCTTTGATCCATTCCTACCATACAACTCCTTATTCTCTTTTGTCCTTAAAAGCTATTTCCCCTTTCCAACCGCTTGAAAGTTGGCTACACCTGGACTTTGGATGACTTGCTTTGTGACTCTAGTAAACAACGTAGCTTAATGGTACAGCTGACCTGATCATAGTTGACTGCCTTTGAGATAAGGACCCCGATACCTTCATTTGGTTTAACTGGTTGGTTTTTTTTTTGTTTTTGTTTTTGTTTTTTTTTCCTTTTTGCGCTAATCCGAATTAATCTGCCATGCTTTCCCCAGCCTCGTATGAATAGGTGTTTAGCGGTTACCTAGTTGGGGAATGGAATTTAAAGGAGGGAGGAGGCAGATATGTAGTGACCATTATTAAAATGGTATATAAATACCATACTTCTTTTGAAGGAAAGCAAACTTGTTGGTCATTGACATTTCACACTAAACTACGTTACTCATAACTATTTGTAAAAGTCAGCATTGAGGGAATGGAACTTTAGGTGTGGGGAAGGGGAGGATTTTTAGATGGAAGATAACTGATGGTGGGTTTATGAGGCCCTGGATGCCTGGGGTAGAGGTAAGTGGGGAGAGTCATAGTCACTGAAGTGGGTGGCTCCAAAAACAGACTGTCATCCACATTTTGGGCTGAAACCTGGGAGCAGGCACAGGAAGCCCTTAGAGATTGTTTCAAAGGCAGTAAGCATTGGTTTCTTTCACAGCAGTCAGTTTACCATCTCAGGCCAGTCTGGTCTACTCCATGTCAGCCTAACCTCCTCCTCCCAGCCTTTCTGTTCCCTTCCCTTCCCTTTTCCTACCCTTCCATCAGTGGGAGAGTAAGAAAAGTTTACATGGCTAGCTGCTTTACTGTTGTATGCTTAATACTTAAGCTTACTGGACTCTGACACTCATTTTCAGTGAACTGCAGCTGTGTACTGTGTGTTGACATTGTTCAGAAAATGGCAAGGGATGATCAAAGGCTGAAAAAACATTAGGCTGTTGTTAAGGTTCAGGGAATGGAGGATTCCTTGATCCACTACTACTTGCTGAGTAACCTTGGACAAGTCACTTAACCTTTCTAAAAATTCTGTTTTCTTGTAATATCAGCTACTTTTTGTTATGAGGATTGAATAAACCAATTTGTGTATAATATTCAGTTCTGCATGTGGTAAACTCAGTCTTTGTTAGGAGCTAATACCTGAAGAAGATTGGAGAACAGGAATCTTAGAGTTTTGCATGAAATTATTTGCAGTTCTACCCTGTATTTCTCGTCAAAGAATGAGTAGGTGAAAGGAAAGCTTTGCTAGAACACCATATGTACATTGGCATGGGTCAGGCACTTTAAGGAGTCTGCTAGTCATGGCACAAGTAATCTCTCCTGAAGTCATGCAACTGAAATTTGGAGCATGGTCTGTTCAGGAAATTGTGGGTTTAGAGGTTTCTTGACTCTTTGCACTATTGCAACTGTTGGGTCTAAAGTCTGAATTAAGGGCTGGATTAAGCTTTATCTTGAGTATGTAGCATGGGTCCAAGAAGACTGTGCATTTAAGTATAGAAGACTTAATTTTTCATAATAGATTTGAAAAATGTACAATGCCTTTTTTAAATATCATATTTGCAGTTTTTCTGATTTTTCTTAGAGTAATCAAGTCAGAGGATTATATGACTTTTATCTGCCTAGAGAAGAACTATGGATCTACAACATGGAGACTGGAAGATGGTAACCACATTATGGGGAGGGGACTAAAAATTTCAAATAAGATTGCAAAACAACGTTGAAAATGCATTCTAATTAATAAAAATATTTTAATTAAGGATGCAAGCTATATACTCTGAAAATATTGTTGTAGTTTAGCTTAGCTGCTGTTTTCATTTTTTGTTTTTTTGAGTCAGGGTCTTGCTCTGTAGCTCAGAGTGGCCTCCAGCTTGATCTTCCTGACTTTTCAAGTGCTAAGATTACAGGTGTGTGCTGTGACACCAGTTGTTTAAGATAATATCTCTTCAGAAATAGTTCAATAATTATTAAGTACTTTTATGATCTTAGAAGAAATTTCTCTTCAGGGTTCTGTGAAGTACCAAGATGTTGAAGTACCAGATCATGGAATGAAAAGATAATGAAATTTCCATATTTTTTAAAAAAGATATCGTTAAGACTTCTGTTGTATGTATCTCAAATAAGCAGAGGATTTTAGTTTGTTAGATTTAAAAATATAAACAGAATTGTTACATTTTAGATGTTTTGAGATTTATCTGCCCAGAGATTTGCGTGGAAAAATTTTTTTTAAATAGTATGTTCTGGGCTGGGTGGGGGTAGCTCAGTAGATAAAGCACTTGCCTGGCATATGCAAGAACTGTATTCAGTTCTCACCACAAATAAATAAATAGTAGACTCCTCAGCACAAATAGATAAGATAGACAGGCAGACAGATAGACTTCTATTTAAAAAAATGAGACAAGCTGGGCATGGTGGCTCATGCCTATAATCCCAGTGATTTGGGAGGCAGAGCCAGGATTGCAGGTTCAAGGCCAGAGGCAGTTTGTGTGATTTAGTAAGACCCTGTCTCAAGATAAAAAAATAAAAATGGGTTGGGAGTGAAGCCCAGTGGTAGAGCACTTGCAAGGTATGTACAGGGCCCTGGGTTTAACCCCCAAGTAACACGGTGCCAGGTGCTATGGCTCCTGCCTATAATCCCAAACTACTCAGGACACTGAGGCAGGAGGATCACAGGTGTGAGGCTAGAGGCAGCCTGCATAACTGAGCAAGATTCTGTCTCAAAAAAGGGGCTAGGGTGAGTGTACACGCTCAGTGGTAGTGGGCTTTCATGAGGCCCTGGTTCTGCACTGCAAAACATAAATAAGAAAATGAACTTAACCTCATCTTTTATATAGACTGAGGATAATCTCAGAGGATCTTTTGGTAGTCTCACAACACTGATAGTCAAGAATATGTTATCAGTAGAATTAATGTGTTTCTCAAAATGTTGGGTTAGCCATGTTTGGTGTATTACTTATAACTTTCAGAATGATAGTCCTACTTAATTTAAGAGTTAAAATAAATCAGGATTATTTCTATAAATAGTAAATAACTGTTATTGACTTTGCTGCTAATTGTCTATAGAACTAGAAATTTATAATAGTACAGTATTCCCTTGAGAAATTCTACATATTTCCCTTTAAGCATTTTTTAAAACAAGCCTGCCAAACTTCAAGCTTAGCAAAGATAGTGATAACTGTATCTGAATGTGAGCAGAAGACCTTGAATGTAGTATTGTAAATCTGATTTCTTAGGTTTTTGTGATTTAGTTTCATTGTTACATTAAGAAGGAGTTGATACATACAAAGCACTCAGAAATGCCTGGTACACAGTAAATAAACCAGCACCTAAGTGTTTGTTGTTGTTGTTGTTAGGTGCCGTCGAGTCGGTATCCGACTCATAGCGACCCTCATAGGGTTTTCAATAGCAGACTGTTTCGGGATTGCCTTGGGAGTGGATTGTCAGGCCCTTCTCCCATTTTTGCGGTGCTGGGAATTGAACTCGGGACCTCAGAGACTGCAGCGCAGCGCTCTACCAACTGAGCTAAATCCCAGCCCGTTAAGTGTTTGGAGTATTACATAAAAGTCTGAATCATATTGATTTGAATGGCTAGAAAGTGACTGAATAAAAGACATCTATTGAATTCACCTGCCAGGATTGGGATGGTTAATGTTTTCCTTTTCGATTCCTGGTCTACTCAAAGACAAAATAGCCATTTATGGCCATGTAAATAAAAAGTAACAGTTTAGTTTGAGAAAATAAAATGGTTCCTAGAATATATGACACTTAGGCTTTCAGAACCTCTCCTTCCGCCTGTATGTACGAGCAGGTGGTATGGTTTGTGGAATGAGTAAAGAGGGGAAAAAACTGTGTAGTTAGAGCTAGAAGAGACGCTATGCATCATCAGCTCTCTCCTTTTCCTCCCTCCTTTTATTGTGGAAAAGAAAAATTAATAGATTGCTGCATTTCTTACCTTTTGGGAAATTTATATACATTTAATATTCCTTCTTCAGGAAAAAAATTAACACTGAAGGTGATGTTCCTCCGTCCATGTCAGGAAGCTGTGCTGTGTGTGTAGATAGGGTGCTGTACTTATTTGGAGGACACCATTCAAGAGGCAATACAAATAAGGTCAGTATTTTCTAAGGATTATGGTTCAAGATAATTTTATTCTTATTCTCTTTAAATAAGCACAGATACCAGGCGCCGTGGCACATGCCTGCAATCCCAGCAACTTGGGAAATAGAGGCAGGAGGATTGTAAGTCTGAGGCCAGAGGCAGCCTGTGCAAAACTCAGTGAGACCCTGTCTTAAGATCAAAAAAAAACAAAGAGGGGCTGGGAGTGCATCTTAGTGCTGGAACACCCTGGGTTCAACCCCCAAGTACCACAATAAATAAATGAATGAATGAATGGCCAACTTTGGATTCCTAAAGTAGGCTTATACTCATTTCTGTTACAGTTGCTTATAGTATGAATGGATTTTAGCATTTTATCTACCACTCTACCTCGCTAATTTTGTAAAGTCAGCTTTTGTTGGCAGCAAGTGTAGGTGGTTTTTTGTGTTCTCTGCAGTTGCTTATTCTTAAGAGCCCCTGAGTGGTGGTGGTGGTAGGTACTGTTGAGTCATGTCGGACTCAGCAACCCTGTGTACAACAGGTGAAACACTCCCCGACACTGTACTATATCTGGCACTATTGTCGGTGCTTCTCTGGTATTCATAGGGTTTTCGATGGCTGGTGGTTTGGGGATTACATCAGGAATGGGCTGCCAGATCCTTCTCCCTTGTAGTGCTGTAGATCGAACCCAAGGCCTCAGAGCGCAGAGTAAGCACTCTACCGACTGAGCTAAACTCCAGGCCCTCCTGAGTGTTATGTGAATATTAGTAAATTTTTAAAAGAATATTGTGGACAAAATGAAGACAAGATGCAATCTTGGAGGGATGGGTAAAGACAAACACTCAGAAAGCCATAAGGATAAATTAACACTGAAAAATTCTAAAATAGTAACATTCCTATAATATCGTGCCCTAACACACTGCTATTCAGATTTTGTCTGTATTTTTTTCCAAATAGGAAAAAAGATGTCAATTCTCTTCAAGCCAGTAAGAGACAGATGAAATTTCAGAAAGGTATATATAATATAGGTAGACTTCTATCAGTTCATTTGTTTGGCAACTTAGTAAGTCCTTTATATGCTAAGTACTCAGTTGGACGTTGGAGAAACAGATGAGCTTCCAAGAGCTCATATTCTGCAAGGGAACACATACAAGTAAGTGCATTACATCCAATGGAGAGATACACAGAGCCTGGCACACAGTAATAACTCAGTAAATACCACTGACTTTGAAAGAATCCTTGACATTGGTTTTGGGAGGTTGGGGGAGAAGAACACGTGAAGTGTTCACCCAAAAGGTGATGCATGAATTGAATAAAATAGAAAGACACAGTCATGGTGCCGAGACAGGACCAAGTATGTTTTATTCAAGGAAATGCCAGTTGGGTTTATAGATGGGGATATATGGTTGAGATGGTTTCAAACTGTGCCCCTAGAAACTCTAGGGACTTGAGATGCCCTGGGATACCTGTGGGAGTAGCATATGGTATCAGATGGGCTCCAGACTCACTTCCTCCTCTATTTTAACAAGCATAGCTCCACTTTTATTTTCATATATTGGGATTCTGCTTAAGAGTTTTCTTGAAGAGGCTGAGGGTTTAGTTGATAGAGTACTTGCTCAGCATGCACTGAGGCCCTGGGTTGGATCCCTAGCACCACCAAAAACAACAAAAAAGAAGTTTTTTGTTTGAAGAAAGGGTTCCCTGCCTTAAAGATTTTGATGATAATTGAGCTATGTATTTTTCATAGCCTTGGGGAAGAAATATAATTTTCACAAAACATGAAGCACCTTGGGAAGGAGAACAGCTGTGGTTTTAGAGGGTGGTCACAGAAACAATAGTAGGTAGTATGTCAGGTGGCTAGTGTTGAGTGTTTAAAATTTGACCAAAAGAAAGCTTGAGTGTCTTAGAAGCGTATATATGTGTGTGTGGTATATTCAGTTATGTGGATGTTAGCTCTTTGAAGGTTAGACCAATGTTTAATCTTTTAAGTAATGACTGATTTTTAGCTCCTAGGGTTAAGTAGGCTGTGAAGATGTGTTCATTAAATTGAAATTGAAGGTAAAATTGATAAACTTAGATTTTTTGACAATATCCTGATATGCATAACTCAGATCAATAATATGCAAAGTGCCTAAGTCTCAGACAAGATAAGCTGCTTGTGTCAGAATGTAAATGAACAGAATGCTGATTCCTTCATCGGAAAAGTGTGGCTATGACGGGCGTGGTGGCACACACCTGTAATCCCGGCCGCTCGGGAGTTGGAGGCGGGAGGATCACAAGTTCGAGACCAGAGGCAGTCTGCATAATTTATTGAGACCCTGTCTCAAAAAAGTTAAAAAAAAAATGGGCCGGGGGCGCAGTTCAGTGGTCCAGCACTTGTATAGCATGCAGGCACAAGGCCCTGGGTTGAACTCCCAGAACTACAAAAAAAAAAAAAAAAAAAAAAAGTGTGGCTATGAAAAAAAAAATTGAGCTGAACATGGTGGTGCACACTTGTAATCCCAGAGGCTTGAGAGGCGGAGGCAGAGGATTGCAAGTTCGAGACTAGAGGCAGTCTGCGTAACTTGGCGAGACCCTGTCCCAAAAAAGTAAAAAAATGGGCTGAGGGTGCAGCTCAGTCGTCCAGCACTTGGAAAGCATGCAAATGCAAGGCCCTGGGTTCAACCCCCAGTACCAAAAGAAAGAAAAAGAAAAAAAAAAAAAAATGAACTAAGTATTCTTAGTGACTTCTTAAAATTTACATTCTGTCACAAGTTCATAATCTTGACTCAGACCAGTCTGACAACCAATCTGCAGTCACAATTTCAATAGCACCAACTTAGATGGCACCCTTATTATTATAAATCACAGTAAAATTAAATGCTAAAGTTGAAATTCTTCCAGATAACCAAATCTAACTGAGATCTGATTTTGCTTCTGACAGTTCTACATGCTGGATTCAAGGTCTACAGACAGAGTGTTACAGTGGGAAAGAATCGATTGCCAAGGAATTCCTCCATCATCAAAGGACAAGCTTGGTGTCTGGGTATATAGAAACAAGTGAGTTAGAAGCACTATAGGTCTGGGTTTTTATGTGCAAAGTCGTTTACCATTCAAGTATAGTCAATGAGCATTGTTACCATAGAACATACGTTTTAAGACCCAAATAAAGATTAAATAAATCAGTACACAAAAGCATTTAATTTAGCACCTAAAATAGAGTTGTATTAACCATGTTAGCCATTATTATTTGAATAAGTATTTTCAAATCTCACATGCACCTTTTCAACTCATACCATATATCAAAATAAGAAAAATTCCTTGTGTCCTACATTATGGATATTTGAATCTTTAGTGTCTTGGTTTTTTATCAAACAGGTTAATATTTTTTGGAGGATATGGATATTTACCTGAAGATAAAGTATTGGGAACTTTTGAATTTGATGAAACATCTTTTTGGGTAAGTGAAGTTTTGTATTTGCAAATATTGAAGTAATACATTTTACATTCACTAATAATTTTGTTCATTTTTACTTAATAAATCAGACAAGGGCTATGTAATGTTACAAACATGATTTGTAAAATCAGACTCTTACTTTTCTGTAGAACTCAAGTCATCCAAGAGGATGGAATGATCATGTACATATTTTAGACACTGAAACATTTACCTGGAGCCAGCCTATAACTACTGTGAGTTACTGAAGAATAATGAATTATTAAAGCAAGGCTACTTAGAGGAGAAGGGGGATGGATGGATATACCAGAGTTGGGTGTGGAACTGACAGTCCATTCTTATTTTCTAGAGTGTGACAATGAACAGCCTTCATTATTCTCCAAGTAATCTAAAACTCAGAAAAGTTTAATCAATGTATAAAGAGCCTAACTCAAAATCTAATAGCTCTTATGTGGTAGCTACAATTGCTTGTAATTAATGGATCTAGCTTCAGGTTGGAATTTAAACTATTTAAAGACCTGATATCTTTTGTCTCTGACACAGGCATTATATCATGTGCCAGTATTTATTTTAAAAGATAAAAAACAAGGCAACCATTCTGTTATACTAACCAGCCCATTTAGTAACATATCTCAAAAATATAAAATTTAAATTCTCAGAATTAGCAGTCAGCTTTTAGTTCTGCATTTGAGCTTTTAAAAAGCCATAGTATCTGGCACATTCTTATCGTATATCCAGAGAAGACTCTGGTACTTTCCCTGTTTATCAAAAGGACACTTATTAAAATGCTTTTATAACTTTTTAATAGGGTAAAGCACCTTCACCTCGTGCTGCCCATGCCTGTGCAACTGTTGGAAATAAAGGCTTTGTGTTTGGTGGCAGATATCGAGTAAGTATTATAAATAGTTTTAACGAATTGCTTTTGAATTCTTCAAAATGGTAACTACTTACTTAACCTTTTTTAGGATGCTAGAATGAATGATCTTCACTATCTTAATCTGGATACATGGGAGTGGAATGAATTGTAGGTATCACCTTAGATGATTATTTAGAAGAGTTTTTCCAAAAAAATTTCAGACTTTCTCTCTCTTATTCCCTATTACTAGTATATAATGAAATTGCTTAAATTTTCTGTGATTATAAATTTAAATAAACATGATTACTAGAGACCTTAAGGTATTTTCTTTTTATTTTCACTTTCTATATGTGTTTGGCATAGCATGTGCTCAGTGTTCGCAGAAAAAAGTTTAAAGTTCCTTCAACCTTCAGAGGAAATAGTTCACTATAAAGCATGTAGTTGTTAGTACCAAGAAGCCTTTTTAAAGTCCTTTTTTCCCTAATAAGCCCATATAAATTTTAAAAGAAAACATTAGTATTTTTCTGTATTAAATAGCTGCTTTTAAATGCAGACACTGTAACTTAGCTATTATTTTCAGAATTCCGCAAGGCGTATGCCCTGTTGGCCGATCCTGGCACTCACTCACACCAGTTTCTTCAGATCATCTTTTTCTCTTTGGAGGATTTACCACTGATAAACAGCCACTAAGTGAGTCCTTTAAACATATGACATGTAATTGTATATAGTTATGATATATACACATATTTATATATCTATGTATAATAGCTGAAAATCAGTCTTAGTTGTATCAAACATCTGTCAAGTTGGTTGGAAAGTTTATTAATTCTGACCCTGTAACATAACTGTAATTATACTATAACTGCACATATTATGACACAAATCCATTCTGCCCAGTATAGAAATTGCCAGGAGCACTTAAAAGCCCTGCTGGGCTGGGCTCCTTGGCACATGGCTATAATTGCTGTGACTTAAAGGTGGAGGTGGGAGGATCATGACTTTGAGGTCAGAGGCAGCCTATGCCATGTACCAACACCCTGTCCCAAAATTTAAAAAAGGGGGTTGAAGGGTGCAGCTACATGATAGAGCACTTATGTAGCATGTGAGATCCTGGGTTCCACTCCCATTACTGCAAAAAAAAAAAAAAAAAAAAAAAAAAAAAAAAAAAAAAAAAAAAAAAAAAAAACCAAACCAGCCTAAAACCAGCTAAAAGGTAGTAACATGCAGAGCTTTTGCTTCATTAACTACATAGGAAAAAAAGGAAATATTTGATTTATTGCCTTTCTTGCTAAAGCTGTGTCCTTTAAATATCAATGTCGTATTGACAGAATAAACACACCTCATAGCTTTTTTGTTTGGCTCAATCAGGTGATGCCTGGACTTACTGCATCAGTAAAAATGAATGGATACAGTTTAATCATCCCTATACTGAAAAACCAAGGTATGAACTACAAAAAGGTAACACTTGTAAATTAATGAAACCCTTGGATGTGCAAGATGGTACAAACTGAAGATGTTTTGGCTGCATTATATCCTTTTCAGGGGAGAGGGGGATTTTAGGGGGTTGATCCCAGGTTTTCAGACATTACCTTGCAAGCACTCTATCTGGCTGCACCTCCAGCCTCTTTTATTATTTTTCACCTTGAGACAGGGTCTTGCTAAGTAACACAGGCTGCTGGCCTTGAACTTGCAATCTTCTTGCCTCTGCTTCTCAAATTGCTTGGATTATAGACATGTGCCACTGTGACCCGCATATCCATCATTCTTATAAAAATTTTATTAGTATTCAAGCCAGGCAACATGGCACATGCTTGTTATCCCAGCTACTGAGATGGTGGAGGCAGGAGGGTTACAAGTTCAATGACAGAGGCATCTGTACAACTTAGCAAGGACCCGTCTTAAAATAAAAAAGGGGCTGAGGCCGCAGCTCAGTGGTAGAGCACGTACCCAGCATGTACAAGGCCCTGAGTTCAACCCTCTAGTATTGAGAGGGGGGAAAAAATCTTGGTATTCACTAAGGTTTAACATCATACATTTGAAAGGAAAGAAAACCAATACTATCTGAGTATTAATCAGATACTTTCTGTGTATGAAGCATAGAGCTGGATTTGTACTTCTCCCTCTTCCATTATCATAACATTATTGACATAATTAAAATTTATAATTAAGCTCTTTACCTAAGTTGAACTGCACCTAAGCTTGTTATTAAAAATAAAAAACAAGGCTGGGTGTGGTGAGCATACCTGTAATCCCTGCAACTGGGGACAGAAGCAGGAGGATTGTGAGTTTGAGGCCATAGGCAGCCTGTGTAACTTAGTGAGGCCCTGGGTTCAACCTTCAGGTACGAAAAAAATAAAAAAGCTGTGAGGTGGTACACTCCTGTAATACCAGTACTTGAGAGGCTGAGGCTGCAGATCTCAAGTTTGAAGCCGTGCTGGACCAGCCTACACAGCCAGACTCTGTTTCAAAAAAGAACAAAATAGCCCAGGCACTCTGGTGGCTGCCTGTAATCCAGCAACCTGAGAGGCTGAGGGAGGAGGACTGCAGGTTCCAGGCCAGAGGCAGCCTGTGACACTGAGACCCTGTCTCAAAATAAAAAACAAAAATTGGGTTAAGGGGTGCAGGTTAGTGGTAGAGAAAACTAACCTAGCATGTGTGAAGCCCTGAGTTCAAGCCTTTCCCACCACCACACAAAGTAACCAAAAACAAACAAAAACAGAAAGAGGAATTTTCAAAAGGGAGAGTTTTAAAAGAAGGTCTCTTCAACTCTGGTAAGGTTTTTGTTGTTGTTAATCTTGAAAAGAATTGCTATAAGCAATGATACACTGACCATTGGTGTTCAGTGTGCATTTAGACGCGTAAGTGTGCATTTTTTTTTCCCTAAGCTTCTAACCCAAGTATAGTCATGCCACTAAGACTTCATTTGACACAAATGACTTTTGCCTAGAATGATCAGTTTGGGACTTTAGTAGTTTACTAAGACAGGGCTTTCACCAAATCTCCAATGTTCTGTGTAAGGGTAACTAGACTTGTTTTTTAAGAGAAAAAGGAGAGGGGCACATACCACTCAGCTCCTCTAAGATTTTTATCGCTAACAAAGACCTAGGGAACAGACTAAGTCAAATGCCTTACTATATAAATATGGACTAGATCAGAGAGATGAAATAATACCCAGATAAACATTGACTTCCCTAGCTTTTGTTACTTTTCCTTAAGACTATTTCTCACCATGATGTTTCTCACCTTAAGATCTCTAGTCTTTACTTCACAAACTCTACTCGGTACTGTAAATGGTCAATTTAGTCTTTTGGGTGATTTCAAACTCAAGTTTTTCTTCTAAATGCAGATTATGGCATACAGCTTGTGCTAGTGATGAAGGTGAAGTAATTGTTTTTGGTGGGTGTGCAAACAACTTGTTGGTCCATCACAGAGCTGTAAGTATACCATTGTTTATATTGCTACTGAAACTTATTTGTGAAGCACTTGCTTTTTAATGTGCTCTTCATCTCTATTTTTCAGGCACATAGTAATGAAATACTTATATTTTCAGTTCAACCAAAATCTCTTGTGCGGTAAGTCTTTTTACTTGATACTATATTAGTGCTCAAACAGGCTTCACTTGGGAGGCTGAAGCAGGAGGATCAACATTGACTGAGTTCAAGGCCAGCCTGGTACATACAGTGAGACTCTGTCTCAAAAAACAAAAATAATAAAACCAGTCTTATGGATTATTTAATGGAAATAATGAGTCTTCATTGATATAACCAATGAAAATCTTCAAAGAAAGAGATTTTTTTTGTTGTTATTATTCAAGTTAATGTACTTCTAAAGTAAAATTGTTTTTCTCTTCTTGTCCACTTTCAGGCTAAGCTTAGAAGCAGTCATTTGCTTCAAAGAAATGTTAGCCAACTCGTGGAACTGCCTTCCAAAACACTTACTTCACAGTGTTAATCAGCGGTTTGGTAGTAACAACACTTCTGGATCTTAAGGCTTCGTAGATAATGCCTCTGATCTCTGCATGGACAACAATCATGTAATCGTCACAGAGTGGCATCATTTGTATAATTATGCATTATTGTAGTTTGCAGCTTTTTGGTTTTAATGTGCATGTGATGACCTAGAGAACCTATTTTTGTGTCTGAAGTTTACAATAAATGTATTTAACATCAGTAACTGTCCTCTATTAAAGCAAAAAAATTAATGCTTTGGCTTTTTACTCCAACAATCATTATATTATTATTATATATCTGTAGAAACATAGTAAGTAGCTTTCCCCTTATCAAAATGGTAAAGCTATTTTAAAAAATTAAAAATTTAGTTTTTCTTTAATAGCAAAAGTAGTCTATAATTATGTAGCCTCGCACCATAAATAAAACATAACAAAGTTTTTGACATTAATTTCACATGAAGAACTATTCCTCAATAGGACTAAGAATTGTGGAGGGACCAAGAGCTATTTAGTACTTTGATCTTAATGCTGTGGTGCTGGGGCAAGTGATCATGTTGAGTATACGCAGGTGCGGTCCAGTCAACTAAAAAGTAGGAATAGTTTTATAGCTCATAAAGGAATGAAAATAAAGTACGACTTTATTCTCCATTCTGGTAAGAGAAAGAAGAAAGCTGGGTTAGGAGTCTCTAGTGATATGCCTAAAGTGCATTTCTGATATCATAGGTTTAGGATACTCTAACATGCTACTGATAACTACTAAAGGTGGAAAAGAAAATGTAACAAAACTGAAATCAAAAAGAAGAAATTAAGATGAAAAGTGAAACTGTATGAATGTATGAAATGATTGATACCAGTTTCTTGGTGTGATTTCTCAAAGTAGTAAGAATTAGTTATTTTTTACATCTGGTCTAATGTTTTCTGATAAAGTTTTTAAGACTTAATCCTAAACATTTAACTGCCAGCACCCCCGTAACAACAAACTCTTGTGATTGACTTGAGTAAATATATATATTCGATACTATATACAGTAGACCACCAAGTCAGTAGTTTAAACAGTTGAGCCACTTCAATTTCTTTCCACTGTGAAATGCTTAGTATTAATCTCCCAAATATCAAGAAAAGGTAGGAGAGTAACTACATATCATTAGCATTTAAGTTTTCACAAATATTTTAGGAAATCCTATCATAGACAGTTTTCCTCTATATAAAACTGGAAGAAAAAAACCAAGAAGTCCTTTTGACGAATACAGCAAGGCAATGTTTAGTTCAGTTTTAAGGGTAGAAGCTCTGTTAACATGGTGTTGTCATCTTTGAACTTCCAAAAGGCTATGAAATTTGACTCTTCTCAAATATTTTAGGATTTCTTTTCAGCTATTTCCTTTTTACATTCAGAAGATTGGGCGCAGACACTTTCACTTTGCCGGGAATGTTTCTTGATAAATCTGTGTCCTAAAAAAAGAAAATTGCTAAATATCTTCATATTCAATATAATAAATCATGTTTTTTAATGACAATTATGTGTCCTCTGTTGTCAAAGGAAAAGATGTTTCAAAATTTTTAGCTAAAATGATTTTCCTTATTTTACAGCTTTCATAAGACAGTATTTTCTATCAAAACAACAGAAAACAATTGCTAATATTTTTAATTGTACCATGAATCTCCATATCATTCTAAAGAAAAACTTTACCTTTACACTGCGGAATAAATCTTTTTCTCTTGCAGTTGCTTCCTTGGAATGCATGAAACTATTCAAGGCTGTTTTTGCAGCTGTAAACAGAAAACAGAAGAATCTAGTTCTGGTTCAGTCACTGAACTGTTTAAAATCATAATTAAAAAAAAAAAATACCTTTTCCCTTTTTCTGAACTCCAGGAGTAAGTTTCACTTTGTATCTTTAAAACAAATTTGTAATCTCTATTTAGTAACTCAAAAAACAATTCATCAAAGTCATTGTGTTAATTGTTTTCAATAAACTCATAGTGACTTACTTATAGTTTGTCATAGTAGTGTAAGGGGCACATATTGGAATGGCAAACAGTAGTACATCTTCAGGATGTGGTTGGCCAGTTAAAGAATTAAACAGATTTTCCTAAAAGAGGAAAAGAGAAAGAATGATAAAAGTAATTTTAAGAGCCGGGTGCACTGGCACACGCCTATACTTCCAGTGGGAGGCAGAGGCAGGAGGATCTCAAGTTTGAGACCACAGGCAGTCTGAGTAACTTAGCCAGACCCTGTCTCAAAAAGTAAAAAATGGGCTGGGGGTACAGCTCAGTGGTCCAGCACTTACAAAGCATGCAAGCGCGAGGCACTGGGTCCAACCCCCAGTACCGAGGGAAAAAAAAAACCAGTTATTTTGAAAAGGAAAACTCTAGGGGCTAAGGGTGTCGTTCAGTGGTAGAGTGCCTGCCTAGCTCACGCAAGAGTTCAAGCCCCAGTATTGCAAAAAGGAAAAACTCAAACACTCAAAATAATATCTCAACATATGTTTATCTTTTTCTGATATAAATAATTGAAGAAAAATGCTTTTATATTCATTACAACTTACTTTGCCTAACATAAGAACAAGGATTTTTTTTTTTTCTCTTTGTGGCTATGGGGATTGAACTCATGGCCTCACACACATGCTAGGGAAGTGCTGTACCACTGAGCTATAACCCCTGCTTTTTAAAAAATTTTATGTTGAAGCCGGGTATATTGGTACATGCCTGTAACCGCAGCAATTTAGGAGGCAGAGGCAGGAAGATCATAAGTTTGAGGCCAGAGGCAGCCTGTATAATTTAGCAAGATCTTGACTCAAAGTAAAAAATGGGCTGTGAGTGTGGCTCAGAGGTAGAGTGCTCACAAAAAGCATGTGTGATGCTCTGGGTTCAACCCCCCAGTATCACAAAAAAATAAAATTTTTTGATCTGAGTGTGGTAGCACATGCCTATAATTCCAGTGAGGCAGAGGCAGGAGGATCGCAAGTTTGAGACTAGAGGCAGTCTGGGTAATTTAGTGAGACCCTGTCTCAAAAAGTTAAAAACAAAACAAAAACAAAAACAAAGGCTGGAGGTCCAGCTCAGTGGTCCAGCACTTACTTGCAAAGCATACAAGTGCAAGAACTGGGTTCAACCCCCAGTACTGCAAAAAAAAAAAAAAAAATTGAGACAGGGTCTAAGTTGTCAAGGCTGGCCCAAACTTGTGATCCTTCTGCCTCAGCCTCCTGAGAAGCTGGAATTATAGCTGTGTGCCACCATGCCTCGTTGAGAATAGTGATTTTCAAAATACCACTTAAATGTACAATTTTAGAGAAAAGGAGATAAAACTTTTTGGATATTACTCAAGTTGCAGAAAGCTACTGTGGACTAAAAATGATGCACAGTAATAACCATAAATTGATTCAAGTCTGTTATGTGGAAATGGGACTTGTGCTTTACCTAGGCCAGTGATCCTTGACCAGGGATTTTGTCTCCAGGCAATGTCTGTACACTGTCTTAGTTTGCACGATGGGCAGTGCTACTGGCATCTAGTGAATAGAGGCCAGGAATATTAACCATCTCATAATACATAACACAGATCATGATGACAAAGAATTATCCATTCCAAAGTTGAGAAACTCTGGGCTGTAACAGCCCTCTCTCTTACCTTTACTTTTATCTATCTATTTATTTTTTGAGGTATTGGGGAATTGAATGCAGGGCCTCACACATGCCCTCTGCAAGCGTCTAACCTCTGAGCCATATTTCCAGCCCATTTTTAACTTTTTGTTTTGAGACAGGTATCACCAAGTTACACAGCCTGCCTCTGGCCTTGAACTTACAATCCTCCTACCCCTGACTCCCAGTCACTGAGATTAAAGGTCTGTACCACACTGCACCCAGCTCTTACCTGTCCTTAAGAAGAAATTCCAGGGCTGCTGAGAGTTCTCAAATTTAAGACAAAATGCTTACTGCTGAACTTTAACATCTAAGTGTGCTATAAAACTTTTCTAAATGCTTTACATACATATTCTCAAAATGACTCTCCCACTAGGGACAGTTATCTTCATTATGAGGATAATGAGACACAAGGAACCAGGAAGCTAAGGGACAAAAAATATTTCTAAGTTTGCAGTTATATCTGGCCTGTCTGCACCACTGTGGCATCCAATCCTATCAGATCTCAGAAGCTAAGCAGGGTCAGACCTGGTTAGTACTTGGATGGGAGACCGCCTGGGAACACCAGGTGCTGTAGGCTTGGGAGAAGGACCCAGCAACCCACTCCCAAAAAACAATCAGCTGTTGAAAACTCTATGAATAGCAGAGAAGCAGTAACAATAATGTTTAGCCTGTTGTACACAGGGTTGCTATGAGTCAGACACCAACTTGACAGCAGCTAACAACAATAATGGTTATAATACCTAGCAGAGCTGGAAATTCCAACCCAGAAACTTTGACTCCTGAGCCTGCAGTATTGTGCTAACTTTTTAAGTTTTAAAGGGGTATGTCAAATATTGTAGAAAAGGATTACAAGGAGAGTTTTAGTGTAGGAATCTCAACACAAAATCATACCTCATTTCTCTGTTGATCAAGATCTTGCTCTTCCTGTACCAAAATAAACAAAAATCAACTATGAAATACCATACCATTAAGCCATGAAGAGAAAGAAACAGTGGTATAATAAGACTGACACATCTAACCCACGGGATAGGGGCCCCAAAGTTGTATTCTTTAGGGTCCAAGACACTGAAATAGGTTTGTGTGTATGTTTAATCAGAAAGCAATGCCATGTGAAGAGAAAGTATAGTTCTCAGAAGTCTGTATGTACGGGCGAACCCCTTTCACATAAAGTATATGCTAAAGCAGCAAGGGACTGGGATTTAGCTCAGTGGGTAGAGCGCTGCGCTGCAGTCTCTGAGGTCCTGAGTTCAATTCCCAGCACCGCAAAAGTGGGAGAAGGGCCTGGCAATCCACTCCCAAGACAATCCCGAAACAGTCAGCCATTGAAAACCCCATGAGGGTCGCTATGGTCGGATACCGACTCGACGGCACCTGACAACAACAACAAAGCAGCAAAAGTGTAGGCACAAGATAAAATGACTACAAAGCTTGATATGTTTGCCAAGAGAAAAGAAAATGGACAATCCTGGTGAACAGAACTTTTATTTTTTAATCTCTGTTAAACAGTTAGTTTTAGGATAAACTTTTCAAATACTAAGATATGATTAATTCTGTGTACTTATTTACTTAAGAAAAGTCTATTTGAAGATAACCAACTATCTCAGTCTGTTCAAGCAGCTACAACAAAATATCTTAGGCTAGATAATTTATATTGTTGTTGTTGGGTGCTGCCAAGTTGGGTTCACCCTGCGTACAACAGAACGAAATGCTCCCCGACACTGTGCCATGCCTGGCACTATGTCAGTGCTTCTCTACTATTAACAGGGTTTTCAATGGCTGATTGTTTCGGGACTGGGTTGCCAGGTCCTTCTTCCATTTTTGCAGTGCTGGGGATTGAACCCAGGACTTCAGAGTGCACAGAGAAAGCACTCTATAAACTGAGCTAATCCCCAGTCCATGGATAATTCATAAACAACAGAAATTCACTTCTCACAGTTCTACAGGCTGAGAAGTCTAAGATCAGGACACCAACAGGTTGAGAGTCTGATATGGGCTGTCTTCAAAAATGGCACCTTATTGCTGTTCCTTACATGGCAGAATGGATGCTCCCTTCAACCTCTTTTATAAGCCTTACCCCATTTCTGAAGGTGCTTCCTCTTAATATTATTACATTGGGTATTTAGGTTCGAACACAGGAATTCTGGGGTGATACCAACATGCAGACCATAGCCCAAACCCATGAAAGAGGATTAATAGTGTCTCTTATGAACATTTTTGAGCCTAAGGTTTACAGAATAAATTACAGATTATGGCAAAAATATAAAAATTTGAGAGCCAAAATGAGTTTCAGAATTACTAAATGACAATACTATTCAGTAGGGTAAAAAGGAAACAGTAATGCAAAATCTCTGTAAAAATCACCTACACTAAAGTGAACAACACATAATTATAACTCAGGCTTTAGCTAAATAAAAAGTGCTGATAATGTAAGTAAAAAATTTTGACTCAGCCTGTATTTTATATAAATTTATTTTTAAAACTCAGAATTTCGTCTAGTGCAGTGGCACACACCTGTAATCCCAGCAACTCTAAATGATCACAGGTTCAAGGCCAGAGACAGCCTGTGTAACTTAGACCCTATCTCAATTTCAAAAGTAAGGGGCTGGGGGTGAAGGTCTGTGGTACAGCACTTCCAAAGCATGCGTGAAGCCCCGGGTCAGCCTCCTAGTACCACAAACAAAACAAAACAAAACAAAACAACCCTGTGAATTTCAAGAAGACACATACAGTCACATAAGAAGATATACTTAGCCTTCTTGTATTTGGTTAACAAAACAATTAGGCAGCCATCTTAGCTGGAAAAAAGTTCATTTCTCACATGCTTTTGCAATCAAAGACTTGGCCCTTGAACTATGCAGCCACTTTCAACATTATGTAAGACAATACAGTATATAATTCTATAGAAAAGCTCAGAGAAGGGAAAATTTATTTTCTACTCATCTTCAAGACAAGTCCGGTTCTTTGTCTTACAACTGAGTTCTGAATTATAATAAAAATCAAAGCCTCTCCTTAAAACTGATTATTTTCTAAAGCCTTGTAATAATTTTTTTTTTGTCAGCTATGAACACAATCACTTTTATGCTTAGAAACTGTAATTTCATTCTTTCAGGTTGTATTTCTAAGATGAGGGTTGCTACTCTATCCTGCTAAGTCCTTGGTTCTGGGAACCCTGGCATGGTTGGTCACCCTAAGAGAGAAGCAAAAACCTGTATGTGTGGTAGCCTTACCTTGTCATCATGTGGATCATCTACAGCTAAGTCTTGTAACTCATGAGTTAAAATCTCAAGGGATGAACTTTCTTTCTTAACGCTGTCGGAAACCCTTTGTCCACCTCTGGGTTTCTGGGACTGTTTTTTCACAGATTCATCCTTTGTTTTTCCCTTTTTTCCCTTCTTTCCTTTTTCTTCTTTGTTTGAGCCTGCAGACTTTAAATCACAGAGAAAAAAGTCAGTTAATGTTAGTACTGTGAATATTAACAGGATTGTAAAAAAATGTATTCAATGTTTATTATAAGCTAGGCATGAGATGGATGCCCACTGAATAGCAAAATAAATGTTTTTAAATGTTACTTACCCCCAGCAATTTCATAATAAGTTCACGATCTTCTTCATCCTGGTCTTTATATTTTTCCTTCATTTTTTTCATTTTACTCTATGAAATCAGGAGATTTGGAAAAATTCAGCAGTAAAGAATGTCAATAAATACTTAAGGTGCTTCTTTAGTTTTCTGTCAAAATGCTTATTGAACAAGGCATCATTATAATAAGCAATATGAAGTATATACAGAGACAGAAAACCTATAGTCCTCATTCTCAAGAAATCTGCCATATAGTAAGAGAAGATACACAAAGGAGTAAAGATAAATTAACTCAACATATTTTAACTACTACAAGAAAAAGGCATATAGATTATTTCTAATTTAGAAAAGGACATTTTCAGTTTGAGTAAGAATTGTGGAGAAGAAATAAAACTTGGAAGATTTTCTTAAAAGTGAATTTTACAGTATTTGCAAATATAGGAAAAGCAAGAATAAAAAGGTGAAGACCAGAGAGCATTAATAGTAAGTCATTGCATTTGGTGGGCGTCATGGTCCACATAGAGGAAGAACAGGAGATAAAGCAGCAAAACTAGGCCAGGCACTTACTATATAGGTTCTTAAGACCGACTTTTTACTACACCCATGGTTTCTTTTCCCTCAGTGCTGGGGATCAAACCAGGGCTTGAGCATATTAAGGAAGCACTCTTACCATTGAGCTACAACCCCAGAATGGAGTTTACTTTTTTTAGCCTGTAATCTCTTTCTTTTACTGTTATAGCATTTAAAAAAGGATAGTTCAAATCTACTACCTCTTTCTTCATCAACCTCCTTTAGTAAAATACCAGAACATATACGCAATTTTTTTTTTTTTTTTTTGTGGTACTGGGGGTTGAACCCAGGGCATCGCGCCTGCATGCTCTGCAAGGGTTGGGCCACTGAGCTGCACCCCCCAGACCATTTTTTTTTACTTTTTGAGACAAGGTCTCACTAAGTTACGCAGACTGCCTCTGGTCTCGAACTTGCGATCCTCCTGCCTTCGCTTCCCGAGCCGCTGGGATAACAGGTGTGCGCCACCGCGCCCGGCTATCATATACACAATTTTAAGATTTGTTACCTATGTATTACTTTTTGAAGCTGAATTGACAAACAGTAGCAATGTGTACCTGCAGCGGTAGCCCTGTGGCATCCGATCCCGTCAGATCTCAGAAGCTAAGCAGGGTCGGGCCTGGTTAGTACCTGGATGGGAGACTGCCTGGGAACACCAGAAGCTGTAGGCTTGGGAGAAGGACCTGGCAACCCCCTCCCAAAAATCAACCTGCCATTGAAAACCCTATGAACAGCAGAGAAGCACTGACAATAGTGTTTCCCCTGTTGAACAGAGGGTCGCTATGAGTTGGATACCGACTCGACGGCACCTAACAACAACAAGCAATGTGTACTATGTTTGCTCAAAAGATGGCGTTAAATGAATGCTAGTGCTACATGTGACAGAAAGGACAGTCAAAGAAAATGGTAGAAACATGGTTGTCATTGGAGGAGCACACTACCATTTTGAAATAGTATTTGAAATTCAAGAACACTGTACAAGTACAATGACAATGGAGGTGTGAGTATGCAATAGAATCTCTAATGTGTCTAAAAATTGCATGCATTTGTGGTAAGTTTGAGATGCGTTGTACTGTGTGTAATGTGCACGAGGGAAGATCCAGGAGGCCTCGCACAGCAGTAAGCCGTGCTGCTTCTGCTATGATGCTGGAACAGTTTACATGCTTGCTACAGAAGCCCAAGGCTGGGCATGGTGGCACACACCTGTCATCCCAGCTACTTGGGAGGCAGAGGCTGGATAATTGCAAGTTCAAGGCCAGAGGCAGCCTGCCTAACTTATTGCAACCCTGTCTCAAAATAAAAAATTTAAAAAGGGGGTTGGGAGTGCAGGTCAGTGGTAGAACACTTGCAAAGTATGTGCAAGGCCCTGAATTCAGTCCTCCAGTACCATTAAAAAAAAAAAAAAAAAAAAAAAAAAGTTTATCAAACAGCAGCTGGGCATGGTGGTGCAAACCACTAATCCCAGTATTTAGGATGTGGAGGCAGGAGGATTATGGGCTCAAGGGCAGCCTAGGCTGCATATTAATTTCCAAACCAGGTTAGGCTACGCAATGAGACCCTGTCTCAAGAAAACAAAACAAAAATCTACCAAAACAATGTGCATGTGAAACAAGAGTTAGCAAAACAAGCATAGACACATTCTTAAAAGAGCAAAATGGAAAGTTTTTGTTCCAAGATGCGTATACATTTTTTGGGCACCCTCTGCATATAAGAAACCTAACCAAAATCACATTGATAATTGAAAAAGAAACTACTAAGCTATGTTCTCAATATTAAAATCAACTCTGGAACTGAGGATGTAGCTCAGTGGTGGAGCACTTGTCTAGCATGTGCAAGGTTCTGGGTTCAAATCCCAGCACTGCAAAAAGAAAAATATCAGCTCTGGTGCTTACTAGCTGGGTGACTTAGGCAAATCACAGTCTCCTATGCCTCTTCCGCATAAAATAAGAACCTCTGTAGGGACGATCTTATAGGTCTAAGGAAACAGAAAAGTTATATCTATGTTCCCTAAACACTATCTTTTCAGCTAATTTTTAGCCAAAGGAAGTCTCACAGGATTATTTTGCTTACATCTTCTACTCCACTTAAACTTAAAAAAATCAAGAGGAACCTCACAACTTCATTCATGAACTGTATTTTACTAAGAGATCATCCAAAAATTTATTACCTTCTGTCCCCGTTTCATTGGTTGCACAACTCCAACATTTTTGCTTGTGTTCTGATGCGTTTCAATGTGTACAACACTTTCTTTTTCTTTGTCCTTTCCCTCTAACACTTCTAAATACCCTGGGTCACTTGGAAGTTTTTTCTTCTTCATTTCTCTAAATACAAGTGAAACAGAAACATCAAATTCTAAGATCTTCAAATTCTTAGTGTCCTAAAAAATTACAAAGGGTAAGGGCTCCGTGTATAATATATAACAGATCATGGCTTCTGCTTAACTTGATAACCACCATGGTAAAGCTGGGCACAGTGGCGCATGCCTGTAATCTCAGTGATTTGGGAGGCAGAGGCAGGATAATCTGGAGTTTGAGGCCAGAGGCAGCCTGTAGAACTTAGGGGGAGCCTGTCTCAAGATAAAAAAAATTAAAAATGGGATGGAGGTACGGCGCTTGCAAAATGTGTGAGGCCCTAGGTTCAACTCCCAAGTATTGCAAAAAAAGCAAAACAAAACACAAAACCAAAAACCAACCAAACAAAAAACTCCACTAACATTCCAAAAAACCCCACAAAAGGCTATAGTATACAAACAGGCTCAAATCATCACATAGTAAAGACTTGAAAATTTTTCATCTTTCATGGATTTATCATTCTTTTTGTTATCCAGGCTCAACCTCCTGTTATCCTTGACTCATCCTTACTCAACTGGGCACATTTACTTGCTTGACTAAGAACCCTGAGGGCCAGGCACTGAGATTCATAGTCTTTTATCAACACGGCCTTGGTCGATCTTGTTGTTGTTGTTAGGTGCCATCGAGTCGGTATCCGACTCATAGCGGACCCTCATAGGGTTTTCAATGGCTGACTGTTTCGGGATTGCCTTGGGAGTGGATTGCCAGGCCCTTCTCCCATTTTTGCGGTGCTGGGAATTGAACTCAGGACCTCAGAGACTGCAGTGCAGCGCTCTACCAACTGAGCTAAATCCCAGCCCTGGTCGATCTTAGGCACTCAATAAAACATTTACTGGTTGGTTGGTGGAATGATATAAAACATATCCACATTAAGGAGGAAGGAGAACATTGTATTGCTGTGATATTTTTCTTTCTGTCCCCATGACCCTAGTCTAGGTCCTCACCCATTCCTACTCAGACTTCCTCTGTGTTCCCTGTAATCTATTCCACCTGAACGTCTATATTAATCTGCCCTAATTGTTTATGTACATCACATGACCATTCAGAATCTTCCAAAGGTTCTCTTTGTATCACTTGGAGTATAAAGTCCCAAAACCTTATCGTCATTCCAAATTCTCTACTTTGATCCAAATTCACCTCTCCAATCTTACCATCTACCAGTTCACAAATATGAACTTTCTCTTCCTTTCACCTCAGTCTATTATCATTTCCCCAAAGCATTCATATATATTACTTCCAACCCCCTCTTCTTTGTTAATGCTGCCAGTTCTTAAAGTCTCTTTCTTCATGTTTGTCCCTAATTGCTAAGCTGTCCTTAAGGTACTTCTGATGGTATTTCTCAAACAAAACATCTGAACTTAACAGCAATTACTCCTATTGTATCACTTTCAGACCATACTATTTACATATTTATGACTATTGCCTGAATCCAAGATTCAAAACCTTCTTGAAGGCACAGACTTGATATCTTACTTCTTTTTATGCTTGGTATCTAGCATAGTGCCATGCATTCAAAGAGGTTCTTGTTCTGGTTTTTTTTTTTTTTTTTTTTTTTTTTTTTTTTTTTTTTGGTACTAGGGGGTTGAACTCAAGGCCTTGTGCTTGCATGCTTTTTAAGTGTTGTGCCACTGAGCTGCACCCCTAGCCCATTTTTTTTAACTTTTTTTTACTCTGAGACAGGTCTCACTAAATTGCACAGACTGCCTCTGGTCTTGAACTTATGATCCTCCTGCCTCTGCCTCTCGAGTTACTGGGATTACAGGCATGAGCCACCACACCTGGCTTCAGAGAGCCTTTTATAATTGTTTAATTCTTTCTCAAACAAAAAGGCTTTATCATCATTTCTATGTAGATCCTCTTCCTGAAGTGCTTTACTAATTTTTCTTACCCTATAGTAGCTTTCTCCTTCTGCTTTTTTACTTGCCTCCGGAAACCTGCTATTAAAAAACAGCCAAGCATGGTGGCAAACACTTGTAATCTCATCACTCTATAGGCTGAGAAAGGAGGATCATGAGCTCGAAACCAGACCAGGCTACATAATAAGTTGGAGGCCTGCCTGGGCTACACAGTAAGACTCTGTCTCAAAAATAAAAACAAAGTTAAAACAAAGAAAAAGAAAAAAGGGTCTGGGGTTGTAGTTCAATTGGTATAGTGCATGCCTGGCATGCACAATGCCCTGGGCTTTATCCCCAGCAACATACCAAATACAAAACAAAATCTCCTGTCCTCAGTAAAATTTTCCTAATTAATTTAAAATATTTCTATTTATTACTGTCAATATCCTATAATAAGGGAGGGGGAAAGAGGAAGTGCAAGAGAGGGTAGTGGGGGTGGGGAGACAGGTGAGGAGAATACAATCGAAGCATGGTATAGGCATGAATGGAAATATCACAGAGAGACCTACTAATCTGTATAATTAATACGATTGAATAGTTATAACTAAAAATTCCCCATAGAACCAGTGTATTTAATGAACTGTAATCATTATTGTGGGCTGGGATTTAGCTCAGTTGGTAGAGCGCTGCGCTGCAGTCTCTGAGGTCCCGAGTTCAATTCCCAGCACCGCAAAAATGGGAGAAGGGCCTGGCAATCCACTCCCAAGGCAATCCCGAAACAGTCACCCATTGAAAACCCTATGAGGGTCGCTATGAGTCGGATACCGACTCGACGGCACCTAACAACAACAACAATCATTACTGTACATGTTTATTTAATAAAAGGTCTGTCTTATTCCTTCATCTATCTCATAGTGACAAATTAGGGCCCTAAAACCCAAAAACATGTTAGAGTTGAATATCCAAAATTAGGATTTGTGTTAAATTTTGGCAGTTTTCATAAAGGAAATCTTTGGAACAGCCAAGTAATCTGTGGTAGCGAAGTTATCATTTTTTTAAAAAATGTTTTTTTGTTTGACAACACAAATACATTTACCTTCTTTCCTTGGCTGACAAATGTCTCCGACTCTGTAATTTACTGTCATTCTATTAAAATTAAAAAAAAGTTTAAAAAAAAGAAACACAATATCAATAGTATTAATTTTTCAAAAGGTAAGATTAAAAAGAAAATTATTGAAAAAATCATGTTTTTCATAAAACTTCAAATATAGCTTACTGAATTAGAAGATTCCTCTTTTGAAGCCAATTTCTGCAGGGACCTATGAAAACAAAAGAAGAATCTACTAGCTTGTAAAAGACATTCATTTGCAAAGTCTCAAAACATTCTCCTTTCACATTGTTATTACTTTTAATTCTACAAATCTCCAAATTTGGTAATATTAGAAAAAAGTACAATCAAATCATCTCTCCACACTTTTATATACATTCTTAAATAGGTGACATGTCCAAATCCTAATATGTGCGACGCACTACTAGTTGCTGTACATGCATAAAATCTTCACCAAAACCTTATCAAGGGGATATATTTCCATCCTCACAGGAAGGAAAACAAAGCTTACAGAGTAACTTGCCCAAAGACATACCCTAAGACTTGACTTTGGTCTGTCTGATTCCTAAGCTATTTTTTATTACCTGAATAATGCTTTTTGTTAAACTATGGATTGTTCACTTGGTGATCAGTAAGACTTTAAAATTACTAAACCACATTTTTTTTTCTTTTTTAGTTAGGATTGCCTTTCCTATGTTGCTTTTGTTAGATTTTTTTCCACCCTCCTGGGGGGTCAATCGCAGGGTTTTGCACATACTAGGCAAGTTCTCTACCACTGAGCTACAACCCTAGGTCCTGCTTATTTCTATTCTGACCTAACTTGGCCACTTTAGATATATTTCTATCCTCACCCTGGCAATGTCTTTAGAGACCAAATCAAATAATGAAAAAAGATGATGACAATGAAGGGTAAAAATACTTGTATAGTACTAAATACTAGAACTAAGAAGGGTAAAAGTACTAAAGTCAACCTTGATGTTACTTTTGTAAGGATCACCTTATCATCATTCCCAGTTTGCAAAACAGAACTTTAAAATTACCTTTGGGATTGAAGGTGGGACAAGTCAATGGTAGTATCAGGATAATCTAATATTTCTTCCTCTTCATCCTTCATTTCAACAACAGGCTCCTGATCTTTTACAACTTCTTCAGACTCTCCTTCATCTTCAGAGCTTTCTTCCTGAATTAGTTCCTCATTTAGTTCATCTCCACCAGTCTGAACAGTAACATCCTCTTGCTCAACCTGAGTCATAAGTTCTACAGGAGTTTCATGTAATTCTTCTCTATCTTCTTCACTGCTAGTGTCACCTCCATCTGTTGAATTACCATAAGGAATGTCTGGTTGGGGATTCATAGCAAAGATGTGTGCTTTTCTTGAAAACTTCATAAAAATATTCCACTGACTCCCTATTTTCCCAGAAGATGAGCAGATAAATGTCTGATTATCACCACAAGGTATTACTCTGGTTCAAAAAAGGATAATCTATATCATCAATAGGTTGGACTAAGTGATCTCCAGGATCCTTTTACCACAGTAAATTTCTTAGACATTGCTATCATTTCTACAATGAAAACCATAACTTGCCTTTCTTGGGTATTTCCAAAAATTAAGGCAATAAAATTTAGTTGTATAAATTCTACAGTTTTTTAAATCTGTAAATGAAAACTTAAAAAATATATGTTTATATAAATGGCACATAGGAAGTGGTCACACTTTTGCAAAAGGAATACTGACCAATATAATAGGGTCTAGGTTGCCTCATCTGTAAAATTGAATGCCACCAATCATCTGTCAAGGATGGTCACAAAAATTAAACAAAAATAATGTACATAAAGTACTCTATACAGTGCCAGGGACATGGTGAGCATCAGTCAATAAAATTTGATAACACCATAGTTGTAAATGAGATAATGCAATATGCCTCCAAAAAGGAATGACCCTGGAGACAGAATAACTGCCAAAGTAACTGAGAGAGTATAATTTCCCTAGATATCTTAGGTAGGTTGGTAGTTACAACTATAATTGTTCTTATAATTATACTTGCTGTCTACTTGAAGCAAATACATAATAAAAATCAATCCAAATTCTCATGAGAAATTACACTTGTTATAAATTCATCATTTCAAACTCTTAAGCCCAAATGTAAATGCTAGTGCATATACCTGAATCTATCTGTTAAATATATTTATACATTATCTATTAAACATTGATTTAACATATGCTAATGTTACTTATAGATTCAATGAAATACTTTCAGGAGAATAAGTATATTTAACATTTCCAAAAACAAAACTGAATATAATTGGTAGCTAATATTTTAGTTTTAAAAAAATTGTGATTATCTAAAAGAGATATTCTAAATAGGGATCAGAAGTAAAATAAGACAAAAAACAAAAAAGCAAAATACAAGCCAACTTATTAAAATCTCTGAACTACCTAATTGTTCCATTTCTTCTGATATGAGTTCACTTGTGCAACTTGCCACTGTGTCCATGTCTTCATCCTGCACTCTGACTTTTCGCTCACCCTGATGTCTCCAAACACAAGATTCATCTACCTAGAAGAAATAGTTCTTTTTCACTGATAGAACTTTAGATAAAGATTTAAGGGAAAAAAAAAACCACCAAAACAAAAAAACTCCAAGAAGCTGATAAGTACCTTAAAGAGGAAGCTAAATCCCATCATTAGATATGAAGGAGGAAGGAAATTCTTTTTTCCTACAAAAAATAATGTACATTAATGTTTTAAAAAATCAGTTTTCTCCATTTTTTGCCTGCAAAGTATCAGACACCAATAATTGCATTCATTTTATCTTATACTCTGACATGAAGAATGCTTTCTATTTACAAAACATGGCATTATGTATAGGAACAGTAATGAAAAAGAAAAAACATGCAGCTTGTCCTTATCTTTTGGGTTAGTCAGACCTTGAATAATCTATTTTTATTTAAAAAAAAAGGTCAAGCTAAAGGTAGATGCAGTGCCCCATACCTGTAATCCCAGAGACTCAGGAGGTAAAGGTAGGAACACTGTAAATTCCATCTCAAAATAAAAAGTAAAAATAGGCTAGGGGTGCAGCTCAATGATAGAACACTTAAAAAAAGAATGTTCAATTTGTTTTGTTTTTGCAACAGAGTCTCACTCAGTAGCCAAGGCTGGCCGGTGAACTCACTATGTAGAGCAGACTGGCCTTGAACTTGTGGCAATCCTCCTGCTTTGGCCTCCAGTGTGCTGGGATTATAGGCATGCACCACCATGCCTGGCTAGTCAGACTATTCCTTCTTATTCTTATAACTAAACCATGTGAAAGTATATTCTCACCAAAAATATATATGAAGATAACATGACAATTGCTAAATTTGTCATGCTAAGACAAAAATTTCCTTATTTCATAACAGACTTCATAAGTGAAATTAGAGTAATCAGTTTCTGTTCTGAGAGTATTTCTGGATGGTCCTAAATCCATCTGTATAATCTACTGACAAGCTAGGGACATTTTTCATGTTGAGCCATTACCTCTTATCATAAAGCTTCCTGTTGTCAAATATTCTCCAGTTGGTGCTGTTTTAGAAACCTAAGGAACATGATAATATATTCTTAAAGTCTCAAGATTTTTTTTTTCACTCAAAAGGAGAAAGGTCATATTCAAGCAGGCAACACTATGTCCTAAAAAGTTTACAACTTAACAAAAATTCTAAACACTGAAGGGATATCCATTCAATGATAGATATACTTTTGGCAATAACAAAGAAATAATAAAAGGATCTACTGTATCAATAATTTTCAAATGCTACAGACTAGTGCCAGAACTAGTTCACTCCTTTCTTTCAGCATGAGATTTAAGTAAGTATAATTTAACACAAAGCTACGTTAACTAAAATAAATCTACACTTATTAAATAAAATCCTTTTCTGAGGTACCTTTTGGTAATAAAATAGCTTTTCATTTTAGGAAATAAATAGCAGGTTTAAAAAAACATACATCCTACTTTGGCAAAACAGAAAATGAGGGCAATTATTTTGCAATTCAGAAAAAATATACATTTGTGAAACCCCCAAATTTGAGAGTATATTAGTCATAGTTAAACATTCTTTAAAATCTCTTCATAGAAGAATTAAAATCACTTTTACAACAGTACTGAGATAGAAATATAATTCTTCAAGTATTAACTTCCCCAAAACATAATGCCTACAGTCGTGGCACTGTAGCTTCTGATCTCGTCAGATCTCCAAAGTTAAGCAGGGTCAGACCTGGTTAGTAATTGGATGGGAGACCACCTGGGAACACCAGGTGCTGTAGGCTTGAGAAAAGGACCTGGAAAACCATTTCCAAAAAACAATCAGCCATTGAAAACCCTGTGAATAATAGAGAAGCACTGACAATAGTGTTTCTCCTGCTGTATGAAGGGTCACCATGAGTCAGGCACCGACTCGACAGCACCAAACAACAAACACGTAACATCACGGCATAACATTATAAAAGTAGATAGGGAATGAAACTAAATCTAAGAGAAGATAATGGAATTGAATTCTTTTTTTTTCTTTGTTTGGTACTGGGGGTTGAACGCAGGGCCTTGTGCTTGCATGCTCTGCAAGTGCTGGACCACTGAGCTGCGGCCCCAGCCCATTTTTTTACTTTGTGAGACAGGGTCTCACTAAATTACTCAGACTGCCTCTGGTCTCAAACTTACAATCCTCCTGCCTCCATCTCCCAAGCTGCTGGGATTACAGGCATGTGCCACCACACCCAGCTGGAACTGAATTCTGTATACTACCATATAGCTTCAGGACCTTGTAAAAGTATATCATTTTCAAACATAATTCTTGAAAATGTGAAATCAATGGCAATGTGAAGTCAAATATGGAATGAGGGGCTAAGGATATGGCTCACTAGTGGAGCACTTGCCCAGTTTGTACAAGGCCCTGGTTTTGAACTCCTTCAAATAAAAATTTAAAAAAAGGAATGAAGTATCATCAAACATCATTCACCATAATGAAGGACAATTATTAAAACCATGACTACAAAAAACAAACAATATGCCGGCTTATCTAGAAGAACAGGCAAAAGAGAATTTGGGAAACTCCAACAAAGATGAAGAAGACAAAGATCTTTTAGGTCAATATGCCAATCACAATTGGAACATTATCCCACAGAACTGCATAGATCACTTCATTTAGGTCTTTGCTCAAATCTTACCATACCAGAAAGCCACCCCCCAAAAAACTTTATTCAAAATGGTAGTGTCTTTCACTATCTTACTATATGCTTTTAAAATATTCTCTTTACAGCACTTGTTACCTGGTATGTATAAGTTTTTCTCTACCAGTTAAATGTAAGCTCTCTCAAGGTAGGTGCTTTGCCTTTCTTTTTTCTTGTGGTTCTGGAGATCAAATCCAACGCCTTGTGCATGTTAGGTAAGTGCTCTATCAATGAGATATATCCCCTCTTTTATTTATTTCTACACTTACAAAAACTGGCAAAAATTATCTATCTTAATAAATTGAGAAAAAGTACCATGGCCTTTATTACCTGATGATGGTACACCCACCAAGCACTAGTGATAACTCTTGCATCCCAAGCAGCACTGTAGCAAAGTGCCATTGTGCCAGCTTCAGTCAAGGTTCGTGGAGGGATGGGTTCGCCTATAAAAGTAATGCTGTTTCAATATCATTGTACAGATTTTCTATAGAGTAAGGTGAAAATCACATGACGCATAACAGGTTCAATCATCTTGTATCTCAAATATTAATACCATACTATATTTCAATATTATAAAAAGTCTCTATATGTACATTGTGCAGCACTGACAATCAAAAAGTTACTACAGAGGTGCCAAGAAATGCATACCCATTTTAAGAAGGGAAAAAAACTATATTAAAATTGTAATACTCAATATATATGATAAAAAAAAGATGAACACAAATCGTCTTTGACTTCTGCAATTGCAAGAGGTGCTCAAAGTAGTTACCACAGCAGAAGAAGCAGGACTTGTTGCTGTGTGAGGCCACCCAGATCTTATCTTATACACTTCATAGCATGCATCTCAAACTTACCAAAAATGCATGCGATTGTTAGGCATGTTGGAGGTTTTGCTGCATACTCATGCCTCCACTTTCATATGAACATCCACGAACATTCTCAAATTTCAAATACCTCCAATGACAACTGTGCTTCTGCCATGTTTTGTCCTGCCTATAGCATGGTACACTATCATTCATTTGATTAACAACATCTTTTGAGTAAACATCATACTATTGTTGCTACCTTAATTCAATTCAATTTTGAAAAGTTACTACACAGATATCTCTTAAAATGTGTATACATTTTTGGCACCCCAATATTTTTAATAAAAATATATTTAAATGGCAGGCTTTTAAATGACTTATGTTAATAAAGGCCTGCAGCTGTAGCCCTGTGGCATCCGATCCCGTCAGATCTTGGAAGCTAAGCAGGGTCGGGCCTGGTTAGTACCTGGATGGGAGACCACCTGGGAACACCAGAAGATTTAGGCTGGGAGAAGGACCTGGCAACCCCCTCCCAAAAATCAGTCTGCCATTGAAAACCCTATGAACAGCAGAGAAGCACTGACAATAGTGTTTCCCCTGTGGTACAGAGGATTGCTATGAGTCGGATACCGACTCGACGGCACCTAACAACAACAACAACAACAACAACAACAACAACAGTGTTAATAAAACAAGTTACAGATGAAATATCCTCTCACTTATATCAATAGTTCTAACTTCCAGAAAGTATAATTTAAAAAAATCTATTTAAAGTTTGAAGAATTACAGAATTAATACAGACTGACTAAACCAACAAAATGAAGAGCATATTAATATATCCTTTACAGTTGTTGTTGCTGTTAGGTGCTGTCAAGTTGTGTCCGACTCATAGCGACCCTCATGGGGTTTTCAATGGCTGATTGTTTCAGGATTGCCTTGGGAGTGGTTTGCCACATCCTTCTCCTACTTTTGTGGTGCTGGGTATCGAACCTGGGACCTCAGAGACTGCAGAGCAGTGCTCTACCAACTGAGCTAAATTAAGTATTCCTTAATTGGGATGTAATTCATATACCATAAAAATTTTTCTTTTAAAGTATACAGTTTATAGGGCTGGGGATGTTGCCCAGTGGTAGAACCCTTGCTTAGCATGAGCAAGTTCCTGAATTAGATACTCAGTACTGCCCCTCCCCCCAAAAAAGGTGATAACATGTACCATTCAGTGTTTTATAGTGTATTTATAGAACAATGTAATTATTACCATTAATTCCAGAACATTTTTATCATTTCAAAAAAATAACCCTGCACCTATTAGTAGTCACTCTCCACTTTCCCATCATACCCAGCCCCTGCCAATCACTAAGTTTCTGACTCTTTTGAGTTTGCCTGTTTTGGACATTTCATATAAATGGAGTTACATACAGCCTTTTGTGCTTCTTTGGCATCATAATGTTTTAGCATCATAATGTGTTTAGCATCATAATGTTTTAAGGCTCATTCATATTAAGAGTATATATAATTTACCTCACTTCTTTTTAAGTCTGAATAATATTCCACTGGATGGGTACAATATATTTTGTTTATTCAACAATTGATGGAAAGGGGTTGCTCCCATTTCTGATGGACATTGGTTGATTCCATTTCTTCGTTATTATAAATAACAATGGTACGAATATTATTTGTAAATACGTTTTGCATATGTCTTCACTTATTTTGGATGTATACCTACGAATGGAACTGTTATATTCAACTTTTAAAGAACTGCCAAACCATTTTCCACAGCAGCTGCATCATTTTCCATTCCTACTAGCAGTGTATAAAGGTTCTAAATTTCCCACATCCGCACCAATACACTTTATTGTCCATTTTTTTCACTATAATTATCCTAGTGGGCAGGAAGTGGTGCCTCATTGTGATTCTGATTTGTACTTCCCTAATAAATGGTGATGTTGAGAATCTTTGCATGTGCTTTCTGGCTATTTCTACATCTTTGAGAAAATGTCCATTCAAATCTTTTGCCTGTTTTTAATAGGCTATTTGTCTTTATATTTTTGAGTCTTTAGCATTATTATAGTACTGGTCCCTTATTAGATAAATGATCTGTAAACTTTTCTGCTATTCTGTGGATTGTTTTTTCATTTTCTTGAGCATTCTTTGAATTATGGTTCTTAATTTTAGAACCAGTTTGTGTGTTTATTTGAATGCTAATGATTTTGGTTATCATATCTAAGAAACGACTGAATGATACAAGATTATCAAGAGTTGTGCCTTAAGTTTTATAGTTTTAGCACTGAAATTTAGATATTGGATGCTCAATTTTGAGTTAATTTTTGTAAATGTTGCAAATGGGGGATCTAATTTCATTATTTTATATGTGACTCTCTAGTTGTGCCAGCACTATTGTTAAAAAAAAAAAAAAAAATTCTGCCGGGCATGGTGGCGCACGCCTGTAATCCCAGAGGCTTGGGAGGCAGAGGCAGGAGGATCGCAAGTTTGAGACCAGAGGCAGTCTGCGTAACTTAGTGAGACCATGTCTCAAAAAGTAAAAAAAAAAAAAAAAACAAAAACAGTGGGCTGGGAGCGCAGCTCACTGGTCCAGCACTTGTAAAGCATGCAACCCCCAGTATCTCTCTCTCTCACACACACACACACACACACGCACGCACGCACACACTAAATAAATAAATAAAATTCTATAAACAGACTAGCTGCAGACTGGGAGAAAATAGTTGCAAGAGACACAGCAGATGAAGAAGTTACCCTATAGAGAAAGAATTCTTAGACCTCAAATGTTAAGAACACAATCCAATTTAAAAAAATGGTCCAAAGACCTTAACCAAAGATAATATACAAATGACAAACATATGAAAAGATGTTCCACATCACGTCATTAGAAAATGCAAATAAAAACTAGGTATCATCACACACCTATTCCAATGGCCAAAATCCAGGACACTGACAACACCAAATTCTAACAAGGATGTAGAGCAACAGGAACTCACATTCATTATTGATGGGAATCCAAAAGGATACAGCCACTTGGGAAGAAAGTCTGATAGTTTTGTTTTGTTTTGTTTTTTTACAAAACTATTCTCTTAACATATGATCCAGTAATCTTGCTCCTTGATATGTATTCAAATGAGCCGAAAACTTAAGTCCATATGAAAACCTACAGGAAAACCCATATGAAAACCTGGATGTGAATGTTTATAACTCGTTCATTTGTAATTGCTAAAATCTGGTCCTTTAGTAGGTGAATGGATAAACAAACTCTGGTACTTTGCAAAAATAGAATATTATTCAGAACTAAAAATAAATTAGCTATGAAACCTTGAAGAGATACAGAAATTTTAATGCATACTAATAAGGAAGAAGCCAATCTGAAAAACCTACATATTGTCATGATTACAACTGTAATATGACATTCTGGGAAAACAGTGAAACTATGAAGAGAGTAAAAAGATTAGTGCTTCTTATGAGGGAAATGAAAATCGAAACCACATTTAGGCTAAGAGCCATGGTGTACACCTGTAATCCCAGGGAAGGTGAGGCAGGAGATTCACAAACATGAGGCCAGAAGCAGCCTGCACAACTTAGTGAGACCCTGTCTCAAAATAAAAAATAAAAAGGGGGTTGAGGGTACAGCTTAGCATGTATAGGGCCCTTGGTTCAACCCTCTAGTACTGGAAAAAAACAAAACAAAAATACTAAATTGAGATTCTATCTCACCCCAGTCAGAATGGCTATCATCAAGAAAAACTAATGCTAGTGAGGATGCAGGTTACACTGTTGGTGAAAATCTAAATTAGTGCAACCACTATGGAAATCACAATGAAGGTTCCTCAAAAAACTAAGAACTGCCACATCACCCAGGTATACCACTCCTGGGTATATATCCAAAAGAATCTAAGTCAGCACACCACAAAGACACTTGCATTTCCATGTTCACTGTGACACTATTCACAACAGTTAAGATATGGAATCAGCCTAGATGTCCACCAACAGATCAATGGATAAAGAAAATGTGGTATACATACACAATGGAGTTTTATCCAGCCATAAAGAATGGAATTGTATTATTTGCAGGAAAATGAATGGAACTGGAGATCATCATTTGAAGTGAAATGAGACAGACACAGAAAGACAAACATTGCATAATCTACATTTAGATATGTATCCACACCACACACATACACACCCACATATATATACATACATATACATATGGAAACACACACACACACACACACCCCACACACATATGCCATGAAAGCAGAAGAGGTGCTATTTGAAAAAGGAAAAGGACCAGTGGGAAGGGGGAACAAGAGAGGTAAGGGGGAGATAAATAAGAACAAAGTACATGATATATATGTTTGAAAATGTCATGACACCTATCATTTTGTAAAATTAATATGTGCTAAAAATTAACAAAAAAGGTCAATGATTTCTAGGGATTGAGAGGCGGGATGAATAAGTAGAAAACAGAATTTTTAGTATAATAAAACACCTCTGCACTTGGGAACAGATGGTAGATTAGAAGGTGTTCTGTGTGACTCTATGTATGAGAAATGTCATAGTAACAAAGAAGAGAATCCATTTAAAGAGAAAAGAGAAATGCAATAGAAATCACAAAAAAAGTGACAGACACCAAAAAACCCACAGAAAGACTTCTCAGTGGAAAAGAAGAAAACAGCCCTTGGCTCCAGACTCAGCAAGAAGCAGGATCTTCACAAGATAACGCCCTGGCCTAGGTGAAGAGATACTAGCAAACCCAGCCACAGGACAACCCCATAGTCCCCACAGCCTTAAACCAAGTTGGGATATATATATTTTTTTTGGTGGGGGGCGGTACTGGGGTTGAACCCAGGGACTCGTGCTCGCATGCTTTGCAAGTGCTATACCACTGAGCTGCCGCCTCCAGCCCCCCCCAACCCCCCGCTTTTTTTGGTACTTTTTGAGACAGGGTCTTGCTAAATTACACAGACTGCCTCTGGTTTCCAACTTGCGATCCTCCTGCCTCCATCTCCCCAGCCGCTGGGATTACAGGCATGCTGGGCTCCAGTTGGGATATTTGAGATAAGGGTGACTCCTCAGCATCAGGAAGAAATCCATTTTAACACTCCTCATTCTCAGAGAGATAGACCCAGGCACTTCCTATTGTTTGAGCTACTCTGGGAACCTGACACTAAGGAACAATCACAAGTCAGGGAGCCTGGGGACACCCTGCCAGTCTGGCAAGCACTCACAGAGGGGGTGGGCCTCATGTGAACACACATGGGGGTTGATAGTCCTATCCTTTGTGGTAAGGAACAAACCCAATAACACAAGGATAATTACAGAGACAGAAAACCCCAAACCCATTATCAGCAGACTGCTCACTCTTCAGAGATGCCTCTCTGCTTCAGAGCCACATCTCTACCATGCAGTTTACTGGCTTTAGGATCAAAACTTCTACAGTTCAGGGCACTCAATTCCTGCAGCCTCCTCCCTCCCAAAGAGTATCTGTGGATGTGGAAGAATCTGAAAGCATGGAGATGTGCTCTCCACTACATATTTCAGTGATTTGTATGCTTTCCCCAATCTCCAGCACAATAGAGGGACACCCCGAGGATGGACAGTAACACTCTTGGGGGTAAAAACTGGGGAATCTCTGAAAGAATGAGAACAAGCCCAATGCACAGGCTGCTAAGCCAAGAGCAGCCAGCAGCAGCATCTAGTATGCAAAGAAGGGAGGCATCTAAACTGAACCTGGCCCTGACAGTCAATGAAATCTTGACAGTTCAGGCTCAGCACCAGCCTAAACAGTAGGACTTCAACTAACTACCCTCTCCATCTGGCAGACACCAATACCATAGGACTCAGAAAGAAGCTGGCCCAATAATTTCCCTCTCTCTTTATATTCACGCTATTATCCCTATTTTCTTTTTACTACATTTTTATATTATTTGTACTCTAATTTGTATTTTTTAAAAAAGAAAAAAATGCTTATATTTTTAAATTTTTACTTGTTATGTTCACATAATCTTTCTTTTTTTTTTTTTGTGGTACTGGGGGTTGAACCCAGGGTCACGCCCCTGCATGCTTTGCAAGTGCTGGACCACTGAGCTGCACCCCCAGCCCATTTTTTTTTTTTTTTACTTTTTGAGACAGGGTCTCACTAAGTTATGCAGACTGCCTCTGGTCTCAAACTTGCGATCCTCCTCTCTCCGCCTCCTGAGCTGCTGGGATTACAGGTGTGCACCACTGCACCCGGCATGTTCACATAATTTTGTATGTATTTTTCTATACTGTGCAATCAGAAATATCTCCTCCTCTTCTCACCCACTTCCTAACATTCTTCTCCTTTCTTTTTCCTTTCTTTCATTTATTCTTGCTTCGTTCTTTTTCCCCTTTCCCTGCCTCCTCCTTTTACTTTATCCACTTATTTTTACTTTTACCTTAATTATTAACCTCATAGGATACTCTACATTATTCTTGCCATTTTCTTTTCTATGGTCACTGGTTGTATAATAGTCAGGTTTCATCAATTTTAATTATATTTCTACATGTTGTTTGTAGTTGTTGCTATTACAGCAATTTGCTTTATCTTCTCTGAATGGGACTGAAGATTCAGCCCTCAAGCGAAGGCCGTGCACTAGGGATGGTCAATTAAAACCAGAAGAGAAATCCACTCCAATGGATGTGCAAATCACATAAAAGAAACATAAGATAAGCAAACATAACACCTCTAAAAGACCCTAACTCCCCAGTAACCAAATATAAAGATACTGAAATGCTTAAAATACTAGATAAAGAATTTAAAAGTCTAATTATAAGGAAAAAAAATGACCTTAATGAAGCTACAAGTAAACAGATAATGAAGTGAGGAAGTCAATTCAAGTCCTGGATGAGAAAATAAACTCAAGGGAAATTGTAATTATGAAAAAAAAAAAACTGAACAGAAAGATTGGAAATGAAAAACTAAGTCAAATAAAAAACAATGGAATGAAAGTAACAACAACAGATAAACACAAGAAATAATATAAGGGCGGACAACAAAGTCAAAAAAATACTACATGTAGATATCAATAGAAAGAAAAGAAAAAAAAAAAAAAAGAAGAAGAAGAAGAAGATCATGACCACAACTTTCAAGAACTTTGGGCCATTATGAAGAGACCAAAGCAAACAATCCATGGGGTAAAAGAACCTGAGATTAAGACTAAAGGCACAGGAAAGCTAGTCAAGAAATAATAGTAGAAAACTTCCCAAATCTAAAAGAAGAAATTGACACCCAAGCACAAGAGACATTTAGAATCTCAAACAGACATTATCAGAAAATAATGTCTATGACACATTAGGCGTAAAATGCTAAGACCACAAAGCAAAGAAACAATTTTAAAAGCTGCAAGAGAAATCTGCCAACTTACCTATAAAAAGGAAACCCATCAGAATAACCTCAGCCTCCAAGCAAAAACCCTAAAAGCCAGGAAAGCATGGAATGATCTATTGCAATCTCTGAAAGCAAATAACTGCCAACCACAATTATTATACCCAACAAAGTATTCTTTTAAAATCACTGGAGAAATAAAGACCTTCCAAAATAAGCAAAACTAAAATAATTCAGCAAAATAAGCAAAGCTAAAATAATTCAGCATTGCAAAAGGTACTTAAAGGAATGCTATATAGAGAGAAAGAAGAAAGATAGTCACAACCATGGAAATTCAGGAAAGAATTAATTTCACAAGAAGAATAAATAAGACCTAGGAAATAATTGAGCATGTCAAACTTAGTAAAATAGCAAACCCCTAATATTAATAAAGGAGGGGAAAAAAAGATCAATAACTGAACCCACCAAGAAAACAACCAACAAAATTATAGGAAATACCAAATTCCTTTCAGTAATAACCCTAAATATAAGTGGTCTTAACTCTCCGATAAAAAAATGCAGACTAGTTGAATTGATTAAAAACCAAGATCCAAGTGTTTACTGTCAACAAGAAACACATCACAATGGAAAATATACACACAGACTGAAAATGAAAGGACTGAAAATGATATACCAAGCTTGTGGAAGCTGGAAACAAGTAAGAGTAGATGTAATAATATCCAACAAAACAGACTTCAACCTAAGATCAATAGAAGAGATACAGAAGGCCACTATATGTTAATATGGGGAATGTCTATCACAAAGATACAGCAATTGTAAACATATATATGTGCCAAACATTAGTGCACCTAATTTCATAAAACAAACAAAACTGGACATAAAAGGACAGATAGGTCCAGAGAGAGCAACAGTGATGATTTCAATACCCTATTCTCATAAACAGATACATCATTCATACAAAAACCAACAAGAACTTCTGAGTTAAACTACCCTATACATCAAATGGACTTAAAAGGCATCTAAAGAATATCCTATCCATCAGCAACAGAATACACATTCACAATAGCCATGGACCTTACTCTAAAATCACATTTTAGGCCATAAAACAAGTCAAGATACAAAAAATAATAATAATAACTAAAAAGTCAAAATGATTTCTTCTATCTTATCAGACCATAATGGAATAAAACTAGAAATCAACAGCAAGAAAAATGACAGAAAAACTATACAAATACATGGAGATTGAACAACACACTCTTGAATGTTCAAAGTGAGTCATCAAAGAAATCAGGGAGAAATTTAGAAATCCCAAGAATATGGCATCAAGATTGGAGAAAGACTCATTAACAACTTGCATTATGCAGATGACATAACTCTGATTGCTGAAAGTAAAGAGGATTTGAAACATTTACTGATAAGGTCAAAGAACACAGCCTTCAGTATGGATAGAGCCTCAAAATCAACAAAACAAAAATGCTTCCAACAGGGTCAGTAAGAAACTTTATGATAAATGACAAAAGATTGAGATGTCCAAGATTTTGCTTTACTTGGTTCTACTATCAACACTCACAGAAGCTGCAGTCAAGAAATCAAAAAACGCATTGCACTGGGAAAAGCTGTTGAAAAAGACCACTTTAAAGTGTTAAAAAGTAAAGATGTCACATTGATGACAAAGGCGTGCCTGACTCATGCCATGGTATTTTCAGTCACATCATATAGTTGTTAAAGTTGGACACTGAATAAGGGAGACAGGAGAAGAACTGATGCTTTTGAATTATGGTACTGGAGACAAATATTGACTATAACATGGACTGCCAAAAGAATCAACAGATCTATCCTAGAAGAAGTGCAATTTGAGTGCTCCTCGAAAGCAAGCATGGCTAGACTGCGTGTGTGTGTGTGTGTGTGTGTGTGTGTGTGTGTGTGTGTGTGTGTGTGTGTGTGTGTATGTGTATGCCAGGTGCAGTGGCTCACATCTATAATCCCAGTGACTCAGGAGGCGGAGGGAGGAGGAGCACAGGATCAAGGCTAGAGGCAGCCTGGATAACTTAACAAGACCCTAATTCATCATAAAAAAGAAGAAATGGGCTAAGGTTGCAGCCCCAGCAGTAAAGCACTTGCAAAGTACGTGCAAGGGTCTGGGTTCAACCCCCAAGTACCACAAACAACAACATACACACACACACACACACACACACACAAAAGTTTGAAAATAAAATGGAGTTTTGTCAGGGAAGCAACAAAAGAAGGCAACAATACACTTGTATGAAAATGCCATAATGAAACCTAGTAATATTGTAGGCTAATTAAAAGGAAAAAAAACCTACTCTCTATGACATCATAGGGGTAGGGTTTAGCTAAGTTGGTAGAGTGCTGTTCTGTGCTCTCTGAGGAGCCAGGTTCAATCCCTAGCACTGCAAAAACAGGAGAAGGATGTGGCAATCTACTCCCAAAGCAATACCAAAATAGCCATTGAAAACGCTGTGAGGGTTGCTATGAGTCGGATATGACTTGACGGCACCTAACAAAAACGTATGATACTATAATGGTAGATACACATTACCATACATTTGTCCAAACCTATAAACTGTACAACACAAAGCAAGAAACTTAACATAAAATATGGACTCCAGGTAAAAATACAGTAGTCTAACAACTGTATCACTCCACTGGGACACTGATAAATAGGGATAGTGATGCATATCGTGGTAGAGATTATATAGGAAAGCTCTGTATATTCTGCTCACTTTTGCGGTGGAAGCATACAAGAGGGTAAGGGGGCACCTATATCAATAATGTACATCAAAATGCCTATATGGAAATGCCACAATGAAAAGCATGTCAGAATGAATCATATTAAGGTGTGCATTAAAAATGTCAAAAAAAAAATGGTTCTAATAAAATTTTAAAAAGAGAAAGGGAGCTGAGGATGTAGCTCAATGGTAGAGAGCTTGCCTCGCATGCATAAGACCTTAGGTTTGACTTCCAGCACTGCAAAAAGAGAAAGAAAGGATATTTGATTCCCAATGAATGGTCTTGGTACCCATAGGGAAATTAATTATTTCTGGAGTCTCATTCTATTTGTTAATCTATGTGTCCATCCTTACGCCAGTATCATGCTGTCCTGATTACTGTTGCTTCATAATACATTTTGAAATCAGGAAGTGTGCATCTTCCAAATTTGTCCCACATTTCCAAGAATACCTTTGTTAAACTGGGTCTCTTGTATTTCCATAAGAATTTTAGGCTCAGCTTCTGTGCCTATTTAGAAAAAGATAGCTGGCTAGAATTTTGAGATGGATTGTACTGAGTCTATAAATTACAGTGGGTAGTAATAATATCAAGACTTCCAATCCATACACATGGGTGTCTTTCACCTACCCTCCCTTATCAATGGTATACATGAATATGTTCCAAGATGTTCCTCAGATGCCTGAAACCATGGATAAAACTGAACCCCACCTATGTTTTTTCCCCATGCAACAATGGGCTTAAACATAAATAAGACTGTGTGCCTGGCACAGAATCAGGGAGTGTTTCGATTTGCTATACATAGGGTCGCTATGAGTAAGACCTTACTTGATGGCACGAAACAACAACAACATAAACTGCTATGGTGAACTTTAACTTATAAAGCACAGTAAAAGATTAAAAAAATAGAAGAGTTATAAAATATACTATAATAAAAACTGCCTGCAGTTGTACCACTGTGGTGTCCAATCCCATCAGATCTCAGAAGCTAAGCAGGGTCGGGCCAAATACTGGTTAGTATTTGGATGGGAGACCACCTGAGATCACCAGGTGCTATAGGCTTGGGAGAAGGCAACCCACTCCCAAAAAACAGTCTTCCATTGAAAACCCTACAAATATCAGAGAAGCACTAACAAGTTTTCTCCTGTTATATGTTGGGTTGCTATGAGTTGGACATTGACTTGATGGCTGGCACCTAACAACAACATAAGAAAAACTATTAAAACTTAGTTATTTCTGGAATTTTCCATTTAGTATTTACAAACTGCAATTGACTGTGGGTAACTGACATCATGGAAATTAAAACCACAGTTAATGGGAGCCTACGGTATTTAAGTTTCCTCTACTTTTTTTGGGGGGGGGGCTGGGATTTAGCTCAGTTGGTAGAGCGCTGCGCTGCAGTCTCTGAGGTCCCGAGTTCAATTCCCAGCACTGCAAAAATGGGAGAAGGACCTGGCAATCCACTCCCAAGGCAATCCCGAGACAGTCAGCCATTGAAAACCCTATGAGGGTCGCTATGAGTCAGATACTGACTCAACAGCACCTAACAACAACTACTTTTTTTTAATACTGTTTAGTAGGTTTTTGATCTATAAGCTCTGATGCCTTTTGGTAAATTTACTTCTGAGGGTTTTTTTGTTTTATTTTTTTGGTGATGTTGGAATTGAACTCAGGGCCTCGAGCTTGCTAGGCAAGCACTCTACCATAGAGCTACATCCATCCCTAGTCCTTGTTTTATTCTTCTTTATGGGGTATTTATTTTGAGATGAGGTCTCACTGTGTAGCCCATGTTGGCTTAGAACTCAGTTCTGGGATTACAGGCATTCACCACCATACCCCACTTTTATTCTTTTTATCACAAATGTTTAACTTCTTTTTCAGATTGTTCATTACTAGGGCCCACAAATACAACAGACTTTGCATACTGATTGTGTTTGGACATTGGTGCCCATTTGTTATAGCTCTGAAATTCTGGTGGTTTCCTTAAAAGGTTTTTCTTTTTCTTTCTTTCTTTTTTTTTTTTTTATCATCGGTGAAGAGACACTTTTAGCATTTTTTTTTTTTTTTAAACAAGGCAGTCTTGCCTGCAACTTGTGATCTCCCTGCCTCAGACTCCCAAGCACTGGAATCACAGGTATGTGTGACCATTCCTGGCCCAATTTGGTTATTTTTGTTTTTTATTCCTAAGGCATACATACAACTTCCAGCAGAGCACTGAATAGACATGGCAAGAACAGACATATTTGTCATGTTCTTGATCTTAGGAGAAAAGCATATAGGCTTTTCTTATGACTGTTAGCAGTGAGTTCTCTATAAATGCACTTTAGGAAGTTGATCAAGTTCTGTTCTGTTTCTGGTCTGCTGAATGATAGAAAAGTGTTGGGTTTTTCCAAATGGTTTTTGTTTGTTTTTTGAGACACTATCTCACGATGTACCCCAGCCTGACCTCAAACTTGAGTTTCTCCTGCCTCAGTTGTCCATGTGCTCGGATTACAGGTGTGAGCAAGTATGCCAAGCCTGCCAAATGGTTTTCCTGTATCAATTGCCTTCCTAGAATAAATCACATGGCACATAATGTTTTTGATATACTACTAGATTAGTTTGCTAATATTTTGAAGAGTTATGTGTCTATATTCATAAGTGATATATTAGACTACAGTTTTCTAGTGATGTATTTTATTTTGCTATGAGGGTAATAATACTAGCTTCACAAAATGATTCAGGAAGTGTTCTCATCTCTCCTACTTCTTACAAGAGTTTCTGAAAGATTTTTTTTTTTTTTCTGGTACTAGGAGGCTGAACCTAGGACCTCACACATACTTTGCACATGCTGTATGACTGAGCTACACACTCAGCCCCTTGTTTATTTTTATCTTGAGACAGGGGCTTGCTAAATTATGCAGGCTGCCCCTGTCCTTGAATTTGCTATACTCCTGTCTCCACCTGCCGAGTTACTAGGGATTATAGGCATGCACCACTCACCTGGCCAAGGATTGGTATTTACCCTTCTTTTTTAAAAGTTTGATATAATTTACCAATGAAGGCAACTGGGGTTAGGATTTTTTTGAGTAGTTTTCCTTTTTTCGTTTTTTATTACTGACTTACAATTGTTCTTAGTATTCCCTTATAATCCTCTGTAAAGTCTATAGTAGTATCTCCTCTTTCATTCCTGATCCTAGGACTCTGAGTTTGCTCCATTATTTTCTCGATCAGATTAGTCAAAGGTTTATCAATTTTATAGATGTTTTAGAAGAACTTACTTTGTTTTGTTGATATTCTGTTTTGCTATTCCTGTTTCATTTATTTCTACTCTAATCTTTATTACTTCCTTTTCCTAGCTCTGTATTGTTTTTCTTTTTCTGGTTCTTAAGGCATAGAAACTACTAATTTGAGATCTTTCCTCTTTTTTTAACATAGGTATAACAACTATACTCCTTCCTTTTAATACTATATCTTATAAGATAGATTTATTTGTTTGTTTATTTAGGTTTTTGAGACAGGCTCTTGCTATGTAGCCCAGGCTGGCCACAAACTCACAATCTTCCTGCCTCAGTCTCCTCAGGGCTGGGATTGTATATTCATTTCACTTATCTCAAGTTTTGTATGTTTTTTGTTTTTTTTTTTTGTAACAAGTTCTTGCTATATAGCCTAGGCTGACTTTGAACTCACTACATAGCTGAGGCTGTCTTGAACTTGCAATCCTCCTGCCTCCACTTCCTGAGTACTAGGATTACAAGCCAGCACATGCCACTATACCCGGCTTTTTCTTTCCCTCCTTCCTTTCTCTTTTCCTTCTTTTTTTTTTTTTTGGTTGCTGATTGAACCCAGGGCCTCATGCATGCTAAGCAAGCACTCTACCACTGGCCCACACCCCCACCCTCAAAGAATTTTCTAATACCCATTGTTATTTCCTCTTTGACCCACTGGTTACTTGTGACTGTGCTGTTTAATTTCCACATATTCGTTAATTTTCCAAACTTTCTTCTATAACTGGTTTCTAATCTCACGCCATCATGGTCAGAAAAGTTACTTTGTATGATTTTAATTGTCTTGAATTCATTGAGACTTTTATAGACTATCATATGATCTATCCCAGAGAATGATCCATGTGTACTTGAGAAAAGTGAATAGTCTGTTGTTGTTTGGTGGGTTGTTCAAGAGATGTTAGGTTTAGTTAATTTATAGTACTGTTTAAATCCTCTATTTCTTTGTTGATCTTGTGTATACTTATTCTATTCATGAATAAAAGTTGGATGTTGAAGTCTCTGATTATTATTATTTCTCCATTTAATACCATCTGGTTTTGCTTCATGTATTATATAGATTCTATTGTTGCATGAATATACTGATATGTTTAAAATTGTTTCATCTTCTTCATAGAATATCCTCTTTTCATTATACCCTTCTTTATCTCTGTTCTTATAGCTACATTAAAAATGCTTCAAAGAAATAAGTTCCGAATAATAGAAATATATTACCTGTTGGATTCTTAATTACACAGCTGGTAGCTCCATGAAGATCAGCATGTACATAAATGTCTCCTTAAATAAAGACAATAAGAAATGATATTTTAAGTCTTACTTCTTCTTTGAGATAGAATCTCACTATGTTATCCAGGCTGGTCTCCAACTCCTAGGCTCAGCCTCAGCCTCCTCAAGTAGCTGTGAGTACAGAAATGTAATACTGTATCTAGCTTTAAGTCCTACCCCTCTCTCTTTAAAATTTTTTTTAAGATAGTCTTGCTGTGTACCCCGGGCCGTCTTAGAACTCATATGCAGACCAGGCTTGCCTTCAACTTGCAGCAATCCTCCTGCCTCTACTCCCCGAGTGCTAAGATTACAGGTGTGTGCCATCATACCCAGCTTAAGTTCTATTTCTAAATGTGAAAAATGGTTACAAACTTTACCACTGAAAAGCTTTAAAAATTTGGCCTACACTGACTTTGAAGTACTCATAACTATTTTGTAAATGTAGTAGAAAATCCAAAGTTCAGCACAACAGTAATATTACTTTAGCAAGATCCACTTAAAATGAGAACTGAAACACAAAGCTCAATATCAACATAGCCATAAACCATAAAGCATCAAATCTTTCTATTAATTCTGTCAAACAAAAGAGTGTAAGATGAAAATCAGTGCTAATATTGAGATAACTGATCATACAAGACAAACTTCTTTAGAATTTTAATCTTACCTACCTGGCGTCAGGTATCTTTTCACAATTATTTCATTCTGTTGCTGATCTCGCCCACCTATAATCAGATAGTTCTCTGAGCTAATGAACCACAGAAATTTCTCAAACCTATCAAATTGTAAGAAAACAAAGTTAATATGTTTTCATCAAAGCTGACTAAATTCACACTAGTTTTTACAAATAAAACAAAACAGGAAGCTATCTGTGTAGATTAAGACCATTTGATGATTTCATTACACTTTTTTTTTTTTTTTGCCATACTAGGGGTCAAACCCAGGGGTTCGAGCATGGTAGACAAGATTTTTCACCACTGTGTCACAACACAGCCTTTATTTTTCTAATTTTGAAATGGGGTCTTCCTAAATTGTACAGGCTGCTGCTGCTCTTGAAATCATGATCCTCCTGACTCAGCCTCCAGAGTCACTGGACTAACAGATGTGCATCACTGTGCACAGATAATTTCATTACTTCTAAAGCATCGAGTTGAATTTTACTAAAAACTTATAACATATGAAGATAGACCTAGAAGAAATTAAATTCTGTTTTTTAAAAAAGCTACCTCTTTGCTTCAGATAGATAGCCTTCTTAAACTCAAGGATAACTCATTACAACGAATTACATAAAGCAAAAGTATAAAATGTCAAATGGTACTTAGGTGTAGCTTCCTTCCAGTGGGGCACTGAATAGGCTTTGGACCACTGATAAAATAGAAGAATTGTGCAGGGTGTGATGGCATATGCCATTACTCCCAGCACTAGGGAGGCTGAGACAGGAGGACCTCAACTTGCAGGCCAGCCTGTTCTACACAGCAAATTCAAGGCCAGTCTGTACTATGTAGCAAGATCCTGTCTCAAAACAAGCAAACAAAAAACCTGTATTCCCATTCTGTTGTCAATTACTCAACATAATCAATGTTTACACATGATATCCTTTTAAAAAACAAACAATAGGCCAAAAACTTCCTACAGCAAGATAAAATTGCAGCCATGTATGGTGGCATATATCTGTAACCCCAGCATCAGGAGGCTGAGGCAGGAGGATTTTGAGCTCAAGGCCTGCCTGGGCTTCATACCAAGACCCTATTTCAAATGTGTCCCCTCGCCCCAAAAAAGGGTAAAATAATAACTTTTCTCAAAAAAACAAAGCAAATGAGGTTTTCATAAGTTTATAGCAGGATAAAAAGTATAACAGAGTATCTTTATATGAATTTAGAAAATGACATGTAAACATAAAGTAACACATCTGCCTTACAATGACAACAAATATCATCTATAGTTTTTAAGAGCTTCTGATTAGATGACAGTTACCCACAGTCAATTGCAGTTTGCAAATATTAAATGGAAAATTCCAGAAATAACTAAATTTTAAGTGTTTATTGTGCTTTCTAAAATTGTATTTAAAATTGTAGTTGAAATGTATCTAGTTTATAAATGTTTATATTGTACCTAATGCTTGTTAAATATTAGTTTTCAGAAATTAAATGACACTATCTTGTTGGGTTTAATAAAGAATTTATATAGCACCATTTAAAAAAAGCAGCAGCAACATAAATTTATTACAAAGACAAATGGAGGAAAATATCAAAAGAATCACTTAAAAGAGCTAAAAGTAGTTACTTTGAGAGAACAGGCAATGGGAACAAGGATGAAGAATTTTAGGAATACTGGTTTTGTAACAAGCTTTGTACAACTGGCTTGACTTTCTAAACAAGGTACATGTGTAATTCTGAACAAAAACAAAAACTAAATTTAAAAAAGATGGACACTTAACACTTACCAATATACTTTTCTTGCTTTTTGAATAGAAGTAACTGTTTGAACTTCTTTTAAGGTTTGTTTTGTTTTCTTTTCTGCTGATTTAAATGCCTATTTGTAAGAAATAATTTTTAAAATAATTTTAGAATGTTTTAAATAATACCAAAGTAAAGAATGGGACCAGAAATAGCTTGTAAAAGTCACAAAATGGCCTTATTTATACACAAATATACATACATCAAATTAAAGAAGAATATTTTTGCCTTATATATTTAAGTCAAAGATTTACTGTACGGAAATATTTACTCAAGACCTACAAATTAAAAACTGCCTTGTTCACTTACCAGATGCTGAGGTCCTATCACATACCAAGTTCCAGACTACATACTAGAGATACAATATTAAACAACATGGATAAAGCTCACAACCTCTCCTCACTGGAGTCTCAGAGAAAAGACAACTATTAAACATATAATCATCCAAATAAACATATGGTAAGTGCTTCTAAGAATGCTGTAGGACTATAACAAGGAAACCTAAATTATACTGAATTATAGTCCAAAAAGATATCACTGAAGAAATGGCATTTAAGCTTAAGGTTAAATTTAAGCTTAAGAAGAAAAATACTGTAAGTAGAAAGAAAAGACTAGCAAGTGGTGATGACAGGGTAAAATATCAAAACATGAGGTAGGAGGTGGGTACAGTAGTGCACACCTACAATCCTAGCACTGAGGAAAGTAAGGCAGGAGAACTGCAAGTTCAAGGCCAGTCTGGGTTACACAACAAGACCCTCTCTCTCTCTCTCTCTCTCTCAAAAAAAAAAAAAAGAAAGAAAGAAAGGGATGAGTTAAACAGTAGATGGAGGGCTCAAGAAGACTACTCAGGGTCTGCATAATTTAGTGAGACCCTGTCAAAAAAAATAAAAAAGTGTGCCGGGTGTGCAGCTCAGTGGTCCAACACTTGGAAAGCACGCAACCACGAGGCCCTGAGTTCAACCCCCACTACCACAATAAATAAATAGATAAATAAAAAGAAGGCTATTCATAGAGGGAACAAGAGAGGATAATGAGGAGTGAATATGATCAAAGTACATTACAAACATTTGGAAATGTGATAATGAACTCTATTATCTTACACAATGAATATATGCTAATTAAAAAGAGAAAAGGCCAGGGGGTGGTGGCTTATGTATGTAATCCCAGCAATTCAGGAGGCTGAGGCAAGAGGATCACAAATCTGAGGCCAGAAGCAGTTTGTGTAATTTAACAAGACTAGCTGAAGGTAAAAAATTTAAAAAGCGGCTCAGTGTTTGGTTCAGTGGTAGGGCGCTTGCAAAGTATGTACAAGGCCCTGGGCTCAGCCCACCATACTGCAAAATGAATGAATAAATAAATAATTAAAAAAAGAAGGCTACTTAGTTAGTGGGGCCATGGGTTAGCTCAGTTGGTAGGGTGCTGCTCTGTGCTTTATGAGGTCCTGGGTTCAATCCTTAGCACCACAACAGGAGGAGGACCTAGCAACCCACTCCCAAAACAATCCTGACCTGAAACAATCAGCCACTAAAAACCCTATGAGGGTCAAATCCAACTCAACCACACCTAACAAAAACAACAACTTATTTAGCAGACATTGCCTGTTCCAGGCAATATTCTAGGAACTAGATGAAGCAATGAATAATAAAGACAAAGATAATACTTTTATGCAATCTACATCCTAGAGAGAACACAGAAAACAAGTATTCAAAGAAATATGTCAATTGGTGGGGGTAAGAAGATAAACCACAAATGAGACACTGAGGGCATGGTTAACAAAGGCTTCTCTGATAGTTTCATTTAAGTAGATATGTGAACGAATAAAGACAAGGTTCAAACCTTCAAAATTTTGAGGGAAGAGCATTCTCAGTACAAAGAGTAACAAGTGCAAAGGCCCTGAGAGGGCAGCAATACACCCATGATTTTAGGAACAGGTAAGATCTCAGTGTAGCCAGAAAGAGTAAGAGGATGAGATCAGAGGGAAGCAGATCATACAGACCCTTTTTGGCTAGGAAAAGGGCTCCGAATTTAAGGTGAGAAGCAAGTGGAAGATTTTGAGCAGAGGAGAGAATGATGGAGTTTGCTGAAGATTTAAAAGGGATACTGGCTGCTATGTTGAGTACAGGCTGTAGGAGAGAAAAAGTAGAATGATCCAAGAACAATTCAGAGACTACTGTTACAACCCATGCAAACAGAGACAATGAAGGCCCGACAAACAGAAATGGGGAAATGTGGGCAGATTCTGGTTATACTTTAAAGTGATTACTAGAAAGATCTTCTGATAGAGTGGATATAGTTTATGAGAAGAGTTCTGGGTACCACCAGCATTTGAGAAGAAAAAAAAATGTGTTATTTATTAAGGGGGGGCGGGAAATGGGGCATGAAAGATTTAGGGAAGAAAATAAGTAGTGGATATGTTGTTGTTGTTGTTGTTGTTAGGTGCTATCGAGTCCGATTCATAGTGACCCTCATAGGGTTTTCAATGGCAGACTGCTTCGGGATTGCCTTGGCAGTGGGTTGCCACTTACTTCTCCCATTTTGCGGTGCTGGGACTCGAACTCGGGACCTCAGAGACTGCAGAGCAGCACTCTACCAACTGAGCTAAACCCCACCCCTAAATACTGGATATATACACATGTAAAGCAAAATTAAACTCAAAAGATATTTCTGAGTTAGAAAAATCTCATTTAAACAGAAGAAATAATTAAAACAATTAAAGTAGCCAGAAACTATTAACATTCACTCTGTTGTTGTTAAGTGATATCGAGTCCGGTATGACTCATATCGACCCTATGTACAACAGAACAAAACACTCCCCAATAATGTGCCATGCCCGACACTATTGTCAGTGCTTCCCTGCTATTTACAGGGTTTTCAATGACTGTTTTTTTGGGAGTGGGTTGCCAGGTCCTTCTCCCAAGCCTACAGCACCTGGTGTTCCCAGATAGTCTCCCATCCAAGTATTAACCAGGCTCAACCCTGCTTAGCTTCCAAGATCTGACAGGATCAGATGCCAGGATGGTACGGCAGTAGGCCAACATTTACTCTAACGTATATTAAGTACCTTCTCAGCAGCTTCAACAGTCTTTTGTGTTTTTTTAGCAGCATATCTCTTGTGATCATAATACCTAAAAAAGAAAACTCTCTTAAATGTTAAGTAAAATTTTAATTTTTTGTTCTCTACTTCTGATTTTATAGATTCTCAAATTATACAGAAAAAGTTTGCATAATACCAAAGCTAAAACTAAATTTAGAAAAAGCCAGGCATGAGGGCACTCATGTAACCCTAGCACTAGAGAGGCAGACAAGACCATGAGTTTGTGATCAGCCTGGGCTACATAGCAAGACTCTGTCTCAACTCCCCCTATTCACCTGCTACGAAAAGGTATTTTCACCAAAAGAAGTCTATACAGGTAAAACAAGGATTGTCCTTAACACCAATTCTTTCTCTATTGATTTACTGCAAATAATATTTTACCTAAAATTTGTACTTAAATGACGTACTTTTTGGCATTGGCATATGCTGACAAGCTGAGATCAACGTCAACAAGCAATGGCTTATTTTTTTGAGGCTTCTGAAGCTGTTTATTCTTTTGTTTTTTCTTTTTTCCTTTTGGTAGTTCAGTTTCATTTTTCTCAACACTGACATCACCATCAAGATCATCATCTTCCTCCTCTGACAACAAGTATGGATTTCTATTAAAAATATTCAATAGTATTTCACTAATGTCAATGACATCACTTTATTTCAATTTTTTCTTCAGTGAAAGTATAAATGGTTTATATTACTTAAAATGCATCACTATTTTAGTGTAAATTAATTTGAGAATTTGATATAAAGAAAAAATTTAAATGCAGTAAATAATTATATAACAACACAAAGACAAGCAATAACTGCTTAAGAATCAAACTTACCTTAGCAGCATTGTAACATGATTTGTTTGTAGTTTTAATTCTTTGATTGCATTTGCAACAGGGTCTCCTTGAGCTTGGGCTTCTTTCACAATTACTCCAATTTCTGTCCAATCTATCTGGTTGGCTAACGCACTTCGAACTACCTGAATGGCTCTGTCAACTATCTGTAGGTTCATTTCTATAAGCTCTCCTTTCAGTTTGTCTATTTCCTTAGGAAACAAACCAAACACATTTACTAAAATGCCAGTGAAGTTCACATTTTAAAAAGCATCAGAGAAAGCTAAATGTAATACCTGAGCCTGCTGAAGAGCTTCTAATCTGTTTTCGTGATCCTTTCGGACATTATCTAATTTCTTCAGTGCTTGTTTTTCCTTTCAGCGACAAAACAGATTTTTTAAAAATCAGATTTCTCCTACCTCATGGCACCTTTTATCTCTTACCTTCTAAAACTCACTATCCTGATCCCCTCTTTACCCCCTCCATGTTGTCACGTAACTAGCTAAAATTTCCTTACAATATACTTTCCCAAGCCTGACCCACTAAAAAATGTTTCATGCTCCAAAATTACTTCTGTCTACTTATCTCCCATTGCCTATACAGGAAGGTATGCTGATACACGTTGAACTATCTGTAAGATATGCCCCTAATTCCCTTGGCATTATTCAAACAGGCAGAATTCAAGATATCTTTCCTATGGTAATATAGTCTGACATAATAAATTCTTTTTTTTCTCTTTTTTTTTTTTTTTTCTTTTGCAGTGCCAGGCATCAAACCCAGGGCCTCATGCATGCTGTGCAAGTGCTCTTCCACTGAGCTATAACCCTTGCCCAGAATAAATTCCTTTTTTTTTTTTTTTTTTTTTTTGTGCGGTACTGGGGTTTGAACCCAGGGCCTTGTGCTTGCATGCTTCACAAATGCTGTACCACTGAGCTGCACCCTCAGCCCATTTTTTTTTTACTTTTTGACACAGGGTCTCACTAAATTACACAGACTGCCTCTGGTCTCGAACTTGCAATCCTCCTGCCTCCGCCTCCTGAGCTGCTGGGATTACAGGCATGCGCCACCACACCCAACTCAGAATAAATTCTTAAAAAACATAAATTACCAAACCTTTTTATTTATGGATACTTTAAATTTTCTTGGTATTATTTCCAGTATTTTCCAGAATACTTTCTTCCCCTAAATTAACATTACAAAGGTTCAGGATGGTTACCTGACTTCCTAGACATAGCATTTTATCACATATAATTTAAATTTCAATGTTATTGATTTGGGAACAAATTTTCTAATCCTAGTAAAAGCACTATCACTTAATATTTATATGATGGATGAAATATTAAAAAGTCTCAAATTATAACAGTGGTGATTCTTAAGAGAACCCACAATGATCATTAAAATGAATCACTGGCAGAGGTTGAGTATCTCTTATCTTAAATGCTGGTCCCAGAAATATTTTGAATTTTGGAGTTTTTTTGTATTTTAGAATATTTGCATAGACTTTACCAGCTGTGTATCCCTAACCTGAAAATCTGAAATCTGAAATTATTTGAGTACCAATGATGCTCATAAGGTTTGGATTTTGTAGCATTTCAGATTTTCATATTAGGGATGCTCAACTTGTATTCTGATGCACATTTAAAAAAAGGTGGGGGGAGGATCAATTTACTGCTAAGAACCTATTTCCTCACCAAAGTACTGCCACCATGTGGTAATCATTTAACTACCTGCTCTGAAATTATTTTCTAATCTTTTAAAACTGAAGGGCAGAGGGTACAGGGACTCACATAATTAGAAATTTTTGCACACACTCTTTAAGACTTTATTAAACCAAATTTCCTCCAAATCAAGAGTGACTGTTGCCAGTTTAATCGTTCTGCAGCAAATGCTCTAAGTATGGTAGAAAATACTGAATGTTAGATATTCCTTGTGGAGTCATAATACACACAAAATATTAAAGACCTAGTTTTAAAGTCCAGTTTTAAAAACATGTTATGATAAACAAGCAAACTCACATGCACAGAAAATTCTTTTTTCTTCTTCTCTAGCCCATTTAAAATCTCCCTAGAACAGTAGTCTCATTACTGCAAAGTTTGAGAAGTTTTGAGTTGCTATAACAAATCATAGTAGTATAAAAATAGCAGGTCTCTTTTTCCCACTGTATATCCTTTTAGAGAATGTCTTGACAAATGGATGGAATAAATGAGAATACACATTTCAACAATGAATCCTCGCTAGGACCATCCTCGTAAACCAAGAGATCAGGGAATTCCCATTCTACTTCCACACTAGTTCTGAAAGGGTGTTCCTTACTAAATGAAAGAAAGGATCATCTACCTGTGAAATCATTCTATGACTAACTGGTATAATGTAAATATTTTCAATAATACTGTACCTGTTGTAAAGCTTTTAAATCAATTTTCTGACCTTCTATCTTCGAATAAAATTCATCCACAGCCTTATTAAAAAAAACAGACAAACAACTAGCTGTAAAAAAAAAAAAAAGCATGGTCTCTACTTCAACTTGCATACACAGAATTTTTGTCCGTTTTGTATCATAATGCCACTCAGACAACTTGATCAGATTTCCAGTAAGTTCAAATCATTGGTCCTTCATCTTCAAATAACGTGCAAAAATTATTACCAATAGCTGCATCTGTGACTACACTGGTTATTTTTTTAAACTGCATTGATTTTGGTTTTGTTTGTTTTTGTTTTTTGAGACAGGGTATCACTGTGTAGCCCAGGCTAGCCTGGAATCTACTATGTAGACCAAGCTGGCCTCCAACTCTCGTTGATCCTCCTGTCTCAGCCTTGTGGGTGCTGGGATTACAGGCATGTACAATCACATCCAGCTTAACTGAATTAATTTTTAATGCCTTATTCACAGTGATTGTAAAGCAAGATTATTTTCAACTTCTAAATCAAAGTGAGCTCATATTCATGTTACAAATCATATCCTGCTAACTAGTCAAAAAACAGAACAAGAAAACCCACCTTGTCAAATGATTCAAATTCTATGTATGGACATAGTGAGTGTTGAGCAAACAAGAAAGGATGAAATTCTTCATACCTGTAAAACATATATTTCTATTACACTCAAGAACATTAACAAACATCCAAAGCAAATTGACCCATGCCTACATGCTTACGTGAGTATGTCTTCAACTGGTTTGTCAACTTCCAGGCTTGGTTTTATTTCTCTTTTCTGGATGATATATCCCTATAAAAATCCAATATTAAAATCTTTTCTGTTCATAATTAACAAGTGTTCAGGTTCCATGACTGACAGTAATTTTATTAATTTTTATAAGATATACTGCAAATAGAGAACATCCATAAGATATCAAATAATTTTTAAAATAACTATGTTGTTTGTTGTTGTTAGGGGCTGTTGAGTCAAGTCTGACTCATAGCGACCCTATGTGCAACAGAATGAAACACTCTCCAACACTGTGCCATGCCTGGCACTATGTCAGTGCTTCTCTGATATTCATAGGATTTTCAATGGCTGATTGTTTTTGGATTGCTTTGGGACTGGATTGCCATGTTCTTCTCCCACTTTTTCGGCGCTAGAGATTGAACCCAGGGCCCCAGAGAGCGCTGCAGAGCAGCACTCCTACTAATGATAAGAGGGCTGTGTGTTTTTGAGACAAGGACTTGCTGTGTAGCCCAGGCTGGTCTCAAATTTATAATCATCCTACCTGAGCTTCCCAAATGCTGATATTATAGGTATGTACCACCACACCAGCATATCATCAATTTTTCTTAAAGTATGATTTATTAAAATATGCTTCTCTAAAATCAGTTCAAGAAGAAATATTTCAGCTGGATGTGGTGGCAAAGGCCTGTGATTTCAGTATTTGGAAGGCTGAGGCAGGAGGAACACAGGTTCCAGGCCAGTCTGGGATACATTCTATAAAAAAGAAGAGGAAGAATTTCCAAAATCATTTTGTGGAGAACTAATCATGACTTGAGATAGTACTTTCTATAATAAATAAAGAACCGAACAAAACTTACAAACAATAATTTTTTAAAAAGAACCACCCTGGGGTTAACAGTATAGCTCAGTGGTATAGCATGTAATCAACATGCACAGGCTCTGGGTTCAATCCCCAGACCAAAAACAAACGACAACAAACCAAAACCCAAAACCCTAACCTGGAATAAGGAAATTACAGATATCAGTTTTCCAAATTATAATGATAAACAGACATACATAGATCCTTTAGTAAACATTTCATGCCTGAAAATCCAAGTAAATAGAACCAAAACAATATACAATAGGTATACATGATGGTACCTTTCCACTGAAGTTGGATGCCGTTTTCATATAGTCTTCTGCCTTCTGCAGACAAACAAGTACTTTTTCAAAATCTAATGAGGCAATAAAAAAAAGATAAAGGAATGCTAATCAATGGTCAATCAACCACTGTTAAACTATGCAGGAAAACAGAAACGTATTTATGAAATAATGTAAAGTGCTGAAGAAAATCAGATATAGTTACTTTGTGTTCACAATTGTTTTATGTACATAGTTATGTTTTGCCCGGCCAATTACTCAATCCTCTATTTTTTTATTAGTAATTTTTCAGCTAGTGTACAACTTAATGGGTTTCATTATAATATTTCCATACATACAAATCCTTTTACATTGCTCTAATTCACCTCCCTTATTATCTTGTTATAATATCCCCCATCTCATTCTACCTCATCAATGGTGTCCTTTCTACTTGCCTGTCTTGTTTGTATCAGAATATCATATATATACAAATCGAGATTTTGGCTGTAAGGGCAAAACATGATATTTCTTTTCCTTTCCCCCATTATCCTTTTTCACTCTGCTATCCCCCTTCTCTTTAGTCCCTTTTGTCCTTCTACGTAAAGCTCCTTTTACTTTCAGGACCTATATATTTTAATATTGAATATATACTGAAATTTGACATCTACATGAGAGAAAATGTGTGATGTTTTTATTTCTGAGTATGGCTTTTTTCACTTAAAATAATGATCTCTAGTACCATCCATTTTCTAGCAAGTGCCATAATTTCATCCTTCTTTATGGCTGAGTAAAACCCCACAGTGTATATATACCAGTTTCCTTCTTTATTCATCTGTTGATGGGCACATAGGTTGATTCTGTATTTTGGCTATTGTGAATAGTGCCACAACAAACGCAGATGACCAGGTTTCTCTATGGTAATATTGACTTTAGATTCCTTTATATATATATACCTGGGGCTGAGGTTTAGCTCAGTTGGTGGAGTGCCACTCTACACTTTCTGAAGCCCTGGGTTTGATCCCCAGCATTGCAAAAATGGGAGAAGGACATTGCAACCCACTCCCAAAACAATCAGCCATGGAAAACCCTATGAGGGTCGCTATGAGTCAGTCCCAATTTGACAGCACCTACCAACAAGATGGCCTGCAGCCGTAACCCTGTGGCATCCCATCCCGTCAGATCTCGGAAGCTAAGCAGGGTCGGGCCTGGTTAGTACCTGGATGGGAGACCGCCTGGGAACACCAGAAGCTGTAGGCTTGGGAGAAGGACTTGGCAACCCCGTCCCAAAAATCAATCTGCCATTAAAAACCCTATGAACATCAGAGAAGCATTGACAAAAGTATTTCCCCTGTTGTACAGAGGGTCGCTATGAGTAAGATACCGACTCGACGGCACCTAACAACAACAACAACAACAACATAATCACTCTTGGGTATGTAAACATATCACTCTTGGGTATGTATCTTGTTGTTGTTGTTGTTAGGTGCCATCGAGTCGGTATCCGACTCATAGCGACCCTCATAGGGTTTTCAATGGCAGACTGTTTCAGGATTGCCTTGGGAGTGGATTGCCAGGCCCTTCTCCCATTTTTGTGGTGCTGGGAATTGAACTCGGGACCTCAGAGACTGCAGCGCAGCGCTCTACCAACTGAGCTAAATCCCAGAAGAGTGATATAGCCAGGTCATATGGTAGTTCTATTTTCAGTTTTTGAGAAACCTCCATACTGATATCCATGGTAGCTGCACCAACCTACATTCCTATCAGCAGTATACTAGGGTTCCTTTCTTCCTGCATCCCTGCCAGCATTTGCTGTTGATGCTAGCCTTTCTGACTGGGCTGAGATGGTATTAATAGTAGTTTTGATTTGCGTTTCTGTAATAACTAAGGATGTTGAACATTTTTGCATGTTTATTGGCCATTTGTATTTCTTCTTTTGAGAAATGTCCAATTCACTTGCCCAGTTTTTGATTGGAAAATTATCATTTCTGGTGGTGGGTTTTTTTTGTTTGTTTGTACTTTTGGAGTTTTTTGGCAGTTCTTGGTATTTGGCAGTTGAAGGTTGAACCCGGGGCCTCACACAAACCTTGCAAGTGTCCTACCAACAGGCTGCACTCCTACCCTATTTTTTATTTACTTTTTTGAGTCAGAGTCTCACTAAGTTGTGTAGCCTATCTCTGGCCTTGAATTCATGACCTTCCTGCCTCTACCTCCCGAGTCACTGAGATTACAGGTGTGCATCAGCACCATACCTGGCTGGTATTTTAATTTTTTGAGCTCTTTATATATTCCAGAGCCTGCAGCCTTAGCCCTGTAGCATCTGATCCCGTCAGATCTTGGAAGATAAGCAGGGTTGGGCCTGATTAGTACTTGGATAAGAGACCACCTGGGAATACCAGGTGCTGTATGCTTGGGAGACAGACCTGGCAACCCACTCCCAAAGATCAATTCACCACTGAAAACCCTATGAACAGCAGAGAAGCACTGACATAGTGTTTCGCCTATTGTACACAGGGTCGCTATGAGTTGGATACCGACTCAATGGCACCTAACAACAACATATATTCTAGATATTAATCCCCTGTCTGATGTATAGCTGGCAAAGGTTTTTTTTTTTCCTTTCTGTAAGCTATCTCTTCACTCTCCTTTATAACTCTGAAGTTTCTTGTTTTTTTTTTTTTTTTTTTGGTCTGGAAGGTCTATTGATGAGATTGGGGTACTGAAGTCACCCACTATTATTGTGTCCAGACTTCTTGTTGTTAGGTGCCCTTGAATCAAGTCCGACTCATAGCAAACCTCATAGGTTATCAATGGTTGTTTCAGGATTGCTTTGGGGAGTGGACTGCCACATCCTTCTGCTGTTTTTGTGGTGCTGGGAATTGAACCCTGGGTCATCAGAGAGTACATAAGAGTGCTCTACCAACTGAGCTAAACCCCAGCCCGTATCTGGGCTTATTTGTACTTTTATTTCCAGTAGTCTTTGTTTTATGAATTTGGATGTACCACATATATATTTATAATTGTTATATCTTCTTGACTGATGGTTTTATTAATATGTAGTGACTTTATCTCTTCTAATTTTAATTTGGGCTGGGATTTAGCTCAGTTGGTAGAGCGCCACTCTGCAGTCTCTGAGGTCCCGAGTTTGATTCCCAGCACCACAAAAATGGGAGCACAATGAGGCAATCCACTTCCAAGCCAATTCCGAAGCACTCAGCCATTGAAAACCCTATGAGGGTCGCTGAGTCAGACATGACTCGACAGCACCTAACAACAACAACAATTTTAATTTAAAGCCTATTTTGTCTGACATATGGGTGGCTACTCTTTTTCGGCTTCCACTTGCTTGGTATATCAATTTCCATTATTTCCCTTGTCAGCCTGTATAATAATTTTCATCATTTTACTTTCAGTCTCTGAATGTCCTTGCCAGTGAGATGTGTTTCATGGAGACAACAAATTGTTGGATCTTATTTTTTAATCCAATCTATTACTCTATGCTTTTTAATATTCAGGGTTATTATAGAAAGGGGTTTGCTGATTCTTGCAATTGTGGTGCATGTTTTCCTGGTTGGGTCACATACTATCCATTCTTTCCCATCTCCCTTATTCATTTTGGGGGGTTGCTGGTATTTTGAGTCATCTCCTCTTCCCCAGGAAGTGAGGATACTGCCACTCAAATCTCTCATTGAACTGGTGTCCCACCTTCTCCTACTCTGTAACTGCCTGCCAACATGGTGTTGTGGCAGGCTCCTAGGCAACTTGACCAGTGATTAATCTCTGTTTTCAGGCCCCTAGAGTAGCTCAGTGTCATACCATAGGTTCCCTCTCAAGAAGGCACCTGATCAGGGCCCTCTGAGATAGAGTGTAGCAAAATGGATCTCTTCTCCAATGCTCCAATGACACCCCCAGTCAGGAAGTGGCCATTGGCTCACCAAATACCCTGAATGGATCCAACAGCTTCAATGATCATGGGCTTGTCCTATGGGTCTGCCAGTATGTCCATTAGGGCTGTCTGGCTTACCTTTCTAGTTTTTCTCCCACTTTTTTTTTCTAGTTTTCTCCCACTTTTTTTCCACTGTTGAAAATATCATGGTTGGAGACACGTCATGCTCACTGTCTAGCTCTACTTAGCAGTCTTAGACCATCCTTTAATTCCTTAGTGATTTCTGTGCTTTTCCAGTCTTTTTCTATTTTGAACAGAATCCCCTCCTGCCTCTTCTGACTCCTTTGTCTTACCAGGCCACATGCCATCTTATACCAGAAGTCCAATTGTTGAACCTTTCACCTTTACCTTCCATAATCTGAAAGGCATTTTATTTGTAAAGTTGTTGTTAGATGCCGTCGAGTGATAGTGACCCTCATAAGGTTTTTGATGGCTGATTGTTACGGGATTGTTTCTAGAGTGGGCTGTCACATCCTTCTCCTGTTTTTGTAGTGCTGGGGATCAAACCTGGGTCCTCAGGGTGTATAGAGCAGCACTCTACCAACTAGGCTAAGCCCCAGCATGAAAAGGTTATATAGATAATATTAAGTAGATGGTAGTAAGTCATTATTTTCCAGAGTTTTACTGAACATTTTCACATATTTCTGTTCCAGATAAGTATCAGATTCACTTTATAAAAGACAAAAACACGCTACCACCTCCTGTTGTCATTTGGAGGGGAGGGGGATTACACTGAGTAAGTACATTTTATAAACTAAAACATTCAATTTGGTTTCTGCTGTGGTGATGGTGGTGGTGGTGGTACTAGGGGTTGTACTCAGAACCTCACGCATGCTTTGCAAATATTCTGCCATTGAGCTATACCCCCAGCCCATTTTTTACTTTTTTATCTTGAAGACAGGGTCTCACTAATTTACACAGGCAGCCTCTGTCCTCAAACTTGCAATCCTCCTGCCTTCACATCCCAAATGGCTGGGATTACAGGTATGTGTCAGCATGCCTGGCTCAATTTGTATTTTATTTACTTACTTAGGGTTTTTTTTTTTTTGGACAGGGTATCACTTAGTAGTCCTGCTTGGCTTAGCACTATGTAGACCAGGTTGAATTTGAACTTGCAGTGATTCCTCTGTCTCAGCCTCCCAAATGCTAGGATGACAGGTGTGTACCACCACACCCAGCTTTCAATTTGTATTTTTAAACACACAAACTTACAGAATGAAAAATTACCCTTAAACCTTAAGAAATAGTATATAATTCCAAAATTTAAACATGAAGAATGATTCTTAAAATATTGGACAAGATAATCTACAGGTCAAAATTGATCAAACACCAAAACTTCCACTTCCCTTACATTCCTCTACATTTTTATTTACCCTAATTTGGCAGTTAAGGTTTCCTAAGTAATTACAAAAGGCTAATTCAACCATCCAGCCATATAACAAAAACAGGGAAATTCAAATGCATGAATAATGTCATTTTAGGAATCAGTCCATGTTCTAAATCAGAAAGCTAAAGAACTCAACTGCTTAGGACTCCAAGTTCAGCAACTAGTGTAAAATTTAAGGGGTGAAAAGCAGAAACATTCTGAAGTTGAAAAGTATCAAGATAGGTCAAAAAATTGAACTATACATTAGTAGGAATAAAGCTCCACACTAGGCTAGGTGGTCAGGAACACTCGTATGTACAGGATACTCAGAATAAATGTTTCTGAGTCCAGATGTACTTATTCACTTATTCTTTTATTCTTTTACCAGAAATAAGATAATTTCCCCTGTTTTTTTTTTTTTTTTTTCTTTTTTTCTTTTTTCTTTTTTTAAAGGAGTAGGCCAGGACACAGTGACACATGCTTGTAATCCCAGCAGTCAGGAAGCTGAGGCAGGAGGATTGACATGAGTTCCAGGACAGCCTGGTCTACACAGTGAAACTCTATCCCGAAAAGAAAAAACAATAAAAAAAGGTTTTAAATTTTAAAAAAAGGGAATAAATGGGGTATACCTCAATGGTAGAATGCTTGCCCAGCATCTGTAAGGCCCTTGGTTTGATTCCCAGGAAAAAAAAAAAAAAGTTAAAAGGGCAAGGAAACAAATGAAAATGGACAAGACTTGAATTGTGCAAACATACCTTTACTTTCGAGTTTTTCATCCACTTTGACATTGCCAGAGAACCCATTTTCTATAAGACAATGCTCTATGAGAGCTGGTCCATAGGCTATAAATGCAAAAAGTATTATTTTTAGTACTTTCCTACAAAACTTAATATTAAAAGTATAAGTTTATATCCCAATACGAATGATCTATTTAATAAAAATAGCCAGTGAAAACAATGAATTTACTTATTTTGAAATGTAACTAAAATTAACAACTGAAGTAACAACAGAAATTTGAGATATAATAAATTTACAGAAATTGGTCCAAACTACAGAAATTTAATGGCATTTGGCCACATATAAAAAAGGTTATAAACCATGACAAAAAAGAATTTATCCTTGAAATGCAAAGTTGATGAAGTACCCCCAAGCTGGCTAATCTCTCAATTAAAAAATGGACAAGAGATCTAAATAGATATTTCTCAAGAGAAAACACATAAATGACCAAATGGTATATGAAAAGATGTTTGCCATCACTGATTGTCAGAAATACAAATCAAAACCACAATGAGCTGACTGCGGTGGCACAAACATTCCATCCCAGCAACTTGGGAGGCTGAGGCAGGAGGATGGCAAGTTTGAGGCCAGAGGTAGTCTGTATAACTTAGCAAGACCTTGATTCCAAATAAAAAAATTTCTAAATGGGCTAGGGGTGCATCCCAACATTAGAGTACTTGCAAAGTATGTGTGAGGCCCTGAGTTCAACCCCTAAGTACCACAAAACCAAACAAACAAAACCCCAAAACAAAACAATGACATGTCACTTCACTCTAGTAGAAATAGTTATTATCAAAAAGACTAAAGATAACAGGTGCTGGCAAGGTTGAGGAGGAAAACGAACCTCTGCACAATGTTGGTGATAATGCATTAATGGTGGTTCCTCAAAAAGTTAAAAATTGGCCAGATATGGTGGTACGTTGTCTGTAATTCCAGCACTTGGGAGGCAGAGGCAGGACAATTGCACATTTGTGGACAGCCTGGGCTACTTAGTAAAATTCTGTCTCAAAAACCAGCAACAACAAAAAAAATTTAAATTTGAGCTACCATATATTCCACCAATCCCATTACTGGGTATATATCCAAAGAAAATGACATAAATCAAAGAGACATCCGCATGCCTGTGTTCACTCCATCACTATTCAAAATAGCCAAGAAACGGAAACAAAGTATCCATCAGCTTATGATGTGCTAAAGAAATGTGGGACATATACAAAATGGAGTATTTGGTCATTACAAAGAATGAAGTCCTACAAAGAATGAAGTGACAACATGGATGGAACTGAAGATTATTATGTCAAGTGAAATAAACCAGGCACACAAAGACAAAAACCACAATATGTGGAATCTAAAAACAGGTGACATCAGCAGTTGACAGTAGAATGGGTGTTATCAGAGACTGAGGAGAGTAAAAGGGAAGGATGGATTGGAAAAGGCTGATCAGCGGGTAATAAGTTATAGACAGATCAAGAAGTTCAGGTGTGTTATTGCACATCAACTAACACTAATATATTGTATATTTTAAATTAGAAGGATTTTGAAAGTTTTCACCATAAATGATAAATATTTGAGGTAAATAAAAATAAAGGAAAACAAATGTTTAAGTAAATAGGTTTAACTTGACTTAAACATTATACAATGTATACATATATTAAAACATTATGTTACCCCATTAATATGTACAATTTTTACATATCACCTCAAAAGATAAATTTCAGCCTGGTGTCAAGGTACATGCCTGTAATCCCAGCACTCAGGAGGTTGACACAGGAGGATTAGGATTACAAATTCAAACTTCTCCAGCCTAGGCCACAGAGCAAAACTTGGCCTCAAACAAAACAAAACAAAATAAGGCTAGATATGTAGCTCAGTGATAAAGTACTTATCTGGCATGTGCAAGGCCCTGAGTTCAACCCCCAGCACCAAAATTTAAAACAAACAAAGATAAACTTAAACTTAAAAAAAAAAAAGGTCAATATAATTGCTGTTAAGGTTCCGTCAAGTTGGGTCCAACTCATAGCTACCCTCATAGGGTTTTCTTTCTTTCTTTTATTTTTATTTATTTTTTATTTTTTGTGGTCCTGAGGGGTTGAACCCAGGGCCTTGCGCTTGCATGCTTTGCAAGTGCTGGACGACTGAGCTGCACCCTCAGTCCATTTGTTTAACCTTTTGTGACAGGGTCTTGCTAAATTACACAGACTGCCTCTGGTCTCGAACTTGTGATCCTCCTGCCTTTGCCTCCTGAGTTGCTGGGATTACAGGCATGTACCACTGCACCTGGCTCCTCATAGAGTTTTCAATGGCTGATTATTTTCGGGATTGCTTCAGGAGTGCATTGCCAGATCCTTCTCCCATTTTCACAGTGCTGAGGATCAAACCCAGGGCCTGAGAGAGCACAGAGCAGCACTCTACCAACGGAGCTAAACCCCAGCATGGCTAACGTAATATACCATATTAATATAAAAAAGGACAAAAACACACATCATTTCAATAGATGCAGAGAAAGCACCTGACACAATTCAATACCAATTTCCCATAAAACTCTCCATGAGCGAGGAATATAATCTGATAAAAGGGTACCTATAAAAAACCTATTGATAACATCACACTTACTGGTAAAAGACTGACTGCTTTCCCCCTAAGATCAAAAACAAGTCAAGAATAGTCACTCTTACCACAGATATGCAACACTGTACTGGAGATTATAGCCAGTACAAAAAGACAAAATTCATTAATTATTCAAAGGCATGAATCAAAACAAAAAAGTAAAGCATCTTTATTCACAGATGACATAATTTTTGTATGCTAAAAAAATCCCAAGGAGTTGGGTGTGGTGGTACACACCTGTAATCCTAGCCATCTAGGAGGCAGAGGCAGGAGGATCACAAGTTTGAGACCAGAGGCAGTCTGCGTAACTTAGCGAGACCCTGTCTCAAAAAAAAGTAAAAAAATGAGCTAGGGGTGCAGCTCAGTGGTACAGCACTTGCAAAGCATGCAAACACGAGGCCCTGGGACCCACCCCCAATTCCGCAAAAAAAAAAAAAAAAAAATACACACAGGAATACACACATATAAACACAGATGCACACACTACTACAACTAATAAATGGTTTATCACATTTGTTATTGCTGTTAGATGCTGCTGAGTTGGGTCCAACTCATAGCAACCCTATGTACAACAGAATGAAACACTCCCGGATTCTGTGCCAGTCACAAGATCTTTTTTATGCTGAAGCCCACTGTTGCAGACACTGTGTCAATCTGTCTAGTTGAGGGTCTTCCTTTTTTCCAATGACCTGCCACTCTACCAAACACAATGTCCTTCTACAGGAATTGGTCCCCCCTGAAAACATGTTAAAATATGTCAGACTCAGTCTAGCCATTCTAGCGTCCAAGAAGCACTCTGGTAGCACTTCCTCTAGGACAGATCTGTTGGTTCTTTAACAAACTGTGGCATATTTAAAATTCATCTTCAGTACCATAATTTAAAAGCATCAGTTCTTCTCCTGTATCCCTTATTCAATGTCCAGCTCTCACAACCGTATGATGTGACAGAAAATACTTTCATCTTTAATATGACATCTTTACTTTTCAACACCTTAAAGATGTCTTCTGCAAGAGCTTTTCCCAGTGCAACGTGTATTTCATTTCTTGACTGCTGCTTCCTCAAGTGTTGACTGTAGAACCAAGTAAAGCAAAATCTTGGACAACCTCAATCATTTTTCATGAAGCTATATACTAACAAAGTTGTAAAGACTTTTGTTTTGCTGATGGTGAGGTGAAATCCGGTGAACATCTTCCCTATCTTCCCTTGTAACCTTAGTGGTGGGTGTGTGAATTTGAATAACAGTTATATCAACTGGCCTTCCTGGTAAGTGTATGGATATTATTCTATCACTGACAGCACTGTACCACAGGACAAATCATGTGATGTCTTTTTTGATGATGAATGCTACTCCATTTCTCTTTAATCTGCATTCCCAGCATAGTATACCATGTGATTATCTGATTCAAAATGGCCCATGCCAGTCCATTTTAATTCACTGATGCCTATAATTTCTACATTTATGCGCTACATTTCCCTTTTGATGATTTCTATTTCCCTAGACTCATAGCACATACAGTCCACATTCCAATTATTAATGGATGTTTACAGTTGATCCTTCTCATTTTGAGTTATGCCACGTCAGCAAATGGAGGTCCCTGTGGCTTTACTCTATTCCCTTCATCAAACTCAACTCTATTTTGATGAGGCAATTCTTCCTCAGTCATCTTTTAAGTGCCTTCCAACCTTGGGGGCTCATTTTCTGGTACTATATCTGACAGTGTTTCTCTGTTATTCATAGGGTTTTCAATGGCTAATTGTTTTAAGAGTAGGTTAGCCATGTCCTTCTCCCTGTATGTCTTAGTCTGAAAGCTCAGCTGAAACCTGTTTACCATGGATGACCTTGCTGGTATCTACAATACTGACAGAATAACTTTGAGCATCAAAGCAACATGTAAGCCCCCAGAGTATGACAAACTGACAGGTATGTGGTTTAGCTCAGTTGGCAGAGTGCTGCTCTGCACTGAGGACCTGGGTTTGATCACCAGCACTGCAAAAATGGGAGAAGGATCTGGCAGCCCATTCCCAAATCAATCTCAAAACAATCAGCCATTGAAAACCCTATGAATGAGTATATTTCTACAAGCATGTTGTTGTTGTTCAGTACTGTCGAGTCGTGTCCGACTCACAGTGACTCTCACAGGGTTTTCAATGGCTGATTGTTTTGGGATTGTCTCAAGTGTGGATTACCACATCCTTCTCCCATTTTTACGGTGCTGGGAATTGAACTCGGGACCTCAGAGATTGCAGAGTGGCACCCTACCAACTGAGCTAAATCCCAGCCCTTCTGCAAGCATAGTTATATTGAAGTAAGGTTTTATTTTATTTTATTTTTTTGAGACAGGGTCTCGCTAAATTACACAGACTGCCTCTTGTCTTAAACCTGCAATTCTCCTGCCTCCGCCTCCCAAATTGCTGGGATTACAGGTGTGCACCACAGTACCTGGCATGAAATAAAGTTTTAAAAAGCAAAAACAAAAAAAGAAAGAAAGAAAAACCCTACAAATAAGTATATAAAGTTGTTGTGAGTTGAATCTGAGTTGACAGCACTAAACAATAGCATCACATAATACGATACAAAATCAATATTCAAAAATCAATTGCACTCCTTTCAGAAAATATTAAGAAAACAATTCTCACAGTAGCATCAAAAAGATAGGATGCTTAGCAACAAATATAACAAAAATATAAGACTTATACACTAAAAACTACAAAATATTGCTGAGAAATTAAAGATGTAAATAAATGGTGAGAGAGTGTCTGTTTATGTATTACAAGCCTCTAACAGTTATCTATTACAAGAGTCAATATAAAGTGGCAATTTTCATGAAATTAATTTACAGATCAATGTATTCATAATCAAAATCTAGGAAGTATTGTTTGTTTTGTTTTTGTAGAAAGTGATAATAATTTTATAGGGAAATCCAAAGGACTTCGAATAGCCAAATCCCTTTGGAGGAAAAAAAAAATGAGACAGAACTTAAATTATCTGATTTCAAAAACTACAGAAATTTGCCTGGGTAAAACTTTGGTTTAATCTAAACTCACAAATTTTATTCATGCTGTATTGTATTAATAGCAGGAAAATTCTAAAGATAACTTACTGCATTCAAATTTCATAAGAGAGGAAGAATAATAACCTAATGCTCATTTCCATGACACTCCATGAAACTCCATGACACTGTCCCTTAGGATTCCAGCCTGTGTGAAACCTTTTCACTGAAGTCTTACAATGAAATTTTAGCACTGATAGCAGCACAAAAACATTATGTGGACTGGACACATCATTTTACAATTTCTTGCTGGGGCTGAGGTTTAGCTTAGTTGGTAGAGTGCTGCTCTGTGCACTCTGAGGCCCTAGGTTCAATCCCCAGCAGCATAAAAATGGGAAAAAGCAAGCCGGGTGCAGTGACATACACTTGTAATCCCAGCAGCTTGGAAGGCGGAAGCAGGAGGATTGCAAGTTCGAGACCAGAAGCAGTGTGCATAACTTAGTGAGACCCTGTCTCAAAAAAAAAAGTTAAAAAAAAAAAATGAGCTGAGGGTGCAGCTCAGTGGTCCAGCACTTGCAGAGCATGCAAGCGCAAGACCCTGGGTTCAACCTCTAGTACCTGAAAAAAAAAAAAAAAGAAAGGGAAAAGGCCCTGGCAAATCCCCTCTCAAAACAATCTGCCACTGAAAACCCTAACAGCAGAGAGGTACTGACGTAGCAGCAGGCATGGTGCAATGTCAGGGAGTGTTTCATTCTGGTGCACATGAGTCAATACGAGTTGGACTCAACATCACCTAAGAATAACAATGCTCGGCAGTCAAATCTGCCTTCCCCTTAGTATTTTCCAGATTCCTTAATACAGAACTGAATGTATATTGGGATCAAAATGTTTACTGAAATCAAAAAGGACCTGGCAGATGATGGACGCACTGAGGCTCATCAATTTCACAAAAACTAAGCTAAGTGGTTACTAAACGAAAGATTCACATTGAAAGAAATACTATGGTTAACACTGAAGTACTAACATACTATGCACTACTTTTAAATAAAATCTCACCAATTCAAAAAGTTCAAACTTCGTGTGATATATAATAACATCTCTCTCAGGGCAACATATTTCAGCAGTAGAGTACTTACTTGCCTAGCATTCATAAGTCCCTCAGTTTTATCCCCAGCACTGCAAAACAAAACAAAACCTTCTTTCCTTAAAAATAAATCCTGCTTACTCAAAAGACAAGTTTAAATTCCTTGTTCCAATTTTTTTTACCAGAACCATAAGTGATTTAGATGTATTCTTGTAAACCACATTAACTTGCAAACATTTCATTGCTAAACACAGGATTACTCACGCAGAAATGAGTTAAGAACTCTCTTCAGTAGTTCACCCTTAGGTGCACTGGCTATTATTTCAGTCAACCTGTAAAACAAAATCGCCACACTCCTCATTATTTTATATTTAATAAATCTTACAACTGTGTTCATATACACACTACTTTCACCTGCATCAATTCAGCTGATTTTTACAATACTCTGAAATAAAATACAAATTCTTTTTGTAGGTAAGAAAATTGGGTCATAGCCAGGCACGGTGGTGCACGCATGTAATCCCAGTGGCTCAGGAGGCAGAAGCAGAAGGATCGCAACTTCAAGACCAGAGGCAGTCTGCTTAACTTAGTGAGACCCTGTCTCAAAAAAGTAAAACAATGGGCTGAGGGTGCAGCTCAGTGGTACAGCACTTGCAAAGCATGCAAGCATGAGATCCTGGGTTCAACCCCCAGTACCACAAAAAAAAAAAAAGAAAAGAAAAAGAAAATTGGGTCATTAAACTAATTTATCCCAAGATTAGGACATTCATGAACAATACCCTGACTTAAATCCTGGTTTT